>JANVFT010000055.1:0-318711 GCA_028011325.1 Lentinula lateritia
GTGAGTGATAGGACTGTTTAAAAAGGCGGATTTGAAATCGACTTGGAAAAGTGAAAGACCCAGGCAGGCGATGATCGCGAGTACGATGCGCACAGATTCCATTCGAGCTACACCTCCATATGTTTTCTCGTAGTCCAAACCGAAAACTTGGGTGAAGCCTTGAGCGACATAGCGAGCTTTTCGTTTAAGGATTTCTCCAGACGGTCCACGTTTGATAGCAAATACCCATTTTCCTCCCTTAAGATTTGCGCCTGGTGGTAGTTCGACGAGTTCCCAGACCTTTTTCTCCATCAGCATGTTGTATTCTTGTTGCATTGGTTCTCTCCAAAGATCTGAGTGCTTCATAGCTTGCTTATATCCAGAGGGAATAATTTGTTCTTCAGTACTCGTTGCAAATGACCAGGGATCTGCACAGACTCGGGCAAAAGCGGTATCGGTCGCCCAATCCCTCCCCTGCTCCTGAGCTTCCTTCTCTCGGGTTTCAAAGTCCTTCGACTCGAGGTAGTGAGTGCTCGGTGTTTTCTGACGCGCAGATCTACGCAGTGGCACAGGATGAACCGGCGGAGGGATGAGTGGTACGTCTGGCAAAGCGGGAACTTCGAATTCCAGTATAGGAGGAGGCGGCCCTGGCGGAGGTTCGTCGTTGTCGAGGTATCCAAGTGGAAAGCCACCGTGAATGGGGACAGGTGGAACGTGAGGATCTAAGATCACTTCATCGCCATTGGATTCCTTGACATCAGTACCACGCAAATCCGGAATGATACCCGAATTATCACCGACCTCGGTATCTCCGAATAACTTACCAACCTCACCAGAATCCAGTCGAGGTGGAAGCGTTCTTTTTGCTTGCCCTTCCTCAAAACGAACGTCCCTATTCTCCAAAACCACACGCCATTCTGGGATCCATAATCGGTAACCTCTTCTATCCATATAGCCGATAAGTATTCCCTTTACTGATTGTCGTGACAGCTTCCCGTCTTTTCGTTTGTCAGGTAGTGTTGCCCAAGCATCGCAGCCAAAGGGTCGGAGGTGGGAAATATCCTGGCGTTTGCCAGTGAAGATTTGAATTGGGATGTCATCAGGGAACCGAGAAGATGGTACGAAACTGTCAACGTAGCAGTACGTTGCTGCCGCTTCTGCCCAAAAGGAATGTCCTAAACCTGATTCGTCTAGCAGAGTACGTACGCCCGAAATAACTGTCCGGTTAGCTCGTTCAGCCATGCCATTAGCTGCCGACGAGTACGGGGGAATCTTTTCGATCCTAATACCTTTCTCTGCACAGTAATTTTCCATCAGTGCATTGTCAAGTTCCCTCCCCCCGTCGATGCGAATACACTTCAACTTCTTTCCTGTTTCCAACTCGGCCTTGAGGCAGTAGCGATGGAAGGACTTAAGCGTCGTGGCCGCCAGCTTATTACTCAGAAAATCTGGTACCTTTACTGTCGAGCGGCCATCCGTGAATAAAATCATCCACGTTGCACCTCCCCTGCTCTTCGTCCGCGATTGGCCCCAGAGGTCAATATGAACTCGTTCTAAAACTTCAGACTCGTGTACCACCTTCTCATCGAATGGTCGATGCGTCGCTTTTCCATATAAACAAGGTTCACACATTCCTTCTGCCTTCCTCGATGTGATATGCAAGCCGTCAACAAGATTTTTGCTTGACATGCGAAGGATACGTGGGATTCCGACATGTCCCAAACGACGATGCCAGGTGTGGATATCAACGGCCTTCTCATGCGAACGAGCCGAATTGGCTAACGCATTCGGTTTCTCCAGCACTTCGACCTCATACATTTTTCCACCAGCCGTGCTACTGGTACCTTCGCTACCGGTGCCAATCAACAAGACTTTCCCTTCTTTATTGGTGACATTTATCTTCCTCCGACCCCAATCACCTCGTAAACCCTTGTGATCCAATGTCATGAGGGAAATGAGATTATGACCAAACGATGGTGTGTGCTTTACCCCCGTCAGCTGTATAATCCTTTCCTGACCTCCTACTCTTGTCAGAAACTCAACCGTACCTACGCCTTCGATACTGAAGTTCGATCCAGCTACTGCGGTTAGACCTCTTTGATTCGCCACCGTCTTGTACGCGACAAAATCCTTCCTATCCACCCAACAGTGCTCCGAGGCACCAGAATCGATATACGTCCTGACCGGTTTAGAAAAAGGAAAGGATTTATTGCTGCTAGGAACGGTACAATCGTCTAAGGATATGGACTTTGGGAAAGATACAGGTACATCTCCATTCAAACCCTTTCTCCCGCCCTGACTCATGGCTTGATTTAGTATGGGTCGACTATTTCTGTTTCGTTGGGAGTCAGGGCGTGTTTGGGTGCAGGTAGAATGAGACGTACGTGCCGAGAGGGTGAAGGTCTCAATAGGGGATGCTGAGTTAGCTGCAGTAGGTACATCCTGGTTATACTTCTTATACCACCAGGCTGGAGCTTTTCCTTCGCTACCACCTCCTTTAGCCCAACACTTCTTCAAAGTGTGACCGATTTTACTAGGGCAAAAGGGATTGGAACAGATCAGACGTTCCGTTCGAGTACCAGTCGTAGCTGCCATAGGGGTTTGGACAGGAATAGCTGCGAGAACTTCCTTCGCTATCAGCGCTCGAACCTTGTTGGATTGCTCAAGTTCGTTACTCTCGGATTTGCGTTTGATATAGACTGTGTGGAGATGGATAAAAGCTTCTTCGCTACCTTTGCCTGGGACGTTCCTGGTCTCGGGTTTCCAGTCGATTGGAACGGACGACAGGATGATAATTCGAAACTGAGGATCTGTGAGTGTACCACCCACGTCGGTGAGTTTCTTCTTCAGATTCTTCATCTTCTTCTCATGATCCTCCATTGTACAGGACTCAGGATCGAACTTTTCGGTCCTCAGAGCGTGATCAGCTAGGTAAATGAGTTGTTCATCCTTCCGCTCGAATTTTTCTGTTAGGTCTTTCCAGATGTCAGCGGCTGACTTGGTGAGGTCGATTCCTAGGCCTGTGGCGTCGATAGTGTTGAGATTGATGGTTGCTGCGACAAAACGGTCCCGCATGTACCATTCTTCGGGATAGGGGGTCGTACTGTAGGCAGGGGTAGCAGTTACTGCCGGATAGACACTGCCTGCTGCAGTGGAATAGAGAGAAGAGGCTGGTTTGACGATAGTACCATCAAGATAACCAGTGTAGCCCCTGAGTTGAGCTGTGAGCTCAATGGCGGCTTTGAACCTGCTCCAGCTGTCCTTTCCGGTGAGTTTGCTCTCTTCCGGGAATATCGGGACATTGACTTGAGTTGTCGACATCCTTAAACGATGGAGATTCTGTAGGTTTATAAGTTGTGACGAGGTGTATTCAGACTCGGAAAGAGTCGAGTCTCATAATCTGTAGGAATAGATGAACTCAGTTGAGTGGGAAATCAACTAATATATTACTACCTGTAGGAATAGATGAACTAAAGCTTATATGAGTACAGGTATAAACAAAGAAAAACGGAAATAAGTAATCATACCTCAGTTGAGTGGGAAATCAACTGAGGGAATAATTGGATAGACGAAATGTATATATCCCGATCAGTGAATTGGGTTAGTAAGCTGAAACGATAAGTAACCAAACGGAAGTATAGTAATATAGAAAGGAAAGCTGAAAAGGTAATGTCAAAGCTAGTTGTACGGAGTATTCTCCAACAGACCCTTGCACTCCGAGATTTGGTCAACAACATCAATGCCGATACACACCAGCCTGAAGTGCTACATTGCACAAAATGTATCAATGAAACACCTGAAAAGCAATGTGTTCGCTGGATACAAGTCAAGTTGAATGAAGATGCAGAGTTTATCAAATGCTGGGAGGGGGTTGGAGTTACCTGTGTCCCCTTGGATGAACGGATGAAACCGCAAAAGGTATATCATAAACTGATGTGTTCATTAATTCTCTCATCTATATGTAGGGTCGCAAGGCCAGCAATTTGCCTTTAATTGTACATCCAGATGAGATAGGATTGCAGAAGATAGCCAGAGACAAAGAGGTTGTTGACCGATGTGGTAAACAAATTTACTTATTTAGTGAGGATGATGTTCTGGTGCGTATTGAAAGAATTTTCACTTTTATCCTTACCTCATTATATACAGAAGGATTTTCTTTGGTACAATGCTTTTTCGCGTGGTCCAAATGGAGTTTTCGATCGCCTTGTCCACTATTCCAAAACACCGCTAGGAGTTCAGCCAGTTCTGCGAGGAAACAAGTTTGACTTTTGGAGGGTTGGCCAGACGATACCATTTGGGGCACGAGAGCCTTCGGGTGGTCATCTTGCTGACCACTATACATTCTATAGTGGTATTCATGCAGAGACATTATGGGGGATAACAGTTTTGTTTGAGCAGGCTGAGGTAAGTCTTGTAGCATTATTTTTCATAGTCTATTCAATGGGCCTGTTGATAGATGTCAGCAACAATCCTGGCAACTGCACGCAGCGTTCATCCAGAACTTGTCCAGAAAATCAGATCACAGTCCAAATTATGTGAGAGAGTAGGTTTGTCTGGCCTCAATTTATTCAATTGTTCAGGGTACACTGCTCCACAACATCGTGACAAAGATGCAACTCCTTCACTTTGTGCACAATTTATTTTGCAAGCAGAGGAGAAATGGAGTGAATTTGGTTTTTGTGCCCTTCAGTACGGGTATTATTTTGAGTCACAAGAGAATACACTTTGGCAAGTCCACATTACAATAATTTACCATGATTTTTAGATTTTAACATTTTCGCCTCATAGGAGCTTCAACTCTAACTTACTCCATGGCACGATGCTTCCTTCTGAGAATACCATCTTGCGCCTCCGAGGTGGTGCTGATAGCGTAGGGTCTCATACAACTACTCGACGTCGTGATGAAAGACGTGCAGAACGCAATGAACAAACGCGAGCTAATTATAATCTCCGTACGAGAGCTTGGGAGGGGCGTAATTGATTTTATTTGTGTTTACTTGGTCAGAGTCTTACCAGCGTCTAATGTATTTTTTTTTGCGTTATTGCCATATATCTCAACAAATTTCTCAGTTCCGCATGCCACAAGATTCCATTCA
This sequence comes from Lentinula lateritia, assembly GCA_028011325.1. Lineage (NCBI taxonomy): Eukaryota > Fungi > Basidiomycota > Agaricomycetes > Agaricales > Omphalotaceae > Lentinula > Lentinula lateritia. Next base: position 5,076 of record JANVFT010000055.1, read on the forward strand.
CCATTTCTTCACTGAGGCTCATAGCCTGACCTCTGAATCCAAATTCATGATCAATGCTTTACCCAATGCAGAAATCCGTGCTGTTGAATCTATGGTTCATAAATTATATGCGGTACGCAGCATTCTACAAGACCTCGATGATCCCAGCTCAATGGCGGAGGAGCTTGAGCATTTAGTCTGCTATGTGGAATCTTGTATCCGCCCGCTTGAAGACTTTCTGGAAAATCCTCCTCCTATTCCCTCGACCAATATTCCCAAATCGCATCATGGACAAAAGGGCCGTCCAGCATACATTCTTGATCTTGATCGCGCAATTCTATTGCATAACCTTGGCTTATCCTGGAGCTCAATATCTCAGGCTATGGGCTGCAGTCGGAAAACATTATACAACCATCTCGAAAAGGCTGGTTTGTGCGAAACCTCAAAACAGCCATACACAGATATCACAGATGAAGAACTTGATGCAAAGATAGCCGAAATTGCCCGTGAGCATCCTTTTGTGGGGTCAACAATTGCACTAGGACATCTGAAAAGTCGTTGGAAAATTCATCTTCCAATCCATCGGGTTCAGGACTCCTTTCGGCGGGTAGATGCTTTGGGAGTTTTATTAAGGTGAGTGCTACGTAAATTGTCATTACAAACATATCTGAGCAAGTAAAATCAGATGGGGCCGGATTATCAAACGCAGGATCTACAAAGTCCGTGGTGCTAATGCCCTCTGGCATCAAGATGGTAATGAGAAGCTGCGGCCTTGGGGCTTTTGGATTCATGGTTGTGTTGATGGTCATTCACGCCTCATTGTTTATCTTGAATGCTGTTCCAACAAGAGCTCAAACACGGTGTTGCATCTGTTTCAGAATGCAGTGAAGGAATTCGGATGGCCGAGTCGTGTTCGTGGAGATTTTGGAACGGAGAATAATGGGATCGAAATTTTCATGGTGGATCATTGGGGTGTTGCACACCAAGCATATATCCGTGGAAGGTGAGTATGTAAATCTCTTCTATCCTAAGCTGTTTTCAGCAATAAATAGGTCTTCCCACAATGTGCGCATTGAACGACTTTGGCGTGATGTACGCAAAGACACGCTGGAGGCATTCCGCAAAATTTTTGACTATCTTGAGAAGAACGGCTTGCTAAACATGGAAAACAGTATACAACGGCTTTGTCTGTATGTTGTATTCCAACCTCGAATTCAGGCATCTCTACGTCGCACAGCTGATGCCTGGAACCATCATCGCATGCGCACTGCGGGTCATAAAACACCCATTGCACTTTACGAGCTCAGTCGTGAGCATGCGAAGACCAGAGGCTACTGGACAGGTGATCCCGGGGATGATCTGTATACTGCTACTCAATCCTACTACGGATGTGAGGACAATGGCACACCGACTGATCATCAGGTTCCAGAGGAAGAGAGCTTGGAAACCCAGATAAATGACGCTGATGATATTTCTTATGTCCGAAAAACATTCCAGGACATGGGCTTCGATGTTGAACAGGATGATGGAAACTGGGGCATTGAGGTTTATACTGAGGCTGTACTACGGTTCAAAACTTTTGTAGAAGGACAATCATAGAATGCTGATATATACTGGTGATCTTTGACTGCCGATGGTTTGCTCAACATATGCCAACTGAAAGAAGAGATACAACATATGCCGATTTTGTCCTTAGTGCAAACATATGCCGATTTTGTCCTTAGTATGAACATATGCCGATTTTGTCCTTAGTATGAACATATGCCGATTTTGTCCTTAGTATGAACATATGCCGATTTGGGTCTCAGTTTGTAAACATATACCGATTTTACAGACAAGTAACACATATGGAGTTTCTACATAGGTGTTTATTTATTACCCAGTATTATGCCCATACGTTCGACTGCTGAGACCGGCCGTTCTGCACTTTTTTCTTCCAATTTTCTTTGTCGTACTCCATCCATTAGGTCCATGCTCCTCAAAATTCATACTGAGGATCTTATGAATACTGTCTTAGACCTCTGTGCTTTTTAAAGCCTTTAACTTTGTTCATTCTTTGTTCCTGCAGGATTGATGGCAGTCATAAAGGTAGCCTCAAAGGTAACCTTCCTGGTATACAATATCTGTTCCCCTAATGGGCAATATTATGTGCTATATCTAAAGCATAACATCCAATAATTGTCTCAAAATCATGGAAGTCCTGGGGCCAGTGGCTGCTTATAAAAAGAGTTTCCTGACGAGTTGCATGTCCTTGAATACCATAGTATGGACGAGGAAGATCATTATCTCGTTTCGACATCTACATACAATCAGCCACTGAATACAGAAGAAGAATTAACTATAATCAGAGATCCAGACTAGAAAGTTGACCTTGTAGTCTAGACTCTTCAGCGACTTGGAACTTGGGAGCCTCAAACACAGATGATTTAGTAAGTAAACGCGTGCACCATGGAATTGGATAGTAGAGAAATAGTTATGATAAATTTTTAGTGGCTTGATCATTGTACGACTTATTGATTTTCGATATGTTGTGAAGTTGAGCGCTCAGAAGCACTTAGACTTCCCCCAATAATAGTGGCTTGTAGTGTGAAGTATTCTGCTTGAGGTCAGAAGCGTCGAAGGCATAGACGAACCCGATAAATGTGATTATACAGACCTATAGATCTGTCTGGCTTATAGCTTCGCTACTGGATGCCAATTGACGCGTTCAACCTTCCACAGAAAAAATCAGAATTTCGCACCAAATATGAGCTTCCTACCATACACTCACCATATCTGGCGTTAGCTCTGCGATTTTAGCAGCACCCATTAAGCGCATCGTGGTGACTATCTCTCGCTCGAGGATACTAATGAGTTTGCGTACACCTACTTCGCCGTATGCCTGTACGGATGATTAGCCGCAAGGCTAGATCATGCGCATTGAACTTACACTCTGGGCGTAGAGGAACGGTCGACCAAGTCCTACGGCTGTGGCTCCGAGACACACCGCTTTCACAACATCTCATCACAAGCCAGAGATAAGTAACGAAAGGTTTAGGCAGCTGTAGAAATGGATTACCTGTTCCGCGACGTATACCCCCTGATCAAGCGTCAGATATACGACGATAAGGCTCGAAAGGATATTTACCATCAATATACACTGTAGCAACGAAATAGTTCAAACGACTCAAACCGAACTAGAGGGAGATATTCACCAACCTTCTAACTTGTTAAATATATGTTGCTGTTGCATTCGTAGTCGATACAAGACTTCGAGTGGTGGCAGGGAACTAGAAAAAGAATCTGGCTCATGCTCTTTGCTGGAAGTTCCACCAAAACTTACTATTCTAATTGTCTTCCTGTATTTTTCGCACTAAGAGCTCTGGCTATTCTGAAATTTGGTACTTCACTCACCCCCGTGATTCGAAAGCAGTATCCCATCGACCTTTGCCTCAGCTGCCAAGATCGCGTCCTAGAAGCCGAAAATCAAAACTGTGAACTAGTTTGACCGGTCAAACTTACTTCAACACACTGAATGCCCTTAATTACTATAGGGAGTTTGGTCACACTACGAAGCCACGGGATGGTCTAAACAAATTAGAATCTGGAAGCATGGAAAATAAGGTTTGAGACCAACCTTTTCCCATGTCATATCACGGTCGTCGTTGACAATCAAAGCCCCGGCCACTCCAAGACCAGGATCTGAGTCAGCGGCACCTTCCCCATCATTGTATACTTTAATTCCAGTCTCCTGGTCATCCAGAACCCATGGACTTCTTACATCTCGTTCCCTATTACTAGGTACGATTGCATCGACCGTCAAGAAAATGGCTTTGTACCCTAGCTGTTCCACCTCCCGAATGCGTTTCAAGGCCGTCGCGTCGTCCTTGTGCTTATACAACTGGAAGAATAATGTCTGAGAAGGGGAGGAGGCCGCCGCAATCTCGGCATATGAAAATGATGCATTCGAGGAAACCATTTGGATGATTTTCGACGGGGCACAGCCTTTCGTGATATTAACTTCGCCTAGGCACGAACATCAATTAATGATCCCCACGTTTTCGAAAGCATTCATGATTCGAGCATACCCTGCGGGTGTCCCAATTTCGCAAGCGCGGCTCCAGAAACAAATATTGGGAGTGTGGTTTCAAAACCTAGAATCCTCGTTGAAGGATCACATTTGGATACAGGCCTCATTACACGGGCCTTGAAGAAGAACCTATTAAACGCGCGAGCATTCTCTTGCATACCTATATGTGTACTATATTAGTCCAAACATACATATGTAACGAAAGAAACGAACTGATTTCGTCGTCTGCGGCAGAGCAATAGTAGGCCCATGCCCTGTAAGACAAAACTTGTTTTGCGACATCCTGCGACATCTATCAGAAGGAACCAATATCTCAGCTCAAGAATAATTGCCTCTAGATCAGCTAAGCTGATGATACGATTGAGCGGAGGCCGTTTGTTCATGGCTTGCTCCGAACGTAGTTCATCCTTGGTTTTCTTCTTCGAAGCCTCAACTTTGGTAAGGGTATGAACTGCTTCGTTGTCCAGAGGGCCCAGATGCTGAGAAGGTAAAAGATTCTTCTCGAGAGCGTCAGAGGGATGTATAGGTTCATACGCGCTTGTTGCGTCACGGCCCGCATATTTGAGAATAATGCTGGATCCTCCAGGGTGTTCCTGTATGAAGAATTCAGTATTAGTCTAGTTGTTGATACTGAAATATACCTACCTGCAGAAAATTTGTCACGTCGTAGACTTTCTTGTCAATGATAACCCAGCATGATCTGAGAGTGCATCAATTCGTCTTCTTAGAAAGCTGGAAAAAAGGAAGCCCTCACTTGGAATCGCTGTGTTGAGAGACCTCCTGTAAGGACCACGGCATTATTGTGGGATGCGGGAAAGAAATCGTACCAATTTATAGCTGGGACTTCGAAGGGAGATCATGGGCATTCGGGTCATCGGAGCGGACATATATGATTTACAACTGAAAAGCGGCCCGGCTGAGGCGAGCGCTCTGCGCAAATCATATGACGTCAGCCTCCCGACACGTGCTTTGTTCACTTTCTAACCGTGACCCGCGTATCACAAGTTCTTTGAATTATAACTCTTCCACAGGCATCGAGCAACGTTTCCGCAGAAGTTTCAAATCTCGCTGCTATGACTTCCATAACAGACAGAGCATCTCTTGAGGCTATGAAGCGTGCTGATCTTCAAAAATTATGCAAAGTATGTCCTAATCACATCTTGGTCTTTGCCCGAAACCCTTAGCCTTTATGTCTTCTATAGGATCATGGTCTGAGGGCCAACCTGAAGTCCGAAGCGCTTATAGACCTACTACTAGATACACAGTGAGTGTGAAGTATTCATAGCACAGCATACAACTAAATCTCTTTTCAGACAAGGCACCAAACAACAGCCTGGACAGCGATCTGTTCCAACAAGGATGTCCAGTCGGTCTACTCGTACGAGTTCTATGATTGTCCATGATCTCGAAGGAGATGAAGAGGAACCCGTTGGAGGTGCAGAGGAAGAGGAAAGAATGCAACCAGGAGTACAAGAAGTGCCTTCTTCGCCGCCGCTGCCTCGTATACGCAAGGCGAAAGAAACTCAGTTTAGATTGGGTGTCGGACGGCCTCTGGCTGCTGGAGGCAAAGGTGCTCGTGCGGTGACGAAATCCGTCAGCGCCTCGAAAGCGAAGAAAGGGAAGGGAAGCAGAAGTGTTAAACCGTCTGAGGCAACTATCGAAGAGGGTTCGTGCCGCTCTGAATGTTTTTACGACTAGATATTGACTTTCATTAGAGCCAGAATCCGAAACTATAGAGCCACACCGTGCAGGAGAACCAGAATCCAGTATGTCATTTTCCTCAATATCCAAACTCTTAAGTTGATTCATCCAACAGCAATGTCAACCGAAGAGCTTCCTCAAACATCACCACCGAATCCCCCCTCCGCGCCAGCAATGTCATCTGAAATTGATACACATGTAATGGAAGCGGTATGTCATCGTACCTAAAGCGCTAGTTCTTGTCTGATGTGCATCGTAGTTGAACCCACTGTATGAGCAGCTGAAGTTCCTCAAGGCTGAGCTCCAACAAATGCAGTCTTTAAGGAATGAGCTAATGCAGCTTCGTAATCGGACTGCTGATATCGATGTCTGGAAACAAAAAGTAGATACTCTTTCCACCGAAGTAGAAGAACTTCGCAAGAAGGCAGCGCTTGCGGACTCTCTGAATACGGAACTTCAAGAGTTAAGGGAATTGATCTCAACACAGCGAACATCTAGTCCAATATCCGAAGAAGCTGCTTCTGGTTATCGGACCCCTATCATGACTCGCACGTCCATGCCCAAGTATGTATAATGCATGCATTTATTCAGTGTTTTTTTCAGCTGATATTCTCTGTCTTAGTGCCCTCAGTATTCCGAGAGCTCCAGCTTTGATGAGCGAACCTCAACCTTCGACTTCAAATAATGCGAATTATTCTTCACACCCTGGTATTGCGCCGGTCATGCTTGGTAAAAGACATCGAGATTCTACGGGTAGCAATGTTGCAGGTGTTGTGGAACAGGGTCAAGGGTCCGGTCTTTCTGAAGCGGATTTAGCTAAAACCGTCCTCCGTCCCAACAAGAAGCGGGTCAAACTCAGTGCTGGTCCTGATGCCGATGGTGAGGATGATTCTCCGAGATCTCCAGAAGAGACCGGAGAGGCACCCCGTGGTTCAGCTTTTACTGTGTTCAGTGGTCCAGAACTAGATGACTCTTTTGTTGATCCGCCACCACCAACCACTCCGTTGCCCGCCTTCTACACCGCTTCCACACCTCCGAATAATAATGGTCCATCGCGTCCTCGTGTGACCAGCACTCAGGGTGCCTCCGAAAACCTGCCACCCTTTTCGTTTTCGTTCTTACCCGTTCCTCCTACGCCCGGAGCTGGAAATCCATATTCTATGCCTAGCTTCCCTTATCCTGAACCCCCCCAATCACCCACACCCGTTCGTGACAGTAATCCCACAGGTTTCATTAGTAACAATCGCAACCGCACGGACGTGTTCCAGGCGTTTGGTCTACCACCGCCCACTCGGCCACGATCTCGCCTTGAGCCCGCACTACGTACTAGTAGCCAGGACGCCGAGATGGGACAATATCTTAATCCCGCTGCCTTTGATAATCGGGAGGGCGGTGAAAGCGCGGCACGTCCTGAAGATTCCTCTGATGCCATGAAACGCACGATGTATGGCACAGAGCTAGAATCAGAAACGCGGTTCGGTGATTTCGGGCTTGAAGGTGTGGCTTCAGACTATAACTGGAGCGGTTCATATTGAGGGGACTCCTAGCTCCATTAGTGATGGGCACTTCGAACCATCCTATCAATATCTTTCTCAGCCAATTCGATCATCTCTGACTTGACATTTTGCATAGTTGGTCCCCCTTGTATCATTTCTTTCGTACTTAGTACATGTGTCAATAGCTCTCACCAAGTTGTAACCCTTTGCATGTTAAGTTTGTCTTCTACTGAAGCAGTAGATGCATAATCTACATCTTTCTCGGTGGTTTTTAGGATCAGTGTTGGATTTTCAATGTTGGAGGTTTCGGGAGAAGGACTGAGGATGTAGACACTGCTGGAAATGACTGCCCAAATGGCACGTATCAATTGCTTTGGTCATGAACTATGTACATTATGGTATGTATAATAGATAGGTAAAGGCAAAGATAATTTAACCTAATGGAGGCTGGATTGAGACCTCAGAACAGCTGCGCTCAAGGAGTTTCATTGATAACTGATTTGAAGGAAAGCACTTCCTCATACAAAAGCTCCTTCAGTTGGTCTTTGGACAACTTGTCCTTGTGTTGATCGAATTCAAAGTATGTCGGACTGAGAGGAGTAGCGGCAGGTTCATCTTCTGGATCGTGATATTGAGTGAGGTACGGATGCTCAAGGCATTCATCAACCGTCATACGTTTCTTAGGATCAAAGGCCTAAAGAGGGGAACTACATCAGTTCTCGGGTTTCAGAAAAGCTGTTTCAGCTGAGCCTCACCAAGGTTTTCGACAAAAAGTCAACAGCTTCTGAGGATGCATGGGGAAACAGGGTAGCAAAAGAACGACGCTTGCGGATGGGTAAGGAGCGGATATATTCTCGCGATCTTCGTGAAGTGATGGCGTAGAACTCGTCCAAACTCGGTGTCCCAATCACGTCCAGTATCAAGTCCAATTGGTGACTGTAATCGCGTCCCGGGAACAATGGACGTCCTGAAATGAGCTCTGCGAGGATGCAACCAACCGCCCAGATATCGACCGACTAGAATGGGCACGTCAGTTGAAGTAAATGGAATCGAACCAAGACTTTCTTAGTACCTTTGAGTACATCTTGAAAGACAACATGATCTCAGGTGCACGGTACCATCTTGTTGCGACATATTCAGTCATTGCCCCCGGCTCCTTGCCCGCCGTAGTTTTGATGCTCCTCGCAAGCCCGAAATCGCAAACCTTGAGGTCGCAGTTGGCATTAAGCAGGAGGTTAGCAGGCTTCAGGTCCCGGTGAACAATATCCGCGCTATGAATTGACTTGAGAGCACGGAGGGTCTGGTAGACGAAGTATTGGCAGTGATCTTCTGTCAAGTGCTACATAATCAAGTGTTCAGAGTTGAATTTTGACATCGAAATCGGATGTGCAACAGACCTGCGTTCTGATAACCCGATGCAAATCCGTTTGCATGAGCTCCTGGATGACTGAGAATTTCTTACAAGGTGTTCCCAGAATGTCAACGCAGCCACGACTCACAGTATATTTCTGTAAATTCGTTAAGAGAAGGTGGCTTTATTATGTCGAGAATGGTGATGATCTACGCAGTCCGCAATCAGCGATCTAAAGATCTTCGAAGGAGAAAAAGAAGACTAACATTTTCATTGACGCATGTTTCGGTAAAGTATTTCAGCAACTTTAGCTCTCGTAAGGTCCGTAAGCAGAATAGGACATGGTCGAATGGGAGGATCTTCTTGATAGCCACTTGTCGACCGGAAGGCTTGTGAAGTGCGGCAGCAACTGTACCATAGGCTCCTTCTCCGATAGCGTGGAGCAGTTGATAGTCCTCGCCTGAAACGTCGATGAATTAGAGGAGAAAGTATAAGATGAACCCCACTGGCAGGACACACCGATTTCGAAAGCAGGAAGAGGCTTGGAGGTTTTGCGAGAAGACATTATATATTTCTGGAACCAGCCAGTGAAGATTGTAGGCGAAGGAAGTTACGAACCAAAGCAAATGCCACAAGAAGGTAGTGCGGATACCGAGTACAAAAGGTCCTTATAAACAATTTGCAAATGGGTCGTCCAAATCGGGGCTGATGAGACCTACGGTGGAGACCGGCTGTGAGTCTCGGAAAATACATACAGCCTGAGTGTAGACTCAAGAATCATCACGGATATTCATATGGGTCTTGGTCTGTAGTAAAACACTTCGCCGGGCGATGCAAGGTTGATACAAACTCGTCCCTAAGAATTCATATCCGGGATTCATAATACGAACGAATTAAACAGACAAACACGCCGTCAGTTCCACTGCATATCATAGATCTGAATGTTCAAGTTAGGTGTAGGCCCGGGGAAGAGCTAGAAGGAGCAAATCGTAGCTTTGTCAATACTTATTGTCGTCTTTGAGCGGTTTCGGCCCTCGGGGTGTTTCATCGGAGAGCGGGAATAAACATACCCACGTTTCGTTGTCTCGAAACACAAACCTGCGATCCATTCTCTCTTCGAATTCCCGAGAGCGAACACCTGACCGCTCGACGTTCAATACTCATCTTACACCAGTATAACTGCAAAAGTGATGCGCTGTTAATACTTGTCTACCGACACAGGCACCTTCGGCCATGGTTGCGGTGGTAGATGCAACTGAACCTACACCACATGCGACACGGATTCGGGAAACCAGGGATCTAATCAAAACTGAAGAGAGCGCGTTTATGATGGCAAGGTCTTAAGCACAGGCTTTACTACCGGCCATACCATAAAAGATCTCCGCCGACTTGTGCAAGAATTGTGGATTTCGAACAGTCCTGGAAAGATATTACTCTGGCATGGCGTTGGCGTCCATACTCAGATGTATTCGTTAACTCGAAAGGCCGAAATCATGTTGTAGATGCTGCTTATGCTACACTGAACATTGCTTCCCTTCTTCATGACTACAACCTCCCGTAAAAGCAGAGCGCCTCAAGGGACTCCCTATGTTTGATTCCTCGACATGGTCATGTTTGGCTGAATCATCTGTACCTCAAATTCCCGAAGAAACAGGTCGTTCCTTACAGATACTGACAACCCGAAGTCTGTTCTTGTCAGCATAGCAAACTTGAATCTAAATACTGCAACCGTTGGCATTATCAAGTATGTCAACGATGATGTTACGGCCCGTTACAGTTACAGAATTCATGGAAAGTTTTAGTGCTGATTTACGGTACGATGCTGTCTACTATTCGACGTACTTCGGATGGTACACATTGTACTGTACCCATGAATCGTCAATACGCGACTAAGAAGGTCGTTGCTTGAGGGGCTGCCATCATAACACTACATGCCGCAGAAAGAGGTAAATGTGAAAAATACAATGTCACCGACTCAAAATATTATATACGACGTGAGCTAGATATGTAGCAAGCAGGCGATTAGTCGCTTGTGGCTTCCTCTTTCGCCTTTTTCTCTTTTCTAAGACGTTTCCGTTCTCGTCGTGCCTCGTCATCTCCCTCTGTTGCTTCCGCTTCCTTGGCCTCCTTCGCAGCTTTCTTCTCCTTTTTTCGCTTCTTCTTCTCGGCCTTTTCAGCATCATCTTCTTCAACGGCCATCGACACATCCGCGTCCTCAACGGCTTCAGACTTGCGTTTACGCTTCTTCTTGTCCTTTTCTTCTTTGACAGGACTTGATTCTTCAGGCACCGACATTGCAACTTGCGCTACTTCAACTTTGGTCTCACTAACTTTGATTGCAGTGGTTGATGGGCCAGCGGTGGGTTGCTGGAGGTAATAAGGAGCACACATTTAACAACGGTATGAGTGTAAGAGGAATGTTGCAATGACTCACCTCGTCACGGTTGTAGTCGACGTAGTCGCGACTCCAATCTGCGGGTGTCACCCCATCAACCTTTTGCCCGTGTTTTCCGAGTTTGCCATCTTTGACCATCTTCTTCTTTTGAAGGGCTACAGGCCCCAGACCCCATCGACGAGGGTAAGTATCTCGCTCCATGATGCACCGCTTGACTTTGGCAACGACGCCATGATCACATGTCGCCAATTCCACAGTAGACATCTGCGCGATGGCGAGAGCAATTGCCTCGCCTTAGTGGGGTAAGGAAGTCAATGAGGAAAATTTGCGCGTTCGAGGAGCTATTGAATATACCTTTGGTGGTCATCAACACCACCTCCTCATGAACAGATATATCATTTTCATATCGCAATAGACCAGGTATCATGAGTTTGGCGCCATAACAAACTGCATTGACCGCGCTATCCTTGACGACGATACGTTTGTAACCGACCATTAGACATTCCAAGGGTCGAATAACGCGTCGTAAATATGATTCTGGGGCACTCGAGTCAATACACAACGATATGCGTCAAAAGAGAGAATCATTTGGACTCACCATCTCTTGTATTATCGTACATCCATTGCGCGTCCATTACATCGTGCATAGTGACCATTTCGTCATTTTCCGACATTGCACCACTTCGCACTCTCCTCAGTTCTTGCATATGCCCACCAACACCTAGAACTAATCCGAGATGGACACATAACGTCCGGATGTACGTGCCGGCCTCGCAGGATACCCAGAAGACACCGAGGTTGCGTTTTTCATCGAATTCAAGCAGTTTTGATTCGTGGATGGTTCTGACACGAAGCTGTCGCTTTACAGCGGAAATGAGAGGAGGTCGTTGGAAGAGCGCGCCGGTGAGAGTCTGTAGAGCTCTCGGGAGAGCTGCAGGACTGGGAAGACCAGCGTGGAGACGGAGTACACAGACATATTCTTTCCCTAAAATAAAACGTCCAGTTCGTGCAGTTACACAGATGACATAAAACGACACACACCTGCACCCTGTTGAGACTTGACCAGTCTCGTTGCACGGTCAATGCAGACAATTAAGCATCCAGTGACTTTTGGATCTAGTGTACCACTATGTCCAGTTTTTTCCACTCGCAAAATCCTCCTCAGCCATGCGACAACTTCGTGTGAGGATGGATTGGATGGCTTGTCCAGATTTATAACGCCAGACCTGGATAAGTATTCGCATGAGATGTATTATCGTAGGTGTGAAACTTGACCATACTTGATATACGATGTGATATCACGTTTCAGAGGACTGCAGCCTGAAGGAATTGGCGTAAAGTGGCTTGAGCGAATGAGCAATTTGTCATAATTTTTCAAGAGCAGGGGCCATTCGGAAGTGTTCAATTGAGGAGTTGTGGATTCAGGCTTTATGGCATAATCACCACTAATTTGTGCTGAGGAAACTTGTTCCCGTGTAAGTGAAGGAGCCATGCCAAGTAGCGACGGAACTCAAACCTACGAAAAAATTTCGCAACTGGGAAGGCGGCCCGGGGGCCGACTCATACAATTGAAGCAGATTGAAGCTCAACACCTCTCAGTGCTCCTGCAGTGCTCTCACAACAACCACCCCAATCATTTCAAGATGACTCTTGAATACAACTGCTTCACCAGTTCACATTTTCAATGTTATATTAAAATCAAAGTGGCGATTTTCGTCAGACTCTGCTTGAGAGGGGACACCATTTTCCCGTGTCGTCGCTGATTGCTAGTGTGCGCACTCGATATTCATGGGCAAATATGTTCAGTTTCATTGAGGGTCCGACGTCCAGTAGGGGACTGTGACCTCCCGATGCCCTCTGACCAGCCTCTGATAGTGAGGAAACGCAAAATCATAATCGAGCGCCCGTGTGGGAAAATTAAGAGTAACTGTACAGTTTACATCTTCGAAAAATTTCTTCCATCCCATCCATCATCCGCTCTTCCTTTCGTCAAGACACCTCTCGGTTCCTCAAGACTTTCCACAATGGTTAGCTGGGTACCGCTTTGCTGAGTTATCTTCTCAGTAGGCTTACGCCTAGGTCTCTTTTTTGTTCCCTGGTATTCTTATAGCCAAAGGCCGCTGCCGGAAAGATTGCTACTAAGCACAAGTTCGTTATCGATTACTCCAAGCCTGCTGGAGACCAGGTTTTCGATGGCGCCGACTTTGAAAAGTTTTTACACGACCGTATCAAGGTCGCTGGAAAGGCAGGGCAGCTCGGTGACAACGTGAAGATTGCACGGGACAGTGCGTTAAACGTTTCATATTTGTTCCGTGTTCTTTGGAGGGTCTAATTGGAATATCCCACACTAGGCTCAAATAATAAGATCACAGTTACCTCTAACATCCCACTGTCCAAGCGATACCTCAAGTACCTTACAAAAAAGTTTTTGAAGAAGAACACCCTCAGGGATTGGATTCGGTATGATCACTTTACCAAAATGAACCTGGATCGAACCAACATTATATTATTCAGTGTCGTTGCTACTACTAAGGACAGCTACACGCTCAAGTTCTTCAATATCTCGTATGTGCTTTTCGGTTTGTTATTATTCGTTTACTTATTTCATTTCTAATCGCAGCACTGACAACGATGAGGAGGAAGAGTAGATATTTTATTAGTCTATACATTATGTGTCACATGCATGCTACTATCGAATCCATTATGACATTGAGATATCTGTTTTGCAACGGATGGGGAGTGCATGTTGTTTCTTAATAGGCACCACAAATTCGAAGATTAAATTGCAGGGAGGGCTCAAAAATTAGGTTCTTGTAATGCAATTTGCAGGTAACACTAATTGGCACTCACAGGTGCACCAGATACTGGTCGTTCGGGAATCGGACCTAGCCAGTATAATTTAACTATCCTATCCTATCCTATCCTAGGAATTGGCTATGATTGGGAAGAGCAAGAAGATGTAAGATACAGGAGAGTACTCTATGTAAATAGATGGGAGAAGCATTTAAACCATGATCTCAAAGCTAGTACTGTATATGTGTCACAAGTGTGGCTATATGCTTGTTCATAGTAAACAGTCACCTTGCTTGCAAGGTCTATTGCACTCCGGAAGTTAAGTTGTTTTGTGCAGGCACGTTTTGGCCTTCTTTGGTGCCACCTTTTGTAACAAACTTTGCCAAACACATATACACTAACCACTATGTGCGCTCTTACTGACATCACTTCCAGTCCAAGTTATGCTCCATGATAACATATACCAAGTACCATTTATATTTTAGCCATTACTGTCCCCTGTTAAACACAATCACCCTACAACATGATCCCCCTCCGTCACATTCCACTACAATTATGCTTAACATCACTCCTACGGTCAACAACCATTGTGTATATGTCGTCAAAAATTCACATTCCCTTTCCATATGCTATCATTTGTGCAAAAAAACCTGCACATTCCAGTCCACGCGGACATCTCTTCCTCCTCCCATCTCATATTGCACAATCACATTGAGGTGTAGCTGTTAACTTTGTCAGTTTATCATATTCCACGTTGAATTGACTTTACTTGCCATTTCCACTCCCCCATAGGTGCTCCAAAGCATCTTCAACACTTCATCTGTGCTAACACTTGTGGTTGCATTCCTCATACCTGTTAAACAACAGCCTCACAACTGGGTGTTGCTAAAGGCCCCTGCACTCGGTCCCGAAATGCTACAACTGTGCAATGTATTCCACGTTGCTTCTTGTGCAGTGAATCCTTGCAAAGTTTCCTCAAAGCCTGCTGTCACCTCTCTCAAATAACTACCATTTGCGTTTATCACTCTCAGAATGCCGTCTTCCACCATCATTCCTACCAGTGAAACATTACCTCCTCCAAACCCAATCCCACTATGATCTGCTGCCTGAGCTACCAATTCACGGGTGTTCCTTCCATCTCCTCCTGCCAGCTTGTTGTGATTGATTGTTGGGCAAGCCGTGTTCCATGGTTCCTGTCATGCTCTGCCCTCTGTTATTTGCTTGTCGGTGCTCTGTGTGTCCTCCCTCGGTGCATCCTCCGTGTTTCATATACAGTGCCACTTTTGTCTGACATTCAGTTGCAGTTGCTTTCCTACTACTGCTTTTTCCGAATTCCTCCAACTTCCTCTTCCTAACATGTTTTCTCTTCCATTCAGTAATGCATGGGGCGAAATTGTTCCTTGTCCATTCATTCTGTACCATTGTCAGTCATCTGTTATTCTGTCAATGCCGCTGATACCATTTACCTTTTGTAGGCTTTTTGAACTCTTCCTGCATCCAGTGCTGCCACTTCTTACCTTTCCCTAATGAACTCGCCTTATAACTTTCCTTACCTACATCCATTCTTTTCTGACTGAAATCACTGCGTACCTATCACCCCCAAATTACGCGACCACTTTGTCTAATGTGTCTCACTCTCATCTGCATCTGTCATTATGGATCTCACTACTACCACCCACCATTTGCCTTCTAGTACCAATGATTTATCATCACAGTGTAAGCCCTGGGTCAGAATTGGTTTTAAGGTAATGATAGACATTGGGGAGCTTTAGTATTGGTTGAGGGAGCTCGAAGACTCACTTGGGTTGCTTAGATGTGAGGCAAAAGCATGTATTGAATCGTTCAGATGACCGTAGAGACGAGGATAGAGGTAGAGAAACAGAGATGAGGAAACAGAGAGTAAAGAGAAATCTGTATGGTTAGCAGGTACAAAGGGACGGGGACTGGACCTATGTAAAGGGTGTGTGTTCAAAATATACCAAGCTGGGGCTTGGGAATATTGTGGAGCTACTTAAATAGGTACGGGAAGTGAACAAGGGAACATCAGGGGACATGAGGCAGGTAATCGAGATTAGTACTTAATGGGGCTGGTGGGAGGAGGGTTTCTTACATGTGCCAGGGGAGTTACGCGTGTCGGGCCAGTCGTCAGGATGTCTGGTTTAATGGCAAACGGGGGAGTAGTGGTACTGTCTTGGGGAGGTACCGAGATGGATCAAAAGTGTGAGAATATGTGGCTGGTACTGGGACTGTCCTGGTTGTAGCCAAGGCATGACACACGGTTCATGGACGCAAGACTTCTGGGGTTGCTCAAAGGTTACATGGAGGACACAGGTGTGTTGGTAAGAATGCTGACAAGGACAAAATCCTTCATTGCAGGCCCATTCATGCTGTGTTTCCTGAATGTATCCATGGGTACACCCGTCACACATACACTGTTGTTGATTTTTGCACCTTTGGACTCGTGTGCACTATGGAGGGATATTATGTCAAGGATGAGCTTGCATGGTGTGGAGGACAATGTGCCAATTGTTTTTGAAGATTATTGCATGCATTACATGAAGTTTCATGGCAAACAGGTACACCGTACTTCAGTGACTTCACATTGTATTGATCTGCCTGCAACAGGGTTTGTGTTACGATCACTTCTTTTCCATCTTATCTTTTTCCTCATCTCTTGTCTTATCTTTTATCTTTTGTCTTATCCTCTATCTCCCTTATCCTATATCTTGTCTTATCCTGTCACCTGACCTATTATTCATGCTTACTGATACAACATGCGCTTTTCATTTACTTATATTAAACACAGCAGTCTTACAACACATATACAGCATGACGATCGAGCTTTCATTACTTACACATTGCTTTACTTATGTTCTACTCATGTTTACCACTAACCCAGGGCGTTGGGCATTACTAGGGCAGAGGGTTGTTTACTTGTATATAAGCTGTAGTTACTTGCTGTATTTCCTTAGCTTTGATCTCGTCTATTCTGCCTGGTTTAGCCCAGAACTTTGCTTGCTTCCTTTATCGTTCCGCCAACTGAGGTTTTCTTGAGTGTGACGCCTGGTGATACCTGTCACTAGAACCAGTCGCTGACAGAAGATCAAAGCTATTCTTACCACCTGTCACACACTACGCGATCATATCCCTATCACAGTTATCCCCGCTCACATTTTTACCAACCCTTCACAGACTTCTACTCTCTCTTCGAGCAGTGTTGCCTATAGTACAAAGGTGTAACGTTGAGTCCAACACCGTACTGGCAGACGAAAGCGTCGACTGATCACTAATCTTCAGAGAGGGGTCTTCGTGTGCACATCGAGCTCCATTCCTAGACAGGGAGGGTGCATCTGTTCATCAATCGAGAGTGGAAGGCTGCTTCCCACATCATTGTACTCTTTTTCGAAATCTTCCCCACATTATTCCCGACTTCTACAAATCCAATCATACATTTTCCCATCATCACCACCGAGTTGCATTAGTAACTCGTCTCCCTTACAACGGATTTTACCTCAAGACTAGGACGACCTAGACTTTCGGTACAAACCGATCGTTACCGCTAACGAGCTTGCCTCGTTTTTGTGTGAAAGAGAAAGGAAGGAATCTAATGGGCACTCCAACCAACCAATCTAATACACAATATGCGAGTTCACTGCTATCAAATTTATTTAATAGCAAGGGGTAGCGTTGGCAAAGGTTCCGCAAAGCTTTGAGAGCTAAGTAAGAAGCTTTAATCAATTAATTTGAATCGTTCTAAGGATTCGATATATTCCTTTGATCAAGGTAGGTTCAGCACGATTCGTGCTTGGGTTGTATTGATTTGGGTATATCAAGAATTGGGGGTTTGAATCAAAGTAAATTAAAACCAAAACACACAGACCCCTACGGAGGGCTAGAACTATGTGCTGGCACAACCACACAGCGTGATTTGCCCTTAAGACCAACAACTGATCCTAAGTTCGAAGGATACCCAACAACTGGATATACTTCTCGCAGTCACAAGGAGCAGAACACGACGTTCCTATACTCACAAGTGCCGGGCCCGAATGGCTGCTAGCAAAGAGGCTTCAGTCTGGCGGGAGTGTGTCTTTCCTTTTTACGGATTAGCACTGCAACGTTGTCCCAAAATCACTTGTATTCCAGATACCTCGGATCGCTATTTATACATACAGAATATAGAGTTGCACAGTACAATTAATTTAATACAATAAATGTTCGGAACCGCCAGGAAACTTCTACACTCGGTCAGATACCATTTAATTTGAATCTACATGTCCTTATTTGGCCCATATTGGTTCCAAGATTCTAGTATACCTCCAAACATAGGTAGTATTCATTTAATTGCATTCTTCATTATTTTCTACGTCAGGACTCTTTTGACATTCATTTGATATGTCTTCGGAGCCTCGCAGTCTTTCGATCGTTCTTCTAGTCATTTTCCTCAACCATGCAACTTGATTGGTCTATTAGACTAAATCGCAGTCTTTTAGATTAATGCATGATCTCGTTCTAGAAGGAGTATTTGATAATTCCTGAGTTCTAGAAAGTCATTTCGAGTCAATCCTCGGTTCATGGTCACTTGAGTAAGTTCTTCCAAACTCCTGCCAGTGTAAGGTCCAATAAGAATACCCTTGGTATGCCATACGTGAATGGTCATCCTTCGGATGTAGTCCGAGTCTGGTATAATCCTGCTTGACAAACAGGTAGACTGCTATCCGAAGGTAGTATCGGGGATGGGTAAACTAACCAACTTGTGGCAGTATGGGTATATGGTCCCTTCAACTTATTAGACTGATTCAGTATTGACTTTGACTGTCAATCTGGGTCTTAATTACAGTCCTCTCGATACAAATCTATACGTGAAAATGTCATAATTCACAGCATAGACGTCTAGCCAAAATTTAGGCGTGTCACCGCACCCCCGATTCATCTGCTCCATCCACTTCATCTTCAATCGAACGAAATATCACCTCATTCATCCCCACTTACATACCACCCGACTACAGCATGTCTAACCCTACTCCCGCTCCTACCACTACCTCCAATATCCATGGCAAGTTGTTGCTCAGAGAGCCTAGCATCTTTGATGGCGACAAGGCTCAGTTCAAAGAGTGGCGCCGTACCCTCTTTGCCTACATTCGTGATCCAAGGAATAGGATTGTTACAGACAGTGAAAGAATTGACATTGCGGTCTCGTATATGCGAGGTCCCAAAGTCAGTAGCTGGGTCCAGAATTATACGGACGATAACTTCAATGATGACGAGGAAGAATGGCAAGTCACGTGGAAAGGATTCAAGGACGCATTAAATACCTCCTTCCTAGACAAAGGGCTCACAGAGAACGCACAGGAGAAGCTAGAGCATCTCCGTCAAGGCCCCTGTCACAAAGCGGCAGCGGCGGGGTGACTAAGCGGAGCAGAGAGGCGGAGCAACTAAGCGGAGCAGGAGCGGACTGGTCCCAAGCTGGTCCCAAGATAATGACAGAGTTATATTAGTATCGTAATTGTAAGTACTAGTAAGTAAGCACGTACCTGGTCCCAAGATAATGACAGAGAGGTCAAGATAAGGGACCAGGTAGTGGGGGCTGGCTTTATATACACAATCCGGTCTGCGAGAACTGACGATGTAATACTGTACAGTTTGGGAATAAGGAAGGTGGCGGAAGCCGGTAGAAGGAGAAGGGTAACTGATGGATCAGTAATCGATGAAGGGGGTCAGGTGGATCAGTAATCGATGGGAGTTCGACAATGGTGGGACGTGAAAGTGATGGAGTGATGTATCGTACAAATAAGGGCGTAGGGACGGTGAGAAAAGGAAAATGATAGGGGCTACGTACTTCATGACATTACCCCCCTCCTTATGACCATTGCCCTCGATGGTCAAGCTTTAGCTGCTGAGGGGTGTTTCTTGTGGAATGCTCGAACGATCCTTGGCGCGCGGCTGAGGTTGGGTGCTGGTTCCCATGAGTTATGTCCTGCATCGTAACCCTTCCACTTAACCAGGTATTCCAACCTCTTCCACCGAACCCGACTGTCCAAAATCTCCTCAACTTCGTACTCCGGCTCGTCTTCATCTTCTAGGTAAACCGGCTCTGGTGGTGTTGGTATTTCTCCATTGATGGTGTTACCTTTCCAGGGATAGAGTTTGTCGACATGAAAGACGGGGTGGATGCGGTCGAGGGAGATCGGGAGGTCAAGGCGATAGTCCAGAGGTCCAATCTTCTCTAAGATTCGGTAAGGTCCAAGCTGCCGATCCCCTAACTTTTCACTGGATAGTTGGAGGTTGATGTCCTCTGCGCTGAGCCAAACAAAATTTCCGACTTTAAACTGGTGAGCTTTCCGTTTCCCTCGTTCGTATCCCTCTTTTTGCTGCTTTTTTCCTAAGTGCAAGGCGGCCCCTGCATCCTGTCGGGCTTCTCGGAGTATCCGTATGCGGTCATCTACAGCTGGGATTCCGCTGCGTTGTCCCACTGGGATGTTGAACAAGGGGAGGTATCCATAGGTTAGCTCGAATGGGGACATGCCTAGTGCAGAGTGGGTTCGCGAATTGATTACGAACTCCGCCATGGGGAGGTGTTCTGCCCAGTCATCCTGTCGACGACCTACGTAGAGTCGAATGTACTTTTCTACTTCTTGGTTGGCGCGTTCGGTTTGACCATTAGACTGAGGACGGTAACCGGATGTGAGGTCTGATTTTATTCCCAGTCTAGCCAGTAGGGATCGCATGAGTTTAGCTGCAAACTGAGGCCCGCGGTCAGACTTGAAGTGGAGCGGGAGCCCATGGAGACGGAAGATTTCCCTGTAGTAGATGTCAGCAACGCCTTCTGCAGTGATGGAGCTAGTACATGGGAGGGCATGAATTTGTTTCCCATAGAGATCTGTGCAAACCAGGACTGCGTCGTATCCTTGGGAGTTAGGCAGTTGCGTTATCAGGTCCACTCCTACCTCTTCCCATAGGCCCGAAGGTACGTCTAATGGCTGCGTTACAGCTCGTGGGTGTCATTGGATCTTTTTGCGTGCGCACGTCTCGCATCCCTCTACGTATTTCTCCACAAAGGAGCGCAGCGTTGGCCACCAGAAGTGGGTGCTAACTAGATCGAGTGTTCCATGGAGTCCAGGGTGTCCAGCTGTGGGGTGGTCATGGCATTGACGCAGTACTTCCGTGCGTAGGTCATCGTCTGTGGGTACGTATACTCGTCCTTGGTAGTAGACTAGACCATTGTCCTCCTCCCATTCGGCGATCCCGTTAGCCAAGCGCTGTAGTCCATGCTCTTTGACTGTTTTGAGACCTTCCAGTACCTGTGCTTCCCGCTGTGAGGCTTTCCGGATGCGATCCTCTAGGGGGTTCCGTAGGATAGAAGCTGCAATTTTGGTGAAATGGTTAGGCTTAAGGACCGTCTGCTGTCGATTATCCTCATTGTCAAGTACCTGGTGGGCTGCCATACGAGAGAGAGCATCCGCCTGGGTGTTCGTTCTACCGGGGCGATGGATCATGTGGAAGTCAAATTGTGAGAGGTATAGGGCCCAGCGAGCTTGTCGACGGGTGAGGTCTTGCGCTGTGCGCCAGAACTCAAGGTTGGAATGGTCAGTGATGATGTTGAATGGCTGGGGTAGTCCTTCCAGGAAGTTCCTCCAGTCCTTCAATGCTTCTATGATGGCTAGCATTTCTCGGTCATAGATCTCATAGTTTCGTTCCGCTGGTTGCATTGAGGCTGATCTAAAAGCGACAGGATGCCATTAGCCGTCCTCTTGTTGCTGCATGAGGGCGCCACCGGTAGCAAAGGCTGATGCGTCTACCTCAATCCGGGTCGGTCTGTCCGGAGTCCACAGGGCTAAGATGGGTGCGGAGATGAAGGCTTCTCTGAGGGTGTCGAACGCTTTCTGCTGGGTGTCCATCCAGGTAAAGGATATGTCTTTCCGGGTGAGGTCATTCAGGGGCCTGGCTATCCTCGCAAAGTTCCGGATGAAGCGCCGATAGAAGTTAGCAAATCCAAGGAACCCTCGTAGCTCTCGAAGGTTAGTGGGGGCTGGCCAGTCGCGGACTGCAGCTACCTTTACCGGGTCCATTCTCACCTCCCCTTCCGATATAATAAGGCCTAGGTATTCAATCTGCTGTTGTTCAAATTCACACTTCTCCGGTTGTAGGTACAGGTCATGCTTCTCTAGTCGGGTTAGTACTTCCCGTACCACTTGTCGGTGCTCCCGAAGGTCACTGCTGAAGATGAGGATGTCGTCCAGGTAAACTGCTACCTTTCCAGCTGCTATAAGGTCTGCAAATATGGCATTCATAAGTGCTTGAAACGTTGCGGGGGAGTTGGTGAGACCAAAGAACATAACCTTAGGCTCAAACAGCCCTCGTGTGGTTGCAAAGGCCCCTTTCCATTCGTGACCTTCCTTAATGCGGACGTTGTTATAACCCCAGCGGACGTCAAACTTGGTGAAATATGGGGCCCCTTGAAGTCGACTAATAATATCAGCAACCAAGGGGAGTGGGTAGCGGTTCTTCACAGTGTATTCATTCAGTTTCCGGTAGTCCTGTACGAAACGGAGTTTCCCATCCTTCTTCTTCACAAAGAAGACTGGGGACGAGAGGGGTGATTTAGAGGGAACAATGTAACCTTTCCGCAGATTTTCTTCCAGGAAGCGATCCAGCTCCTCCTGCTTGTTTAGGGACATGGGGTAGATCTTGGTGCGCATGGTTGCCAGTGCTCCAGGCAGGAGATCAATTGTATGGTCCCAGGGTTGATGGGCAGGTAATCGTTCGGAGGCGGATTCTGAGAAGACCTTCTTGAATTCACGGTATTGCTCAGGGACCATTTCTGCAAAGGTTTTAACAGGTTTGTCTCGGTTGGCTTCCTCTGCTAGCTGCGGGGAGTAAGTAAATCCCGCTGCACACCAGACTTCCTCAGCCTGTTCCTCTAGGATTCCTGCTTTAACCCATGCCTGACAGGTTTTGTGATTGGCTCGGATTCGGTGTATTG
Source organism: Lentinula lateritia (assembly GCA_028011325.1). NCBI lineage: Eukaryota > Fungi > Basidiomycota > Agaricomycetes > Agaricales > Omphalotaceae > Lentinula > Lentinula lateritia. The sequence continues at coordinate 27,840 of JANVFT010000055.1, forward strand.
GAGATTCCTCCACCGTTGCTGGTTCACTCTCTTCAAGGGTCGCTGCCAGTGGCGCCTCAAAGCGAGGAGGTTCTGGGTTTGGGAGTTTCGGGATGGGGCTCTCTGTGTTAGCAGCAGCTAGGTGGGGGTATGAAATCTCCTTGTCTTGGACTTCTTCTATAGTTACTCGAGGGGGTTTCACTGAGAGTCGTCCTTTCTCCCAATCGATCTCCGGATTTACCTTCCGTAACCAGGGAAGTCCGAGGATAAGGTCTTCACCTCCTAAGTTGGTGATCAAGAAGTCCATCCATCGCTCCTGATTATCCACTGTGAGTGCTAGGCGTGCGAAATGGGTGATTCGTCCAGCTCGGTTAGGTGTTCCGTCGATATTAAAAACGTCAATTGGTTTATGAAGGGGTGCACATCTTACATGGTTTCGGGTGGCAAAGTCTTGGTTTAGAAACAGGGCGGTAGCTCCACAGTCTACCATGGCTGCAGTTGTTATACTATGGTTCCTTCCTCTTAGTCTCGCATGAATTCGGAAGTGTGGGGAAGTGGAGTTTAATTCCCAGATTGACGATACTGTACATGATGGGTGCGAGTCATACGAAGAAGTAGTGAACATAGAAAACTGATTACGGGGTACTCTCGGTGCAGCCGAAGCGGGTACCCTCTTTAAAAACCCTGTTGTAAGCCAGAGGCCGAGGAGGACATAGCGTTAGCACGATCGAGTAATTCCCTTATTTGACCAATCTGGTTTGAGAAGTCCTGGTTAGGGGGGCTCGGAGTGGCAGGTACAGTAGTCGGAGCAAGTGGTGGAGTTGAGGCCGCAATCTGGACTGATTCGTTTGGGAACAGGGAGAATGGCACGGATCCAGTGGCTGATATTTGCTGGCGACGGGGTTGCTGGCGTCGGCCTCGGTCTCGTCCGAGTCCCATAAACTTGTCCTGGCAGACTGCTTCCAGATGTCCTCGACGTCCACAGTAACGGCAGGTAGTTTCTTGGTGTGGGCAATTCTGTTTGACATGTCCTTGGGCACCACAGCCGAAGCATCGTCCCCGCATGCGGGCCAGGAAAGCCTCCCTTGTATTCCCATTACTGGTGTGGGTGGCATCGATATCCATGGCATGGGGGTCGGCAGGGGTCACATAGGCGCGGGTAGGTCCGGTGTTTCGACCAGTCAAGGTGGGGTCATGCAAGTAGACATCCACTGATACAGCCCGGGTAATGGCCTCCTTGAGGGTTCGAGCAGCTCCTTGCCCAATGTTTACCGTAATCAGATTCTGTCGTATCTCTGGAAGTAGGGCATAGTAGAAGCGTTCTTTTAAGTCAATGTCAGACATCTCAGTCCGACTCCCGATGTCCTGGAATTTCTGAGCAAATTCCGCTACTGTCTGCCCTTTGCCCTGCTTAAGGGATTGGATCAGGTTACGGGCTTCCATACCTGGGTCTATCGATTCAAATCGTTGACCAAATTCTTTAAGGAACTTCTCCCAACTGCCTTCAAAAGGAGGATTCTCCGGACTGAAATGTAGCAAGTGGGGGGTTGCCCAGTCTCCAGCGCCTTCTGTGAAGAAGCCCAAAGCCGACTTGATGAGCTTTACCTGACTGTTGGCGAGATCAGGTTGTTCTGATGCCCAGTTCTGGAATTGAGCTTTGAAGCGACGTGCTTCATTACTGTCTTTACCCTTGAATACCTCGGGTTTGTTCAAGCTGGATTTGGAGGATGAGCGTTCCTCCATGGCTGTAGCAAGGTTGGCTACTTGTCTAATGAGCTGAGCCATGAGTCCGTCTGCAGCGGTAGTCTGGGCAGGCGGGACAGGAGTCGACATAGTGGGAGTGGGCAATCGGGGATGGGGAATTGGCAAGAAGGTTGTACCGTTGTGAATAACTGGTTCTTGGACTGAGTTGTGGAGAGCGTTGGGGCAGGGTTGAGAGTCGCAGTCGTACCAGCTATCGTCGGTGTTGTGGATGTGGTTCTGGTCTCTGGGGTCAAGTGCGTGTAGGAGCGCGGAGCAGTCTACTCGGGTGGCGGGAGTTTCAGGGTCGGGCGGGACTGGGGAGGACGTGGTGTCTGCGGGTCCTGCAAGGACAACCTTATCGGTAGGCTATCAGTGCAGTAATGGATCTTGACCTAATGTCACAAAGCGGCAGCGGCGGGGTGACTAAGCGGAGCAGAGAGGCGGAGCAACTAAGCAGAGTGGTAAATGCGGAGCAACTAAGCGGAGCAGGAGCGGACTGGTCCCAAGCTGGTCCCAAGATAATGACAGAGTTATATTAGTATCGTAATTGTAAGTACTAGTAAGTAAGCACGTACCTGGTCCCAAGATAATGACAGAGAGGTCAAGATAAGGGACCAGGTAGTGGGGGCTGGCTTTATATACACAATCCGGTCTGCGAGAACTGACGATGTAATACTGTACAGTTTGGGAATAAGGAAGGTGGCGGAAGCCGGTAGAAGGAGAAGGGTAACTGATGGATCAGTAATCGATGAAGGGGGTCAGGTGGATCAGTAATCGATGGGAGTTCGACAATGGTGGGACGTGAAAGTGATGGAGTGATGTATCGTACAAATAAGGGCGTAGAGACGGTGAGAAAAGGAAAATGATAGGGGCTACGTACTTCATGACAGCCCCAGCGAGAGGGCAGAGGATTTCTTCAAGGAGTTTGAAGTTATCATGCGAGACGCCGGATATGCCAAAGATGCCCCCTACGTCATCAGGCTGATAGAAATGAACGTAAAGCCGAAATTAATCGATCAGGTATATGGCACCAGCAATGAGCGAATCGAGAAATTCGATGAGCTCAAACAGAAGATCATTAGTATCGATGACATGTGGTGGCGTCGTGAGGAAATGCGACGTAACTGGTCAAACAGATACCAGCGGAATGCTGGGCAGGGACCTAGTAACCAGAAATGGCAACCTCAAACGACACAAGCTCCCGTAACTAAAGCTCCGACCCCTGCGGTACCCACCCAGGATAGGAAAGACGGTACTGGAACGACTTTCAAAGGTGCAGGCAGACCAATGGACATTGACGCTGCGCGTCGCAACAGGGAATGCTTCCATTGTGGCAAGCAAGGCCACATTGCGAAATTCTGTCCGGAGAAAGCGCCGAAACCGCAGTTTGTCAGAGGCATGTGGAGCCGAATGACACAGGAGGATCAGGAGGCTATGGCCAAAGAATTGGGTTTTGTCCTGCCCCAGCAGTAGACGCAGGTCTGCCGGGGCCAATCTCAGAATCAGTATCGGACTTTTCGTCATCGTCATATGTAGACAGTCAATTTAGTTTTGAATTCAGTAGTACTGGTACACCCAATGAAAATAACTTATCTACAATGATGAACTGAACTGAGAAAAAACCTGTGAGATATGAACCAAACACACCTGAATGGGTGGCGCAGCGGTTACAAATGGACAAACTTCCCATGGCTATAGGAATCCTTAGAGCCTGGATGCCTGAAAGTCGTGTCAGAGAAGCATCGGAAGAAACGGTATTGGCTATACGAAATCTGAACCATGCAACCGCAACAGAAGCAGTTACCAATCTCAAAAGTCATAAGAGATTCGTCCGAGGTACCCGAGGATGTGAGCTAAAGTTGCGAACAACTATTGAGAATATCGACAATGGTGTACAGATTGAAATGGAAGCCCTCCTAGACAGCGGAGCCACAGGATCCTGTATCAATAAGGATTTTGTAGAACAGCACCAGCTCACTGTTAAGGAGTTACCAGTCAAAATGCCGGTCTATAACGCTGATGGCACTCTGAACAAAAATGGTTCCATAGAAGGTTACGTACAAGTCCGAATGGTGATAGGTGATCATGCCGAATGAATAGATATGGCAGTTACCAATTTAGGCAAGACAGATATCTTCCTAGGCATAGACTGGCTACGTTATCATAATCCCAGCATTGATTGGAAGGAATCTACGTTAACGTTCGAACGTTGTCCTGACAAATGCGGGTATTTGCCACACTATGAATCACCTGAGGATGATGGTACAGAGGAAAAGCTTGTCGACGGTGAAAGGATCTTCTGGTTCGATTGGAATGGGTATCTCTCCGACCAAGGTCATATCAAAGTACAAACTGCTTTTACAGACGCCGCTACTCCGTACCTTGCCGAGTATGCTGATGCATTTAGTAAAAAGGATTTTGACCAAATGCCGGAAAGACATCCATGGGATCATGCTATAGAATTAACGCCAGGCTCTAAGCCAGTTGATTGCAAAGTTTATCCCCTCAGTCCACCAGAACAGAAGCCTTTAGACGAATTCCTGGAAGAGAACCTTAGATTGGGACGAATACGACCGTCACGTTCGCCCATGGCTTCACCTTTCTTCTTTGTCAAAAAGAAAGATGGAACGCTACGGCCCGTACAGGATTATCGAAAGCTGAATGACATGACTGTCAAGAATCGATATCCACTCCCATTGATTCAGGAACTCATCGATAAGCTAAAAAATTCCAAAATCTTCACCAAGATGGACGTCCGATGGGGATTCAATAACATCCGGATCAAGGAAGGAGACGAATGGAAAGCAGCGTTCCGGACAAACAGAGGCTTGTTTGAGCCTACGGTCATGTTTTTCGGACTTACAAACTCACCCGCCACGTTCCAAGTGTTCATGAATCACATCCTTCGAGAGTTAATTGATCAAGGACATGTCATTGTCTACATAGATGATATCCTTATCTTCACGGACAACATTAAGGAACACCGAGTCATCGTCAGAAAGGTTCTTGATATCCTAAAAGACAACAAGCTGTACTTGAAACCCGAAAAGTGTACCTTTGAGGCTAAGGAGGTCGAATATCTCGGAATCATCGTAGGCAATGGACAAATCCGGATGGACCCAAAAAAGGTTGAAGCAGTTCGAACCTGGCAACCACCAGAGAAAAAACGTGAACTACAATCGTTTTTAGGGTTTTGCAACTTCTTCCGCCGGTTCATCCGAGATTTCAGTAAAATTGCCAAACCCCTAACACGGCTCACAGGGAATGCGACTTGGGAATGGACATCTCTTGAACAGGATGCGTTCGATTGGTTGAAAGACCGGATCATCGAAGACGTCACTCTCATTATCCCGAGAGAAGCTGGAAAGTTCCGAGTTGAAGCCGATTCCTCTGACTATGCTAATGGTGCAGTCTTGTCACAGAACGTCGACGGAAAGTGGAGACCGATAGCTTTCAGGTCCAGGTCACTCAATGAGGTTGAACGGAACTATGAAATCTACGACAAGGAGATGATGGCCATCATGGACTCCCTCTCGGACTGGAGGCAGTACTTACTGGGCACGAAAGAACCTGTTGAAGTCTTTACAGATCACCAAAATCTCCAGTATTTCCGGAAACCTCAGAAGTTGAACCGACGACAAGCCAGATGGGTAGTCGAAATTGCAGAGTACCATATCGAGCTCTTCCATAAGCCTGTCAAGTCCATGCCTCGGGCCTCCACTTCGCCGCTCGGTATCCCGAAGATCTACCTTTATTGTAATCTCTTCCTTATTGTTCTTTCTCGCTACACATACCCTTGCACTCTAGTCCCTTCTTATTGTCTTTTACTTTACCCTGCAGGACTACACGTATAACTCCTAGTAGTTAGTCTGGCGCTCCGCACCGTTGCGCCGCTCCGTAGATATAAATACTGCTTGTACGCTACTGTAGTTCCTGAGTTTAATTATCAACTTAGATCTCCCTTTCCGACTTAGATTCCCTCTTTAACTCTGTGCTCCTCTAAGTCTTCAGGCTCACTGCCTTGAAGTACTCTCTACTCTACCTTAGGACTTATACGTTCTCTGGTTCGCTCCTCGTCACCGGCGATACCGCCGCTCCGACTTGGCTGCTACTTCGCTCCTCTCTTCTATACTCTCAACCTCCGGGGACTTACGGCGTACGGCGGTGTTGTTAATAACTTCACTACTGTCCCATTCGTATTCCGCACTTAGACACTGTGTGACCTCTGGCACGGTTACCCGGTGTGCATGATCTTAACAAAGCCTGGGAAATCAATGGGAAAAGCCGATGCCCTGTCACGGATGTCAGGCCTTGAGAAAGGGGAGAATGACAATACCAATGTCATGCTGCTAAAACCAGAATTTTTCATTTCTCAGATAACGGATCAGACGTCAGCCCCCGAAGATGATCTACTTAATCTCATCCGTAGAAAGAAAAACCAGTGAGACAAGCTTGTACAAGTCGCCCTAGAATCTAAAGACAAGGAATGGCTTGAGACTGAGGATGGACTAGCAGTTTGGCAAGGACGTATCTATGTCCCTAAGGACAAAAAACTCAGAGGACGGATCATACAGGTACATCATGACGCCCAGACAGCAGGACACCCCGGCCGCTATAAAACCATTGAGTTGATTACACGCAATTACTGGTGGCCAGGAATCAGTCGGGACGTCAGGATCTACGTGGAAGGCTGCGAAAAATGTCAAGCTACAAAGACACATCGTACCAAGCCTGTAGGACCATTACATCCACATGACGTACCATCTGAGCCTTGGGAAATCATCGGAACGGATATGATCGGCGAGTTACCGGAGTCTGGAGGATATAATGCCATCAGCGTGTTTGTTGATCACTTCACGAAGAGATTACGACTCTTTGCCACGCATACTACGATAACATCTGAAGGGATGGCACGTGTCTATCGTGACAAAGTATTCCCAGTCCATGGAATGCCCCGGAAGATTGTCCACGATCAAGGCCCTCAGTACCACGCCCGCTTCATGAAGGAACTGTACAAGTTGCTGGGAATCGAAAGCAACTATACAACTGCATACCACCCTCAGACTAATGGCCAGACGGAACGGATAAATCAAGAAATTGAACATTACATCCGCCTTTTCGTGAATCATCATCAGAGTGACTGGCATGAATGGCTTCCTATGATGGAGTTTGCATATAACGACCGAGTACACTCAGCCACAAAAGTTTCACCCTTCTACGCAGACAACGGCAGACACCCATACAAAGGAACCACGCCGAGGATGACGTCAAAAAACCCGACGGCCCAGGAGTTTGCCGATAGTATGAAACGGATCAGAGAAGAAGTAGGATCGGCACTGAAAAAAGCCGCTGAGGACATGAAGCGCCAATATGACAAACACCGGAACAAGGCGATAGAATATAACGCTGGTGATAAAGTTTGGCTCGAAGGAACTAACATAACGACAGATCGTCCAATGAAGAAACTCGGTGACAAACGATTTGGACCGTTTAAAGTTCTTGAAAAGATCGGACCCGGCTCATACAAACTCAACATCCCTTGCACATGGAAAAGAATCCATAATGTCTTCAACGAAACACACCTATCCCCGTACCATGAACCCCAGTTCCCCACACAACCCCGAAACACCGAACCACCTCCAGAAGTAGTAGGAGAAGAAGAGGAATACAAGGTAGAAGTAGTTGACTCACGCAAGTATCGGAACGGCATCCAATACAAGGTAAAATGGGAAGGTTATGGACCGCATGAAATGACGTGGGAACCTGCAGCTAATATGACGAATGCCAAGGAAGCTGTTCAGGACTTCCATAAGAAGTATCCTAACAAGCCCAAGCCTCGAGTCCTTAAACGGATCGAGATTCCGATTGCTCAGTTTCCCACTGAATTGTTCCGACCAATCCCTACATCCGACATAGAACCGATCCCAAGTAACATGCCATCTGAAGCACTTGTCAATCGACTTGCGCGTCATGGAATTCGCGCCTTAAGAGGGGGGTAATGTTACGATCACTTCTTTTCCATCTTATCTTTTTCCTTATCTCTTGTCTTATCTTTTATCTTTTGTCTTATCCTCTATCTCCCTTATCCTATATCTTGTCTTATCCTGTCACCTGACCTATTATTCATGCTTACTGATACAACATGCGCTTTTCATTTACTTATATTAAACACAGCAGTCTTACAACACATATACAGCATGACGATCGAGCTTTCATTACTTACACATTGCTTTACTTATGTTCTACTCATGTTTACCACTAACCCAGGGCGTTGGGCATTACTAGGGCAGAGGGTTGTTTACTTGTATATAAGCTGTAGTTACTTGCTGTATTTCCTTAGCTTTGATCTCGTCTATTCTACCTGGTTTAGCCCAGAACTTTGCTTGCTTCCTTTATCGTTCCGCCAACTGAGGTTTTCTTGAGTGTGACGCCTGGTGATACCTGTCACTAGAACCAGTCGCTGACAGTTTGCGCATTCAAATTTTGTTCAGCAAAATGGCATTGGGTTTTCCAATGATTTTGGGCTTCAGAGACACGTTGGGATGCTGCTTTGTGAACGAAACAGGGCTGTACATGGGTTACCCGGATGATGTCACAGAAAAAAAGGTGGTGATTGGACACACGGGCCCATATGCAATGCCTCCCCTCCATGGGCGAAGAGAGTTTCATACATCGAGTGTGGTGAATGACATTTGTAAAAGTGCTGATTGTGGCTGGCATTGCAATGGCTTGGGGCGCACATTCATGGATGCCGGTTCAGCCAGACATTTATGGTGCGGCAAAATGGTCGAAGATGAAGGACTGCACAAAGAGGTTGATTTTTGGCAGTGCAGGAGTCCATGTAAAAACCCGAAATGCCCTTGATATAACGTACGCACTGATTATAGAGCTTCTGTATATATGTAGCGTGATACTGACTACTTGGCTTGATATCAATGACAATCATTGTGACCCGAGCGAGGTGCAGTCCACGACAGTGGAGCCTAGTGTGTTTACAAGAGAGTTCAAATTGTTGAATGATCAGTTAGTCTACAGGCTGATAGTTATCGACGGTGCATGAAGATCTTCTATCTTAACCTTTCCGAGGACCATCAAGGCAAGCTCATTCCACAAGATTTGACTTTCAGTGAGTATCTTGCCTCGGAACTGATACCATAGCAGTGACGTTAATTGCGTTCTCAAGAACTTCAACGCAATGTTCGTCTTCGGCGCGATTTGGAACTTGACTTTGCGGTCGATGAAGGCAGCATTCGAGATTAACTGTGAACGCAGAAGGTCAGATGAAAGGAGAAAAGTTCACAAAATTGTGAGCGCACCTTGAAATCAACTTCGCCACAAAGGAGCAACATTGCCATATCATCAACAGGCCCAGTTTCCCATGCGTATAATTTCTTGGAGTGCCTTCATTGCAAGTTAGTTATTCGTGACAATATAGCACCTTTCAGAAACAAGCCTCACATGAGGGTGAAATAAGCAATATGGTTTGTTCCAAGGTCAGTCGGCTTCTTCCCGAAGTTCACTGACGAAGGATGGAAAGAGGCCTGTTGGTTGTTAGATAGTGTCCGCATCTGCCCTTTAAATACATCGACGGCAAGGACTTTCGGATACAGGCCGGCAAGAAGGGCCGCGTTCACCAAAGTGATGTTACTGGAACTAGAATCTAATTCTGGTGGTACTGGGACGAAACGTGTTCGATTCCGGCTATACCGTGCTCTGCGAAAATGCATCAGCTTTATGGTCCATATTGGAAACATTATGCATCACCGATTCAGGTCGCGAATGAAAGATTTATCGACTTGGATGAAGGAAGCATCTATAAGATATCTGGATCAAAGTCAATAAACATATCGTTAATGAAGAGTGACAACATGTACCCCAAGAACTGTTGGCGTAACTCTTCGATTTGTTGCAAATTCTGATCAGTCTCGGTTAGTATCGCCATCTAGAGCACATGACTGAGCATACCGTACCTGATGACTCAAAAAATTTTGCTTGCAGAACTTTCGCACAAAAGCTGGGTTAGCGTTAGCCCCTGCTTTGCGCCAGCTAGAGAACACGTTGTGCAAGGTCAAGAAGTCGGAATTATCTGGGCATAGCATCAGCTGTTCCATTTCGTTTGCAGCTAGTAGATCGTGCATACCTGATTTAAACGAAGCCTTTGCACGATCTGCTTCTTGTTCCAAACCGAAAGGTGTCAGGAATGGGGACTTCGAGTTAAGTGCAGCCGCAATTGTCAAGGCAGGATCCAGACAACGGAAGAGGGTAGCAATCAAGAGGAACTTCCCCAGGTGAACATCGGTGGGGAGTTTACTCAAGAGACGGCCCATAGGCGTGATTTCCTCGGATGACGTAAGAGCCCGCACTTCCACTAGCATGGATATGGCTCGTTGGACATTGACAGGAGTCGGAGGATCAAGAGCACGGGAAAGGACGTCTTCTATTGACGAACCTAGCTTGACCTTCATGATTTTGATACGAAGAGACAAGTCAGCTAAACTAAGTCTCATCATCTCTGGCAATGGGTTATCGACCATCTGTACTCAAGCATTCAAAAAGGGCTTCAACATGAAGAGAAAGCAATCATACCTGGTTATCATGTCGAACTTTTGTGAAAAGATGGAAACATAACCCTTCTTGCACACGCCCTGCACGTCCCCGTCGTTGCGCTGCGTTACTTCTCGCGATGAAAGTCTCGACGAGACGACTGATTTGACGCTTCTCATCGAATCGCATTTCACGGTGCTTGCCGGTATCAATTACACAAGTGATGTCAGGAATCGTGATACCAGTCTCCGCAATGTTCGTAGCTAAAGCAGACTAATTCGGTGGGCTTGTGTTTCAAGATGGAAGCAAAGACGTACCAATCACAATTTTCCGAACACCAGGAGGTGGGATGTCGAACACCGCGCTCTGACTCTCGCTCGATAGCGTGGAATGAAGCGGATATATCTTGAAATCATCCAATCCAAAGAATGAATGTTCGGTCAAAATGTCATTCAACTTCCTGATTTCACCCAGACCAGGCATAAATATCAGAATCGCGGCCGAACAATTCGATAACGACTGATCTTCGAAGCAGATCTTTTCAAGTAGTCGCAGGATGAGTTCATAAGGTATGAGCCGTTCATCAAACAGATTGATAGTAGCCGCGGTATTGGGAGAGTATCGTTTTTCAAGCTTCACGTTCTCCGAAGGAATATCCGAGTCTTCATCGTCGTTGATGGCAAGCTCTTCAGCCCATTCAGTCTTGTTCTTGGTACGGTAGAATTTATCGTGCACTACGTCAAGATCAGCGGAGATAACTTGACTGGAGTTTCAGAACTTACCACGTCTGGCGTAAGGTGAGTTCTCAGAGATCGACCACTGCGTGTATTCCACTGCATCTTCAAGATACCGCACATCAACAGGGTATGTGCGTCCAGGTACATGGAGCATGGGACAGCCTCCGAAGTATTCGGAAATCTTTTCAGCATCCACCGTAGCAGACATAAGGACAACCCTTCAAAAACCAGACATGAGCTTCAATTCCATCAATCGGTTAGTTGTCCTTACTTTAGATCCGAGCGTTGCTCCAGTAGCGACTTGAGTACGATCAACAGAAAGTCAGACTCAATTGAACGTTCGTGAACCTAGAACATGATGGAGAATGAGTGTTCAAAACGATCTGAGGTGTTTCCATTTTTACCTCATCGATAATGATATGCTGGGTTTTGCGAAACAATTTCAGTAATGGTTTTCAAGGCAATCAAACGCTTCACGCACTGTGATCTCGTCGAAAGCTGTACCCTGTCCGCCTTGTCCTGAACCTCCTTCTAACATTCGCAAAGCGATACCATTTGTGACGAAGGCCAGACGTGTGTTCTTGGTGGTGTTGCTTTCTAGCCTGATAGAATATCCAACAAGGGAACTAATCGTGCCCGCCGCGTTCAAACCTTCCCCTAATTCACGAGAAACACCTGCACGCAGGACTAGTGTAAGCAAGGAATGTTTGAGCGGCCAGGTAGAGTTACGTACGTTGCGCAAGGGAGATTGCAGATATACGCCGAGGTTCTGTACAATAAATTTTACAAGGTTTCCCTCGGGATAGCTGATCCTCCAGGATGAAGGTCGGAAGTTGAGTAGACTTTCCGCTAGACCAAAAGAGCAGTCAGCAACATGAGGAACTATTAGTAAAGACTACTTACCAACCAGTCTCACCACTGAGTACAAGAACTTGAGACTGTTCCAACGTATCGATAATGATATCCCTGTAGCTAGCGATCGGGAGAGCATTACGATGGACCTGAAAGGCTGACTTGGTATAAATAGTCCAAGAGAGGGTAAGACATACGCACCAGCATTTCCTGGTACGCGGATGTAGACTGACGCGCAAGGAAGTTCGACATCAATTGCTCCGAGAAAGCTTGACCATTAGGGTAGAGACGCCTGTTCGATGCAACCTCAAGATTCTCATTGGTCGCATGCTGGATCTTGATACTACCTTGGTCCTTGCTTGAAACAGAGAGCTTGGGCTCGACAATGGATCGAAGGTTGGCCCAAACACCTCTATTGATTGCATCGTCCTTCAACTTCCTTGCATCTGTTAATTCACTCCATAGGTCCCGATACACGGGTGGCAGTAAGCGAAAGAATGTCTGAGGACCTCCAGAACTCCCTGCAGCAAATCCTTCGGTGGAAGGAAAGGTCAACGCATGTAACGCCAAGGTTGCAACGTATTGCTCTGCCTGGCCCTCATCGTGACAAGCCACATCTACCATAAACCACTCATCCGTTTTCCTGCCTTCCCAGCGCACGCTTACCGAAGCACGCTTGACGCGGCTTGATCCTGAGATTATCGAATAAGTTACGACAGCATATCGATCTGATTTAGCTACGGTCTCCCCCAGAAGAATCTTGGACGTGCGACCGGACCAATGCTTTGGGAGGGCCATATCACGGACAGACACCGTGACACCCTCGGTCGTTATCTCCGAGTTGGGCATTTCCTCCAAAATGTCGAGTACTCCTCCTTCAGCCCCATCTTCTAGGTCAAACACGTCTACAGTTGTAGAGATCTCAGGGGTAGAAGTTTGTATTTCTACTGGTCGCTTTTTAGGAGACTTCGAAGTATTAGTGATGTCTGCATCAGCCATGACTCCTCGAAGGCGAGCATCAAGGGATGCAATGTCAGCTTTTTTGCGTGCAACAGCGTAAAGCTTTTCAGCTTCTCGCTCATTGAAAAAATAGTTTTTTTGAAGAATCGAGAGCCGATTTTGGAGTTCTTGTAATTGTAAAGAGGTGGATACATCGCGGTGCGTTGAAAGAGAGGCGATCTTCAACTTTAGGCGAACGTACTCGTCGTTGAGATCGTTTTCGCTACTCGAATCTGTATCGGATCCCGATCCATTTCTGAATGAAGCCAGAATACGTGACTTGACAACGGAGATGTCGGACTGATCTTCATCCGCTTCCAGAGAGAATACAGGTAAAGGGGACGCATGGAGGGCAGAAGCAGAATCAGACGTTAATTCATTATCGACAGTGGATTTCCAACTGGGAATGAAAACTGGGGCATTAGCGTCGAGATTGGATGAAGGCTTTTTTTTGAAGTATTTGGAAGCTGGCGTTGGCGTTGAAGGTATAAGAAACTCAGCGGGAGTTCGTGGAGTTCGTGGAGTTCTTGCCATGGAACCTTTGGGAGTATTAGGTGCTGTTGGTAAACGAAGCTCTTCTTGGTTGCCATTAGGATTGGAAAGCTCATCTTCCTGGCAGTTGATGAATAGCTGGTTGTTCTTTCGTTATGAGACTTCCGTCGTAGTAGGAACAACACGCACCCAGTCATAAGCTTCTTCCAGGTCTACTCCATTTATATCAGTCAAACATTCCGTTACGCGTTCTTCAGTGAAGCCTAAACGTCGAAGAACACCGTAGGTAATTGCCAGTTTTGTCACGGCTTTTTCTTCGGATTCTTCCAATGTCTTTTTACCTGAAACAAGAGTAAGCGAAATTCAACGACGATGGAATCACCAACCTTCATTGACTTGTAATTCTTTCGCAAAATCTAATACGCGATCAATTATTGAAGAGTCCAGCTCGATTGATGGTAGAGTTTTGGAAAATCGACGATCCACTTCTATGGCCTGGACATAAGAATGAGTCGCAGTTAGGCCGGACTTGAACTAAGGTACTTTACTTTAACGTTTCTGTGTAATATAGAAGTGAGCGAGACTCGGCAATGTTATTAGATGCTGCGTCACACCTTACGATCTCCTTTTCTGTCTTTTCTTGATATCTATCGACCAAATTTTGCAGAGACTGTTCTTCAACCTTGTCTAGATCGAACTCATCCTGAACATTCTGCTGCTCCTTGGAACCGTTGGAATTTTCAGTCAATAGTGCCTCTGCGCTTTCCTGATCGTCCAGAGGAGGTTGACTTAGTGGGTCTTCAGATTCCACCTCTGCAACTTTCTTCGGAACAGAGATTGTAGCAAAACCTCGGGCAACCGGCTTCAACTGCGTCTTTTTCTTCTTGGCCATCCCCGATGGACCAAGGTAACACGATTCGACGCGTTGGAGGGATTATTTGATTATGATGATTGTAAGGTATCCTCAGAGGCGGTATCTCGCGATGTGGTGTAGATACGGATGCTAAATGCTGGAACGGAGCTTTTGTTCAGTGGGTCGTCCTTTTATAAAAGAAAGATCTGTCGTCAGTGTTGTATGTGTAGATGGAGAGAAACCTCAATATAAGCATGAAACTTCCAAAGAGTGAACATGAAACTGAACAGCTTGTCCAACGCTGTTGATCTGAATTTTTCTTTATTTCTTCTCACGCCGGACTAGCGCTCATCAGTATGACCGCCGAGATTGTACACGGCCAACTGCTCTGAACTGCTCACTTGGGACGGTGAATCCCCCACAGCTATTCCAGACTCGTTAGGGGCCAAAGGGTACAAATCCTCCTGGCTTCTTTCTGGCAAGGAATTTGATGCTTATCCTCTGCATCTCTCTGCTTTGTACTCTATATCATTCATCGAAAAAACAAGACCAGGAATGCACTTTATACTTTATACACTGTACATACATATGAGACGGTGCCGTGTATCAATCAATCTATCCATCTATCATTGCTCTGATTGGTGTGCGTCCGAACACAACTTACATCTACTATTGCACACCACCAATCGATCGAGTCCGAGCCATTTGTAAACTAAAAAAATTTTTGACCCTCTTCCTCAATCAGATATAGCTCGCATCATCGACTAGGTGCTTTGCACAAAGATAGGATTCAATGAGGTGCGCTCTCACTACCGCTGAATTTACTGATATCTACTGCTCCAGCATATGTTCGAGTTGAACCATGCAGCTTGCTTATTCTTCCCAGTCCCGCATTGCTACTACATCCGTCATCAGCTCTATCATTGTCATCTCACCCTGAGATCTTCACCTCTGGTCACCCTCTGTCTCAAGTTCTGTCTCTCCTCTGATGTACTCTGCCTTGGCATCTGGATGCCAGTCTACTTTCTCCTTATGGGTTGAGCTCGCTGTCATCCAACCATTAAGACTGGCTGTTCTGTTTTTGGGACCACTCCATCAGGGACTGTGTAACAATATATATACTGATTTACTGATGCCCATGAAGTTTGAACCTGTAAGTACCTCTTAAACTGGTTGCTCGGGAATCTGACCTCACCACATCCGTCAGCTGAAGTCCATACTATCATGCCACCAGAGTTTGAAAATTCTTCGAAAATTCTTTTGTAAACACCTTGTATTGGCACAGATTGCTTTCGGATTTGGCATACACATAGCATAGCATGTATTTGAGCTGACTGGCTATTTATAATGCCCAACATATGTGGACAATGAATGTGATGTCAATGCCGCCGATGAAGACTCGAAATCACCAGTGTTTGAAAATCTCAGTCACATCAATGTCACAGGTACACATCAGCCGATGTCGGCTGGATTGAATTCCCGACAGATCCTGCCCCATGACTTCGAGCAAAAATCAATGCCGATCTCAAGCCGGCAGACTTTCTCCTTCCTTTTTTGGAGCATGTCACAATTTTGAACACTCCATCCTCTCGAACCTCTTCACTCTTCAACAAGGCTTTGATCAGTGTCGGAGAAATGTTCCAGTATATCACTGAAGTGATATGTGCATATAGACACCCTTTTGTATGTATTCAATATCAGTCTAACAATAGCTTAACTCACTTTACTGGAGAAATCATGGATTTTGCAATTTATAAAGCTTGCGGAACAACATTACAACCATTTTTGTTCAAGAAAAATCCACAACTATATGAATCATAGCTGTTTCCTTTGATATAGATACATGCATGCAATTATAAACGAAGGGAACACCTTTCGAAATGCATTTTCAAACTCAGGTGGCTTTTCAAAGCCGGCAGGCACGATAGTAGATGAAGCCACATACAAGCTACTAATAACCCTTGTGTTACCCTGTCTTAGGCTAAAACTGAAAACTCCTCCTTCATTATTGTTGACGGAGTTTCACCAGTAGAGGCATTTGAACACCTTGCCTCCAGTTACCTCTTTTCATCGGGATCATCAAGCCAGCTGGTACACGTTGAATATCATCCAGCCCTCTGAAAGATCCATCCGGCGGAGGCGGGAAAAACTGGAACCTCTCGAGGAGACTGAACAAAATGGCTTGGAGTTCCATGAGCCTAAAAATCGGGGCCCGACAAGTGATCAACTAATGAACAAAGTTCCACAGAATGGAATAATTACGCGAAACGCCAGCTATCGTGCAAGAGGGAGATCACGCTGGTAAGAAACTTGAAGGACTACGGGAGTAGAATGCTCACCCTATGCAAGCCCGGACACCACTACCTACATAGTAAAAATGTCTCAAATCTCCGAAAGATTCAGAACTATGGCGGACGATAAGTACGCACCGAATGTCATTCTGAGATGAACAGAATTTTAGCACAGGTCCTTATTCTATTGGTGGAACTCACAAATTAGAATACACTCCGACTGTTATATCCTTCTTCTTTTCATTCATAAATCTTTCGGGTCTCCATCTATTTGCATCGTCCCCCCATACCTGAGTTAACCTGTTTTTGTTGAATCTTGATTGGATTCATAAATGCTAGTAATAGGGATTCATAGCTACCGATTGTACATTGCAATGTTGATCGAAATTCTTTGGCCTTTGGCGACTGATACATGGGAAAGCCGTTCTCCTGATTCGGATGTGACTGGATATTGCAGAGGTATATTATCATCAGATCCAGCTTCGCGGCTAATGTTGGGGACCTTGTCAAAGATCAGCGCCACAATGGTTACAAAAAAGCGGAAAGCCCACAATGGGGTGTAACCTCAATCCTTCCTACATATTGTTGAGACATGAACCATAGAATCGACATTAGTGACACAAACCTTTATCACAGCATTGAAAAAAGGCATTGAATCATAATCATTTGCAGTTAAATTTATGCCTGGACCAACACGCTCGCGGGTATTGCTGATTTCCTGGTACAACCTTTCTTGATCTTTTGGATTCCTTGTTATTTCATACAAGAGCCACGACATGGTGGCTTAACAAGACTTTCAGAGAAATATCGTACGTAGAAAGTGAACAACTGACAGGCGGTCGTCTCATGTCCTGGAGTCAAGGAATTGCTGTCAACATGAGAGGAACAGTAGTCTGAACAATACACACCAGCTAAAATGAGGGTGCTATCATTTTGAAAAATAGCATAAATTAGTCGAGCATAAGTGAATTATCTTGCCACATACGCCATTTGGGATAAAACTTCATCCTCGCTGAGGGCCTTCTTCGAATCCTCAGCCACGTTAGAGCGTACGAGGACGCTAAGAACGTCCTTACTAGATTTTGTATCACCTTCAAGCTTTGTTTCTTTCAAAGCGGAATCGAATAACGATTTGGCAAGCCTCTTGGATGCTACCGAGAATTCCATCATCTTCTTGTCTTGTTTTCCAGGAAATTTCAACAGTAAATTTGCTATTGGGGTATTGACCGAACGCCTGAAAGCACGATAGAGTAAAGTGCGCTTCTAAAGGTAAAATGTTAAGAATTCCGTAATGACAATGTCAGAAGGAGATGTTCGACCTGTGGATAAAGACGGGCATCGGCACTTAAGAAAAGTCAGTCCATGAAAGGTCCAAGATTTTTTGTAGGAGAGGAACATACAACATATGCTTGAATATCTCTGAGAGCTCATTCGCTTCCCCATCGAGTGCTCCGAACTTATAATCAAACGCACCTGAATATTCGCAGGGGTGGTCAGCTTGAATGACACGGATGAGATCATGACGATTCCATTACTTTCACCAATGATATCCAACGTCGCTCTTGGAAGCCAATGCGTGACATTGACAACTTTTCCATCGTTGCCCAGCTCTTCATATTGCAGTTTATCTGCCAACTGAACCACGATATTGCACAGGTCAGGCTCAGCAATGGGACACAGCAGTACACTTACTCTAACACTTGATCGTTGAAACAGATTGAGGAACTGTCGGAGCTGGGACACAGAAAACGCAGGATTGAGCACCTTCCTGTGGCGGCTATGAATTTCACCTTGGGAAGGTTCAGAGTATTGATTGGACACCGAATTATGTACAGACCTTCGACAGAGAGAATACCCGGCCCAAATTGCAACGTCGTGATTTGTGCTGAGTCTGTGCTTTTCGGATAGCCGTATGCCGAAGTCATGGTAATGTATCGCAAAGCCTGAGGGTCTGTTTATCGGATTTAGAAAGGGCCTATAGTACTGATTACGCAAAATACGAGCCTGCAATCATGAGTGCGTCTTCCTACAACATGCACAAGAGCAGAGTCAGTTATTGAGTGGTCTCTTGGAAGAAGGCACCGTGACTTACACCAAAGCAAGAGCTCGTTCTAAAAGCAAGTCCATATTCGTTGAACCATTTGGTTTCAAGGACGCCAACCTCCTTGAGGTTCAATTAGAATGGGGAATAGCGTATGGAACAGGCAGTATCAACTCACTTCTTGGACTGTCAGCTCCAGTTCATTTCCTAGAATTGCCAAGATCAGAACACGACTTGAACAATTCACAGAATGCATTGAATTCACCAAAGAGCAAGGAAGGCCTGGGAGGACCTCTCAAAAACTTGAGCGACCTGCTGAAGTATCGATAGACGAATTCTAACAGAATACAGAGGGGAGGAAACAGGATAAAAGCAGTGATGTTTTTGACAGTGAGGGCGAACATCACTACAGAGTTACAGGGTTTGGAATTTTGGAACCGATCGTGGTCCTTTTAATACTGTCCAAAGCAGCGAGGTGTTTAAAGATGTATTCATGTGCATAGCTGTTCACAGCTGCGGGAAAAAGAAGTGTACACGTCGATGTTCAAGCCAAACTACCCGAGGATCGGCTTGCGTAAAATACTATGTCTCCGAAGGTCTCCGGCTGATTCCATGTTATTCGTACACCATATTCTAGATAAGTGAAACGCAATATATGTGACGAGTATTGTACAGTACTATAAAATGACTATGTAAAGTAATGGGACAATTTGGAATGCAAAGTAGAACAAGATGCAAGTGCTAGATGTGTGTATTTTGACTTTTTTTGATTATCCCTCTTCAGCAGTTGGATCCTCTGTGGTCGGTTTCGAATTCTTGACAGGCGCCTTTCGACGAGTACCAGGCTTTGGGCCCGGTTTCTTTCTCTTCTTCATCGACACGCCGTTCTCATCTTCCGCGGCCTCAATGCCTGAAGCCCCAACTGCAGTAGATTGTGGGCCAGCGAAAAATTCGTCGCCCTCCTCCATCCAAAGATCCTGGGTGCTATCAGCCACGCCTTTTCCTTTGCTGTTCGCACCGCCCTGAGAGCCTGAAGTGTCCAAGCTAGCTAGTTGCTCGTCGTTCAATAAGAGTTGAACGATTTCGCTTGGCTTGGCTACGTCGGTGAAATTCTTGCTTCCGACCACGATATCTTGCACCTACGATACGCATTGTGGTCAACAAGCGGATTCAGGCCAGAAGGGTAGCACTCACATCTTTTTTAACTCGAGCAAGTTGAACGATACGTTCGTCTATGGTTCCCCTGGTGATCAAACGGTAAACAGTCACTTGACGAGTTTGCCCCAGACGGTGAGCACGGTCCATAGCTTGAGCATCATTGGAAGGGTTCCAGTCGTGATCATAGAACACGACAGTATCTGCCGCAGTAAGGTTTATACCCAGTCCGCCAGCCCGAGTACTGAGAAGGAACACAAAAATATCCGGTCTACGATGAAAGTGAGTTATCATTGAATTGGGATCGAAAATGTGAGTATCACCTCGTTTGCCAATCGATGACCATGTCTCGTCGATCTTCAATCTTGGAGGAACCGTCGAGCCGAAGATATTTATATTGGCGGTACACCAAATACTCCTCCATGAGGTCCATCATCCTTGTCATTTGGAAATACACCAACACTCGATGATCACCTGCTTTGAGTTCTTGTAAGAGAGCGTCCAAACGAGCTAACTTGGCTGAGTCATATATAAGTCGCTTAGCTTCAGGAACCTGCATTTTGGATAAGGGAATCTGGTCGGAAGGAGAGGCAGCAAAAAGACCAAAAGGGGGTACACCTGGATATTGTTGCTGGAAGCGAACATAGGATTCTTGCGAGTCTTTGAGTGACGGAGGAAGGCCGTACAAGGCAAGAGAATCAACAGGATCTTCGAGCACTCGAAGTTGAGACTCGATAAAAGCACGGTCTTTGCAGTACATCGTTACGGGTGGTGCAACCACGGGGGGAATAGACCACTTCAATAATGGGCGTGATAAACAAGACTCTTGCCAAGACAAGATTGATATAGAGCGCAGGTCGGGCATGTGCTCAGCGATATTGAGGTTCACCAACGATGGCAAAATAGTAAACTTCATTGGACCTTGAGTTAAATACTGCGCAAAATCAGGATCACTGAAGATATGTAAGTGAGGAAGAGAGCTTCGAGATAGTTAACTTGCACACTGACAGATACGGTGTCATATCCAACAGTTGTCTCTCTGCTTGCGTGGCTAAGAGCCTTTTTCGAATCAAAGGGGCCATATGCAATTCATGAGCCTCTTGGGGCGATACGCCAATCAAACGTAAGAACGAAAATGAGGAAGCTAAAAAGTGTCTATCAGTCAAATCACAGTTAGAAGTAATATTCGGCAGACATTTTTCCTCCCACAACGATTTATGGATATAATCCGTCCGCCATATATTCATGAGCTTATATAAACAACTCGACTGGGAGGACGCTGAATTTTCATGGGGAACATCAATAAGTCCTCCTTCTTTGTATAGGAGCTCGGGCACTGTAAACTGGATTGGATTCCGCGTTGAATAAGGAAAAAGAAGAAAATCGCCCTCGCGATTGAGTGATCCAGACTGTCCAAAGTGAGCGAAAGAAAATGGAGCAACCACATCGGCACGCTCGAAAAGTTCGGGGTGGTTGCAAACCTAACAAGCTAGTCAGTTTACGAATACTAAGGATGACATGTAGAATACCTTTCGGAATTGCATGACTAAGTTCATCAGAGATCTAGCAGAGTCAACATCACCAATGTTAGCGGCCTTCTCCAATAGGTCCGCAACGGAAACGTTGGTCAGAAGTGCCCGATAAAGCTTTCTCTGACGAGCACTAAGGTCGACATATATATCGATCTCGATCTACAATCAGTTGTCAGTACTTGTGCACAGAGCTGTGGGGTACGATCCACCTTCTCGCTGAGCTCATTCTGAACATGACGCTTGACACGACGCAACATAAAAGGTTTCAAGATCATATGCAAACGTCGCAGTTGGTGTTCGTTCAGCTTACTGCCCTTGTTCTCAGCAGCATTCTCAATGTCCTTGGAAAACCATTCATTGAACTCATCATGCGAATCAAAAAGACTGGGCATGATGAAATGGAGGAGAGCCCATAGCTCTAGATTGGACGTTAGAGTGACGTGGGTCTTCTTTCAAAACACATACCTTGCATCGAGTTTTGGATCGGTGTACCAGTCAGAAGTAAACGATTTCGACAATGGAAACCCAATAGCGTTTTCCATCGCACAGAAGAGGAGTTCTTGATGTTTTGAGCCTCATCCAGAATCATATACTGCCACTTCACGCGCTGGAAGTATTGTTGATCTTGCGTTACCTATCGTACAGAGAAGTTAATATCATCTATGTGACTGGGACCAACTGTGAGACGCACCAATTGGTAACTTGTGATCAACACATGGAAAGGAGCGTCCTGGTTATAACTGATCTCCTTTTTGCTCCAAAACTTCCTCAAGGTTGCGCGATCCTTGACATTTCCCCAGTAAGGAAGAGCCTTCAGTCCCGGAACAAAACGGGTAATTTCCTGCTGCCAGTTATGCAAGGTCGAAGCAGGCGCAACGACCAAGAAAGGACCCCATATATCATGTGTCTCTGCCAGATAGGCAAGCAATGATATTGATTGCACAGTCTAGATGATGAGCATGAGCAAGACGTTCATGTTGCAACGGAACCTGTTAACCTTTCCCAAACCCATCTCATCTGCAAGGATGCCATTGATGCCCTGTTCGTACAGCGTACCGAGCCAGTTCAAACCCTTCAGTTGATATTCCTTCAACTGAGCCATCAGCATCTTCGGTTGACTTATAGTCAACTGGCCTGACAGCGAAGTCGGGTTTTGGAAGTTGAGCTCATCCGAATCCACTGACACAGACGCAGTCGTTAAATAGTTCCCGTTGTAAACATAGATCACTCACAGTCCAAAGGCGCATCACCATTCGATTGCGGCTCCAATGATCGTCTTTCAGCGGAAGTGCTGGCGTCATTAGCGAGCTCTGACCTGGGTCGATCTTGTTCTTTGGCGAGCTTGATGGCTTCGTTGTTCCTTCGCTCTAACGCAGCTTGAGCATCGAACTCTTGTGCTCGATTTCTAGCGAGCTCAATAGCCTCTTGAGCATTGTGTCGTGCATGTCGGTATAGATTGGTTTGGTCATCTGTGACTTATCTGAGCCTTTCAATAAAAGAGTAGGAAGTCACGACTAACCATCGTCAAAGTTTATATCCTTGAGATCATCAGGTCCAACATCAGTAACCTCAGCACCAGCAGGGGCTTGGGCAGCCGAAATTTCGTCCCCTTGGACTTCCGCAGCTAGGGGCGAAAAAATGAAAAATGAAAACAATTTTATTAAGACGATACGCACTCTTGAGTTTGTTTCCAACGAAATGACTGTAGAGTTCGGTCTGACTGATCAAGAACTCAAGTTTTCTGGCTTGTCTTGCCGCTTCACGACGTTCTTCCTCGATCTTTAATCGATCCATAGCTTCCTTCTGTTCGCGTTTACGAACATCTCTCTCTTCTCGCTCATTTTTCTTCCAGAACACTTGCATCTCACGCATTAGCCGCTTAGCTTTCGCCTGAACTTCCTTCCCTGTTTTAACCGTCTTCGTGTAGGGTCGGCGCGCCTGAAGCGACGCCAACTTGGCAATACGTTCCAATTGAGCCACTCGAGCTTGGTGGCCCGTTGAGTGATATTTGTACACCTACAATGGGATCAGAATTGAGGCAAAATAAGGTCGAGAAGGTCTACCTTAACCACGTCGCGCCTCGCGATGGTCGTCCATACCTTACGCTGTGCGTCTTCTAGAGCTTTGACACGCTTCTGCACGGCAGAATCATCCATCTTCTTCGCTTTTTTTAATGAGGGTATCACCTCGTCCATCTCAAAAATGACGCCGGAGTGAGCGGGTGCGGGGGTGGCAGCGCGAGAGGCATTAGGTGTAATATCTCCTGCGACAGAAGGCGGGACAGAAGGCATCTCTTGCGCTAACTCAGGTGCGATAGGTACTTTCTTTTTGGGGCCTGGTTTCTTTCTAGAGTATTTGCCAGGAGGTACTATATCAAGACTAGTATCGCGAGGAGTAAAAGGCACTAATTTCCCTCTCACGAGTTTGACAGAGGGGGGTATAGGCTGAAGTTTGGGTACTTCTGAATCAAGAAGTTGCTCTTCGTCGGCGACTAAATCTATTGTACCGCTCTCGAGCTTACGCTTCTTGATCGCATGTTTTGTCGTGGATGAAAGGGCGCCGATCTCATCCATACCGTCAGCGATCATCTGAGCGGCTGGCCGCTTTTCACCAATCTTCCCTTTCGGTTTTGCACGAGCCTGCAATTGTGGTGGTGATGTTGGAGGAGGATCATCTGCTTCATGCTCTTGGTAAGGCTCGTCGATGTATGGCGCATCGTATCCATGTGGGCTGTAATCGCGAGGATGCGCGGGGTATGAATATTCGTCAATTTGAGGAGGCGGTATTGGCGGTGAAGGGGAAGGCGGTTGGAGGGGTAATCTAGCTATCTTTTCCGAGTAGTAATGGGACATGCGTTGCGCAGTAAGAGATGTGCGTTCCTTGAGAGAACGATTAGCCTGGCACATAAATACCACTGGAGGGACAGAGCACACCTTCAAACTCGCGTAAAACCAATCCTCAACACGTTGATATCGTTTAGTTGACTCGAGCATATAATGATCAACTTCATCCATCCACAATTCCTTACAATCCTCTAAATCAGATGAGACAGAGGCTTGCTCATCCTGCCGCAACATTCCTGGCATATCGTCGCTAGCAGCAGAAGCAAAGCGCTGGGGAGGTGCATCGACGTCGGGCTGGGCCTGTTTCGTAGACCGTTGAGATTTCCGTGAAGACTAGTAAAAATACCGTAAGCACAAAACGAAATGCTCTGGTAAACCACATACACGTCGCTGTCCATTGGATGCAACAGTATCTACATCATTCTTAGCACCTTTTCGACGCTTCTTCGTAGAAGGACCTTCATTCTTGCTTTGGTCCGACCCCTTGAGCACTGGCGGAGGAGGCGGCAGATGCTCAACTGGAGAGATGGGCTGAAGATGTGAACCTCTATCATGTCCATTATGAGAAGAGCCAAAAGGAACATTAGGCGGCAATGCATTTGGATCGTGAATCCACTGCGTTGTGGGAGGGTATGGCTCCCAGATTTCGTTCTCGGAATGGCTTGAAGCGGAAGACGGACCCGGTCCGCCAAAGGCTTCCGAGTGAGAACGATGAAAAAATGGTCGTAAAGGGGGAGCAGGCATGGCAGACGACGACGACGACACGTCTGTGTGGCCAGCAGCAGCAGATATCGACCTGGAAGGCGGAACAAACGACGAGCGCGCCGACAAAGCGGGCGATGGTTCGTCATTCAATATTCGACTGAGCGACATCTGTCGAAACTTTCAAGTCCTTTTTTCTCGTTGCTCGACAACGAAGATGACGATGGGCTGACCTCGGGGCCAGGAACAGCTAGTAATGGAAAATTTGAACAGGCACAAGTCGATATAGTTTCTAAGAATCAGTAAGGTCGAAAATGGGAAAAACAGTCGTCGTCGTCGAAATTGTTGTGGGGGCAATTGACCGCAGAAGAGAAAATGGAGACGGGATTCGGACTCCCACAGTGCAGGCCTGTGGCACTGAAAACTTAGAGTAACTCATCGAATCAATTTACAATTCACGTTGTCCATATCAGGCGTAGTTCTCTCTCAAAATACTTCTTCCTCTGTCACAACTCTTCTTTTCGTTTCGTCCTCATTCCTAACGCTCTTTTTGCCTACACTTTTCATAGCGTAACTGCTCTTTCAGCTCGTTATTTTGGGAGTTTTAGTTTCACAAACCCCATCATGCTGTTCTTGTCGAATCTACTGAAACTAGGACACCGCCAACCGCCGTTGATCGAATGTTATTATGATTTCGGCTCCAATATATACGTGACTATATTATTATACCAATCTAGGGGTCTGGGTGAAGCATGAATTCTGGTCGAACTTTCTCGTCGAATTCCTCGGGAGTAAGGAATCCAAGAGCAACAGTAGCTTCTTTCAATGTAGTTCCCTCTTTGTGAGCTTTCTTCGCACATTTGGCAACGTCTGTCACGATTTTGGTAAGAATCATCAGCATATAAACTTTTCTTTTCTTTGGCAGCGCCAGCTAACTTACTGTCGTATCCAAGATGACTGTTCAGGATGGTGGCCAGCATCAGGGACTCGTTGAGAAGACTGTTAATCCTGCTTTCATTGGCCTGGATACCAACAACGCAGTTCTTGGTGAAGGAGCGAGAGCCTGAATCAATTTTTGTTTAGAAAAGTCTGGCGATTCAGTGGCAATGAATCACACCGTCGGCCAGTAAGCGGATACTCTGCAACACGTTCTTGATGATAACAGGTTTAAATACGTTCAACTTGACAGAACTTTTAGTCAATGACACAAAAAAGGGCCAGTAACTCGGGTACTTACTTCGAATTGCCCACTGGCACCTGCTATGCTAACAGCCGTCTGATTTCCCATGACTTGAGCAGCGACCATTGTAAGGGCCTCGCATTGAGTCGGATTGACTTTACCAGGCATAATGCTACTGCCGGGTTCGTTCTCGGGCAAGCTCAATTCACCCAGGCCACATCGGGGACCGGAACCAAGGTAGCGAATGTCATTAGCAATTTTCATGAGCGAGCAAGCAACTACGTTGAGAGCACCGTGCGCCTCAACCATGGCATCATGAGAAGCGAGTGCTTCGAACTGGATGTGACCAGAGGAATCAGGACAATCATAGGTTTAGAGTGATGAAGGAGATTACCTTGTTGGGCGCCGTCTTGAACTCAAGACCTGTGAGTTTTGATATTTCGGCAGCTACTTTAACGTCGAAACCTTTCTTAGTGTTCAATCCCTGAATCCATGAATTGATCAATAAGGCAATCATAGAGAGTCAATGAATTCGACTATCTTACAGTGCCTACGGCAGTCCCTCCTTGTGCCAAAAGACTCAAACGAGGAAGAACGCCTTCGATACGAGCAATGCCATTGGTAAGTTGTTGGACGTAACCGCTGAATTCTTGACCAAGGGTTAAAGGTGTTGCATCCTATATTTTATTCAGGCAAGATGACAGTACCGCAAGTTGAGCATTTACCTGTAAATGCGTACGACCAATTTTGACGATGTGGTCAAAGGCCTTCGCCTTGGTATCCATGGCATCGCGTAGCTCTGTGAGTGCTGGTAGAAGGGAATGATGAATTTCGATTACGGCAGCGACGTGCATAGCTGTAGGGAATCTGGAGAAAAGGGTATATTAGCCTACATACAACAGATATCCCAGGTGGTCGCATACGTGTCATTACTGCTCTGGCTCATATTGACATGGTCATTAGGATGAACAGGTTTCTTTGAACCTAATTCGCCACCGAGAATTTCGATAGCACGGTTCGATATGACCTATATGTATCATATGAGTCAATTGTGGAGACGCAATTTGGTGAATATTGATCCACCTCATTGACATTCATGTTGCTCTGGGTACCGCTTCCGGTTTGGAAGACGACTAGCGGAAAGTGGTCCATGAGTTCGCCAGAAATGACCTGCATTGCGAGTCATGAACAGCCCGAGCTCATGGACTGCGCACTTACATCGTCAGCAGCTTGTTGAATAGCCTCGCCAATCTTAGGATCCATGCCATAACCAGTATTGACTATAGATGCGGCCTTTTTTAGGGTTGCGAAAGCTTTGATTAATGGGGGAGGAAGACGCTCCGAGGGGCCTCCGATATCGAAGTTTTGCAGAGAGCTGGGGATTCAGGCTGAATAGAAGATACCGAAGTTACGAAAGAAAAACGCACCGCTGGGTCTGTGCTCCCCAATATTTGTCGGCAGGCACCCGAAGCTCTCCAAATGTGTCCTTCTCGATCCGATACTGCTGCTTCTGAACATATATGGAAGACTGAGCATGAGGTATATTTTGTTGCCAATCGTACCAACCTGAGTCGGGCTTATGCTCAGAAAACGTACGGCCTGCGGATTTCTGAGAAGAACATGCTGCAAGGCAATTAGTGAGTGGTACGGAAATCGTACAAGATACTTACGCGACTATACTGACGAGCAGCAAGCATAATGAAGGAAACACGAATGAAGTAGGCAAGGAAAAATGTGGTTTGAGAAAGTTAAAGCTCGCGAATCGGAAAGGGCATGCTCCGATACTTCCCGGCGTGCGGCGGAATCCTGGATCCCGTTGAAAACATAGAGTTGTTCACAGCTGCGCTCACAACGAACGAGTTGGTACTTTTTGCGGGAAGATTACACTGTCAACGGATCGATGGCTAAGCTTCTATAAGTAAAGCGTAGAGGTCGAAAGGAGCCCAATTAAGCCGGTGACTCGGTCCGAATTACAGGTCGGGACTCGGGCTTCATGAAAGCAGAGTGGATAAACGTCTAGAGATCTAACCGTTCATCGACATCACTCATTAAGATGGTCACAAACGCCCTTCCGTCGCAAATCCTTCGTCGGGCCATGATAATCTGCAAAATATTTAGCTTCGGAAGAGCTTGGAGGAGGATTTCACGTGAATCAGATGAAACCCGGGCCCAGTTATATAGTTATATCCAGACAAAACAAGCTCTAATCAAGTCTTTTCTCTTACTTTCACTATGGCCGCCATTGCTTCTCAAGTCGTTCTTCATCCGACTGTTTCCCAGGGTCTGAAATTTGGGGGGACCACACTCGGAAGAGACAAGGCGAATCACTTTCAATACTTCACGCGAACGCCGAATTTGTGCTCAACGTTTCGTTGTACAGGCATATCGAGCAATCCAATACTTCGCTAGATTCTATGCCTGGTTTCTGCTCAGAAAGGGTGATAAGGAAGCAGCCGCTCGCTGGAACGCCCTCAAAATCCATTTAGCTACCGCTAGAAAGTGTATGTTGCCTGCCATTAATATTGTAACCCGAGCCTGAGGTATACATATTGTTTACAGTGTTACGATTGGGCAAACCATTTGAGCATCTCCAAGCTGGATTAAAAGCGGCCTTGATCTCGGGTCCAGCTGGCGAGCAGATTACTACTATTGGCAAACAGATAGCATATTTTGCATATCTGAGTTTCGATGCTTTGGTTTGGGTAAGTATTCTAGCGTAGTAGAATTTCAAACCAGATCTAAAAATCTCGTTCAGGTCAATGCAGTCAAATTCTACTCATTCTCGACGGAAACAAGTAACAAGATTTCCAAACTATCCAATCGATTCTGGTTGGCAGGGATCCTCCTTAGCATTGTCAATGGAGCGTTAAAGGTGTGTATGATCGCCATATGCATGATCCTACTGTTCATTCTCTGTCATCAAGAGCGTACGTCTTGCCAAGGAGGAGCGAAGGTCTAAGCGTTCTAAGGCCTTGGGCGGCGAAAAGGATGTCAGTCAGGAAGCAGAACAAGAAATGAGGCTGAGCACCACTATCGCGTATGTTTTTGTCCGACTTCGTTGCTGCAACTCTAACAACAGTGTTCTTAGTTCTCGAGATGCAACGCGTTACCAGCTGGTTATTGATTTGCTGGACCTATGGATCCCAGCAACAGCCCTAGGGATATCAAGCATGAACGACGGAGTCCTTGGCATCTTTGGGTTCGTGCATTTACTAATGTCTTGCGGACTAAGCTCACGAAATTTTTCCCTCGTAGTCTGATTACATCGGTGATGGCGGGTCATAAGCAGTGGCAATCTGTTAATGGTAAAAAGTGAACACATTCGAAAAAATTGTTTAACGGTCATGAAATATATAAAACCGTTATTGTAATTTAGCCCCGCCATCATGAAAATCGTTGACTTTCGTTTCCCTTTGTTGATAACGAAGCTTGAGATACTCTGTCCGAACTACTTCCATTGGTTCTGGACCAGTACTGGACATAATGACAAGTGTTGGCAGACTGTTCCAATTTTGACATAGAGGATACGTACTATTTCACCATACATGCTTCAACCAATTTGAGTTTATCCTTACAAGCCCAAGCCACTGAAATTAAACGGCCAGACATGCAATCCGCGAAGTCTAGAGATTTTATTATGTTGGTACTGAGTCAACCTTCGAATGGAAACTTGACATCACACCCTTCACGAAGGGATCGCATTCCTTCAAAGCTTGGGCCTTCACTGTTTTGAGTAGAGTTTCCTCCTCCCTTCTGGAGAGAGCATTCATTGCAACGCAGGACCTAGAGGCTAGTAGTACAGAAGAGAGTAACGGTTGTCCGGCCCGCTTCGGACTTCATCAACGAGCCCGGATTGGTAAATTAGTAATTCTCGCCTTCTCCTTGGTCACTGTGATCACCATATACTCAAGACCGTCCCAGATTTTCTGGCAAGCACAATGAATCCCGTATTTTCTACGCGCGTGGCGCTTCGCCGTGCTGGGGCCCGATTCTTAGCAACTCCTTCTGCTCCCTCCGTCTCCAAATCAACGTTTTCCGAGACTTTGAGCTCAGGGCCTTCATTAGATGATTTTATAGCTGGAAATAACCCGGAACGTGTTGTCTTGGGTAATCCTCGAGGGTAAGCAGTATTGCTCTCGAAAATTCCGAAGAAAACAATGTATAAAACTGTTCCGTGACAGTCCACGGCTTCCGTCATATCTGAAAACGTCTATTCCGTCTGGTAATTCGTTCAACAAAATCAAGAAGGATCTCAGAGGGCTTGGACTACACACTGTATGTGAGGAAGCAAGATGCCCAAATATCGGAGATTGTTGGGGCGGCAAGGAAGGCGCAACAGAAGCGGAAGGGCGAAGTGCTGCGACAGCTACTATTATGGTCCGCCCCCTCTTTCATCCAAAAGATTGATCTCATTGCTTCTCTATAGTTAATGGGCGATACATGTACTCGTGGATGCCGATTCTGCTCTGTGAAAACATCCAGAGCACCTCCGCCCTTGGATCCACATGAACCGGAAAACACTGCAGAGGCTATCAGTCGGTGGGGCTTGGGATACATAGTATTAACCAGCGTGGATCGTGATGGTTCGCCCCCAAGCCAATTACAAATTCATCCCATGTCTTCATTTCTTTCCTAGACCTCGCAGACGGCGGTGCACATCATTTCGCAGAGACCATTAGAAAGATCAAGCAAAAGTTCGTTTCATCAAATCCCTCTTCAAGAGTATTACTAATGCCAATCGCAATTACGTTAGGGCACCTCATATCTTGGTAGAAGCATTAACGGGAGACTTTGCTGGTAATCTGGCCCATGTCTCCATAGTAGCACAATCGGGGCTGGATGTATATGCACACAACGTCGAAACCGTCGAAGAGTTGACTCCGTTTGTTCGAGACCGGAGGGCAACATTCAGACAAAGTCTCAAAGTACTGGAGCATGCAAAACGTGAAGGTGTTCGGATTACGAAAACCAGTATTATGCTCGGAGTCGGCGAAAACGAATCGCAAGTCCTGAATGCGTTGAAAGGTAAGCTCTAATATTCATTGCTTAGATCCATAGTCAAAGAATGTACCTTTTTCAGAGCTTCGCAAAGTCGATGTAGACGTCGTGACTTTCGGTCAATACATGAGACCTACCAAACGGCATATGAAAGTCGACCGCTATGTTGAGCCTTCAGAGTTTGACAAGTGGAAGCAGGTCGCCGAAGACTTGGGTTTCCTATACGTTGCCAGTGGGCCTTTGGTTCGCAGTAGTTACAAGGTAGGGATTCCTCTGGCTCTTCCAACCGATGTCATTTATGAGGTCTTCGCAGGCTGGCGAATATTACATCGAGAATGTACTGCGCGGTAAAGGTTCTGAGAAGAAATCTAACAAGTTGGCGGCGCAGGAAATGGCCTCGGGAGATTTAGAAACAAATATATCTTCGTAAACTCAAAACATTAATTCATATATATGTTCACTCTTCAATAATAATATGTAGACATACAATCCATAGCGACAAACCTAAACAGTTCGACTGACGCCACGATAGC
The DNA here is from genome assembly GCA_028011325.1 of Lentinula lateritia. Taxonomy (NCBI): domain Eukaryota; kingdom Fungi; phylum Basidiomycota; class Agaricomycetes; order Agaricales; family Omphalotaceae; genus Lentinula; species Lentinula lateritia. Next base: position 59,314 of record JANVFT010000055.1, read on the forward strand.
AAACTCCAAGTTAGATATATGGCTTTATTCGTCTGTGTTTAGCACATCAAGAAAGGACAATTGGGAGATCCATGTGGTCAGCCTCGATATTGAAAGTGATTCGACTTGCTTGCGAGCTACGGGCAGATCGAATGATGCCAGTGATCTGACGAGTTGCGGAACTCCGTTGGGTAGAAGCATCTGTGAAAGAGAGATCGACAGGGAACTGTGGTACTTTTGCCATCGAGAGGGTAATGTGAAATGTCAAACGCAGAGCGCTGGCGAACGAGTGCTCCGATGTCGCGCTAACTTCCACGGCGGAAAATAGAGCAGGAGGTGGGTTCAGGTGTTGGCGATAGGAAGATAAACCTCTCTCGTCTTCAATTCCCTCGGGAGTTAGACCCCAGTTGGTAAAGACGATCAACGGTTTATGAGTGTGATGGAATTGTTGCAGGGCCACTATAACATGTTTCAAAGGATTGTGAGATTCATTCATCCTAGAAGTGGGTGTGGCTCTCAACTGTTCAGCAGTGAAGCGATCTGCCCAGCAGAAGGCACTCATGGAGTCTATAGCCAAAATGCCGATTTCGGAGTCGGGCAGGTTGATCTGGTGATAGGATGGTAGGCGAAATAGAGTCGCAGCTAGCTGTATCGAGGAGCTAGGACGGAATATGTGAAGATTTTGCAAAGAACGCTTCACTAGTATCTGTACATCGTTTGAATCCTTATTTTTCAATGCCGTCGTCAGGTGCGAGGTCAGAAGCTGTTGAAAGCGAGCTAGATCAAATGTCGCGCCTGTATCGTAAAGGATGGTTACTTTGCCCCATCCTCCGAGCGATGTCGACGCGTAAGTGGTCGGGATAATACAGATAATCATGAGGAGATATAGTAAGTGAGATTTTCCGGAAGCAGGCGGGCCTTGGATTTCCAGTACGTCGCCCAAGCGAGGAAAATTAGAAGACATTCCCTGACGCATAGAAGAGTCGAGTGCATCGGTTTCTGATGTGTAAATTTTCAGCGGAATGGATTCTGATAAGTAGTGAGAAGTCATTGCAGTTTGACCATCGAATGATACCGACCTTCGCATCGCGCTGTAGACAGAAGCTAAGTCATGATTGAGACCTAATGCTTCAAGAGTGAGACCAGACCAGACACAGACAGTTTGAAGAGGCTCCGAATGAATATCTTGAATCATTTTGTTGAAGTTCATGATGGTATGGACCAGGTATTGACAATGATGGTACGAGAGTTTTGCCGCACACGCCCATTTATGATTACATCAGCACAGTAGCAACTTTGATCTTAATTTCGTGTCATAAACCTCCTGCAGGTTGCATGGTATTCTCATAACAGATAATTCTCTCCAGCGCATCTCCAAAAATCCATATTAGATACTATTTTGACTTTGACGACCAACACGACTTTTTGACGATACCATTAAACCAATGACGACCACCGCCCCTAGAACAAGCCCTGTGACTTCACGACGCAGTCTATCTACCACCTCATCTCCATCTCACTCACCATCTTCCTCAATCTCTAGAGGTGCCACTGCTCGTTCAGCGGCCAGCCCTCGTACTCCTTCCTCTTTGAATTCCGCTGCCACCCGCAGACCCACTTCAAAATCGTCTTCTGTCCCTGGACAACACGCGGAGGCTGCCGAAGCTCTTTCGGTTGAATTGAAAGATGCAACAGAGAAAAAGGAGAAGGTCTGCTGGTTTGTGTTTCAAAAAGTTGTTTCCACTAACCCGCCGCATAGCTTCTGGTGCAGCTGCAAGACAAAGACCAAACGATCTCGACTCTAGGAAAGGAAAACGACGATCTAACTTCTGCCTTGCATGCTGCAGAAATACGCTTAAATGACCTCTACGCCGAACAGAGTCGTTCCGAACAGGAACTTGCTCAGAGAATAGACATATCTGAAAAACTCCGGTCTCAAGTGCGCGAATTAGAGAAGGAGAAGAGAGATCTTCTACGTAGATACAACGAACAGGTCAGCTGGGATGATTACTTTGAGATTCAATGCGCTCAAACGTTGTTGTAGACGTCTACCTTCGATGCAGAGCGGCAAGCCTTCTATGACAACGAACAACATCTCAAATCTCGGATCCAATCACTATCACAAGTTCGAAGGAAACCCGAAAGCCCCACTTACCCGGAAGTGGAATCCGAAACTGAGTACGAGGAGGAGGAAACGGAGGTAAACACCTCGCCGGAGGACGTGGCTTCCAAGCAGGACATGAGCGATCCAGAACAAGAACCAGCTGAAATGACCGCCCTTCGACTAGAACTATCCACTCTTTCCACATCATACTCTTCGCTTCAGAGTACCTGTGTTCTGTTACAGACCCAGTTGATTGACCTCAATAGAGTCAATAAACAACTGCAAGAGGACAACGAAAGCTATATGATATTATTGCAAGAACGGACCTTAAGCGGCCAGTTTGACCTGTTGAAACAAGTGGGAGGAGGCGACGACGACGACGAAGAATCTGATCGCGGGGACGTGGGAAGTCTTCGCAGTACTGGCCGCAGTACTCTGGATCGCGTTGAGGAAGAGATGTCAGAAACCACTGGCAGCTTGGCTGATGAACTCAGCGCGCGCATTATGCCTGATGGGTCTGATTCACATCATGGGCGAGTGCGACAGGGTCGCAGCCATGGTTCTTCCACGTCTCATTCACCTGATGGCCCTAGGGGCGAGTCACTCGCTGACTTACCTATAACTGGTCCTGGCTTGGATCTAGCTGCAGAACTTGGTCGCGCCGAGAATAAAGATATACTTGATGGTAATGTTGATGAGCCACTGGTCAATTCTAAAGGCAAGAGATCTAGAAAGGATTCAAAGGGGGCCTCCGGTTTCCTTGAGCCCAGTGTTTCAACTAGCGATGTCTTGGCTCTGCGCTCAGAAGTGAAGGCCCTCAAAGACGCTAATAAGGCCCTTTCTCTGTATGCATCAAAGATCATTGATCGAATCATCGCTCAGGAAGGTTTTGAGCATGTTCTGGCAATCGATTACGAAAATGAGCCTCCTACTCCCTCTACAGCAGCACCCAAAACTGCCAAAGCAAGACCACAATCTGTCATTGTTGGCCGTTCAGCCTCAGTGTCTTCTGGTAGCGACTTTCCTCACCTGAATAGTCCCGGTTTCAATGTTCCAAAACTAGGAAACCCTACACCTCCTAGCGCCACCACCAAGGCATCTCGCCGTTCATTGTCTTTCGATTGGAAGGGGTTTTCACTCTTCAATAATGCTGAGAAGAAGCCAGAGTCCAATTTGCGTCCACTCACCTTAAAACCTGGAGCCAGTCCAGTCACTAGTGCAAGAAAACTAGATACAACGGAAGACGAAAATGACCGGCGCGAACGAGAGAGAATTAATGCCACTATGAAACTCATGGGCATTGAAACACCTGCTTCACCTGCTCCAATGCAGAAAGCTTTCTCTTCGCCAGGCCCTGCGCCACCTCCCAGCGCCGGAACCAATAGACGTTTCTCGATTTTCGGTTCTCGAACACCCGCGTCTGAGCCTTCCTCTTCGCCGCTATTAACATTAACACCTTCATTGAGCACCAATTCATCGCGTATCGGCCTTGGTATCGAAGGCACAGAGCTCACTCAGGAAGCCCTTGAACATGCTGAGGCTGAGAATACTCTGGCTGCTTTGGATGCCCACGAACGCAGTCTTTCCTCAGAAATTGCGAAAGGTTCTAGTGGAGGCTTTACTGAAATCAGACGGAGTAACCGCCGTGGACGCAGAAGTGCAGGGGGTAGCGATAGTGGGAGGAGCGGGAGGAGTACCGTTTGGAGTGCCGGTATGAGTGCTACTGGCGAAGATGATGATTGATCTCTCGTAGTAAGATTACAGTAACATTTTGATAGCATGCATATCTGGCTGAGGTCTCTCGTCTCGTTATACCCGTAACCCAAGTACATATCATATGTTGTGTTGTTACAAGCTTATAAAATAATTATAAGACACTGTTCGCCCGAGACTGATCAATCGTCACCGTTAGCACGTCCACGGTCTCGGGCCTTAAGCGACAAATTTCGCTTTGTACTCGGCTCGATTTACCCGTTCATGGGACCACAGAACACCCACGAAACTGAATGGTTGCCGACAGATCAACCGTCAGGAAGTCGTTACATACTGCCTTCCAGTATCAATCTAGTATTGATATTTCTCATAACATCATGATCAATTCAGCAGATATAAAAAAGTCGCAGTCAAGCAAAATCCATGAACCCTTACTTGCTCTATCATGTTGAGAACCCTCACCCAAGCTGCATTCGCTTTGGTTTTCATACCTAGTGCATATATCATTCTCGGATTTGTGTATAGATACTACCAGAGATCTCTCAAGTTTCTTCGAGGCCCCCCGAGACCATCCCTACTGTTCGGTATGATGATGATCACATTTGTGCGTCTCGCCATTTAAAGTCACATTGTTTCTAGGAAATGATGATGAACTAGTACACCAAGAGGCAAGTTCTATATGACTATATGGCGTATCATTGTGCTCACGACCTTCTGAAGGAAGTAGGCATTCTCGAGACCAAGTGGTTCAACGAGTACGGTACTGCCTTTCGCACGAGCTCTTGTTATGGTGTAAGTATTCTTTACACAGCGGGCCCCGATTCGTTCTCAGCCCATTCTTTCATTCAATGGCCTCGCAGGCATGTACATATGCTAATCATATCTACTGTTATAGGAAGACACATTGATGATAGCAGGTATAGTGTAATCTTTGCGATTTATGTTTCCAAGTGTCCATGGTCATTGGGCGTCGACGTCCTTTCAGTCATCTATCAATTGTGATGCTTACCATGAATTAGATCCTCGTGCAATCCAATACGTATTCCACACTTCGGGCTACAGGTAGCTCAGTTGCTTCATATTTTATTGTTTGATAAAGTCTGGGATCTAGGTTTCCAAAAGGGAGAGACTCTCAGCAGGTAACAAAAATGTTGTTCGGTCGTGGAATTGTTTGGGCCGAAGGTCTGGTGTGCTCCCATATCGCTTAATACTATCTGGAAATCAATTCCTCCTTGGCACCACAGGCGAAGTGCACAACCGTCAAAGGAAAGCACTCAATCCTGCATTTTCTGCTTCTCAACTGCGCCAATTCCTCGATTTATTCCAGCGTTCGACTTCCCGCGTGAGAAACGTTATCTCACACAAATTTAATCTCAAAGCTCACGCGCTTTGGTTTTAGCTGGCTAAGAAATGGAAGGAAGAGGAACTGGTCGACGGAACGGGCAATGGCAAAGTTATCAATGTCACGCATTGGCTCCCTAGGATTACGTTAGACGTTATAGGAGAAAGTAAGGCGACCTTACTTAGCATGTCTTCGACATGCCAAACTAACAAAATATAGGCGCGTTCGGTTATAATTTTGGGGCACTCGATGGCCATGCAAATGAACTCGGAGAGATCTTCAAGCATATGTTGTGCGTGTTCTGAATCGTACGATTACCACTCTATCCTCATTATCTGTTACACTCCAGTGCCGATTCTCGTCTCTACCCGGAGGTCTGTTTTTAAATCCCCTTACGACAACCTATCCTGATCGAAGAATTGTACAGAGACCACTCATACTATGGCGAGCTTTTCGGCGTTCAGTTCCGGCCCCTCTAGGTGATTTTCTCTGTCGATTTCCGACCAAAGCAGAAAAGAGGTTCAAGGAGTTTTCAACCGCATCTAAGAAGGTTGCGAAGTCAGTGTTTGACACTGCATCCCAGCAAACAAATGGAGAGGAGGATTTGAAAGGAAGCAAGGACGTACTCAGTGTACTACTCCGTTCAAATATGACCGCGGACCCAAAGAAGGCCCTTGACGAGGACGAGGTACTCTCCCAAATGGCGTATGTTCCACGACAAGTACTTATCCGAAGTTGAAACATCTAACATTTTTTTCTTGAGAAAGTACGATAATTCTAGCTGGTCAGTTTCTTGACTCCCAATCTGACTGGTCGATATGCTGATATTTGTATTTAGGACATGAGACAACCGCTTGTAAGTGTCAGAACAGCAAATCAATCTTTGACAACTAATTTAGATTACCAACCAAGCTACCACAACATGGTTGCTGTATGAGCTCGGGAAGTCGCTCAAAGACCAAAGTAGAGTCTACGAAGAAATCCGAGAGATGCGCAGCCGTATTGGTCCAGACGTAGAGCCAATTGCCAGCGATTACGATTCTATGCCTTTCTTCAACGCTGTCATCAAGGTTCGCTGTATATTATTGATAGTGCTGCGAACACGATCATTGTTAACATTTTTTCTTTGACAGGAGGGATTGAGATTACATCCAATAGTATGTTTACAAAAAAAGTGCAATCAACAATTTGTTTTATTCACTGGATGCTGTATCTGTAGGTACCTGCACTTATTCGCCAAGCAGCCTCCGACGATGTCATCCCGTTGGAATTTCCGGTCATTTCCGAGTCTGGAGAAGAACTTTCACAAATTCCTGTCAGCAAAGGGCAGCGAGTTTCTGTTTCCATCTCAGTCTATAACAGGTGGGCGGAAACCTTTGATCCACGATGACCATTTCTTACTACAGCTTGATAGGTTGACCCAAGTGTGGGGCAAAGACGCGAATGAATGGAATCCGGAGAGATTTTTACATGAAACGAAGAAGGACACGACCCTGGGAGTTTACGCCAATCTGTAAGCGCTCAAAGTACACTAATGTCAGACAAGTATCGACTAATAGACGATTTTCAGTATGACTTTCAGTGAGTGGGATACTAGTACATAGTATTTCAAAATTCAAAATAACATTTCTGAAGGTGCTGGTGTTCGAGCATGTATAGGTTGGCGATTTGCGTTAGTAACTTCTCCCTTCTACATGTGGGTGGCAAACTGAATCACATTTCAGGTTGATGGAGCTTCAAGCAATCTTATTCGGTCTGCTTGAGAAATTCGAATTTTCTCCTGGACCTGAAGGCTTGGATGACATACAGCGTGTACCGGCGGGATTGATGATTCCAATGAAGAAAGGCCATTGGATGGATGGTATTCAGATGCCGCTGCGCGTCAAGGTTCGTGACTGAAGACAACATCAGAGCGTCGGCATTCAAAGGAATACACTATGTAAACAAGTTTGTAGTATGTGAACATGAACTCCTCTTCACATAATCCATCCGTGAATCATCTCATGTCGGAACATGCTTGATGAGTGTGTTTTGGGCATGAGTTCGAATGGTTTGAAAGGGGTTAGATCCAAATTGAGGATTGGAAAGGATGAGTGGGTGGCGAAGACGCTCAATTTTTCTATCGAGCGAAGTCAGCTCATACTTCATCGAGCAATAAGATGGGATACGAACAGCGCGTTCTTCCGTTGCGTATTTGACAGTGTTGCTCCTTTTCCTTCACCGATCTGGTTGTGTTTCATTTTGGACTGATGCACTAATTTCGGGGTGTCTTCATCTCCATCGACCTTCATTTGTGATTTGTCTGTCTTTCCTGCAGTAGCAGAGGAATCTTGAGCTGTGGTGGATAGAGCTTGGTCATCATCGACAGATTCGAGTGCATTCCGGATCTCTTCAAGTCCATGACCTATCTGTTCTTTGGCCTTTCGCTTTATACGGCGCTGATGAGATTTCGAATACGGGGACTGGGTCAACTCTAGTCTCTGCAAAAATGCCTCCCGCTTTAGCTGATGTTTGTCCTTTTTCTTAAGGGTTGGAGCCGGGTCGGATTCGTACTCTACCGTCTGTGCAACCTGGCGGTCGGTCAACCGTAAGACACAGATAACAGAGAAAGAGATGATGATTCACCGGAGATCCAGAATCATTTTCAAGAAATTGATGCGTTACGGTGGTTAACTTTACAGAGGCATTGTGTGACGTTGAACGCTTTGAACGTTCTTTGGGCTAAGTTCAGTTTTGGTTGTAGTCTATAGATATACTTGCTCATTGAACGTACCATGGATGAGAGTTTGTGACTGAAAATGGCAATCGTGGCTGTGTCGCTGACGGTCATGGATTGGAACTCTTCTCTCACAAACCGTTCCGTTATTCGATAGGATTCTCAGGGGATTCTCTATATTTGATGTTCTTGTATTATTCATCGGTCTTCATAGCGTAACGTAATTGCTGTAAATTTGCTAAAGGAGCGGAAGAAGAGGGGTAGAATTCTCCGTCTCTTCATGCTCAATGATGGAATCCAGAAGTCCTCATCGAGCTGCAGGATATATGCAGATGTATGGCAATGCGAAGGTCTGCAGGTTAACCTTGGAAATAGACCTCATGATGTTGTGAGAATACTAACACCCTGCCGAAACCTTAGCAAATATTTTCTCGTGGGTTTCTCGAGGTCGCTGGTACACTCTAGATCTTTCGATACAAATATTCATACGAAGCCACAAAGGAGCATTTTAATAATTACACCATGAAAATTGCAGTACGAGGTCAACACAAAAAAGGAGCTGGCTTTCACTTGCACGGACTCGATACTTGTGAATTTTGACATTAATCGACTGTAGCAAGAACCAAATCCCCTGCAACTCGACTACGAGGAAGGATGCTGGATTTGAAAGGTTTGGGATAACTGCAAAAAACGTGAGTGAGGGAAAAGAACAGTGAATTGTGGTGTACCGGAAGAAATGATTGGTGAATTCGCCTCGGATATCAATTTCATTCCCATTTCCGTCCTTGGCTTTACCCATTGTGAAGGCAGCTAGTACAGAGGCTACTGTGAGCCAAATGGTATTATCAGCCATATAACGTCCGGCGCAGACTCTACAGATGACAAGGGTTTTTGGAACTAGGATATCCAACGAGATAAGTGTAACAAACCGTCGACCAAACCCGTATGCATAGATGTTGTCTATGCTTTCAAATGGCCCCGCAGCTGATTTAAGGTGACGCTCAGGGAGGAATTCATCAGGATCTTGATATACATTTGGGTTTCGGTTCATAGCCCTAGATCATGGGTTAGCCTGGACACTGTTGGAGGAGGATAAGGAGTTGCACACAAACCAGATATTAGCAACAACCGCGCATCCTGGATTCATAAGATAGATCATAAATCACAAATTGAGCGAGGTCACATAGTTGTACAACCTTTTGGAATATGATATCCACGGTAAAAATCATCTTCCATTGATATATGAGGAAATCCTGTGGAATTAATTCAGCTAAGATACGGTATTGCTGTAAAAATACTGTATTACCAAGAGGAACAGGAGGGTGCAACCGCATGACTTCACGATAAATGGCTTCGACATAAGGTAAATGCCGGCGATCTTCGAAAGTAGGCAGCCGATCTTTGCCAATGACACGATCTATTTCCTCTTGACCTTTGGTTTGTGCATCTGGATGAAGACACATAGCCAAAATGAACGAGCAAATCGAGGACATAGTCTATCCATTCATGTTTGGGTGTCAATGTCTCTACAGTGATAAGAGGAACGAGAGGTTTGAATACCGTGTCAATTGCACCTAAGTGGCCGTAGGCTCCAAAGTCAACCCAACAACAGATGCACAAAAGCAAGCCTTACCAATGATACTCATGGTACCCATCGCCTTGATTTCCTTGAGATCTTGAGGCTTCTGCATTGCCAGTTCGACAATGGGAGATGTTCTACTGCCTTTTTGCTAGAAACAAGTGGATAAAGTTGTAACAAAGCAAGAAAGATCATTGCACACCAAGTGATTCATTGCGAGGTCAAATGGAACAGTGTATATCTCTTCCACAACTTTTCCACACTCACTGGCAATCTGTTTAAAGCCACATCCAGGGAACCAAGAAGGCATATAGATCAGAAATGGAAACCATTCGTATGCAGGGAAGCTGCCACTGAGTAGAGCTTTCCCAAATGTATCTATTATTTCTGCAACCTTCCTTGCCAGAGCATCTTCGGGTCCAATATCAAGCCCATAGAGTGCCTTTGGAATGAGCCCTTGAGAAATTCTGACAACAAGGATTACTGGATCAATGACCTTCTACGGGAAAAATAAACGGTGAAAACACACCCATTGATATGTTGCATAAAGTCTTCAGGCGTGAGCAATAATTTGCGTAGAAATTCGTGAACTTTATTATATTGCACCGGATAAAACTGGGCTATCGCGGCTTGACGAAAGGTTTGTTGAAATACTCGCCTGTCCCTACGCCACTTGTCGGAATAACACTGTAGAAGATGCTCGCAAGAAGACCATGAGAAAGGTCGGTCGTATTACCTCAACTGACAACAGGTTTTCTCCTCCACAGCTTCGAAAAATTAAGAATCATTGGGTAAGTATAGCCACGACTTCACTGACAGCTTCATTATTGGAGACATCGCTCGATCGGAATAGATACGAGCGCGCTTTTCCAGCAGATCAATGGCAACGCCGGCGTCATTAGTTATCAGAGTGTTCCATTTAGGGAGGTAGACAAGGTCGCCTGCTTACAAACATAACTATAGCAATTCTAATGAAGTCTGGAGCGACTACTGACCGTACTTGTTTCCCCAGTCTCGATACTTCACCCATGCGTTAAGAGTTGGCATGTTCACAACTTTGGGTCCAGGGGGATAAGATTCCTTCGACGCGGAGGACTGAAAGCGACGCATTGCAAAGAAGACCATCAAAGCAAGTACCGTTAAGCCCAACTCGGATGGCAAAAGCAAGAGGGATGTAAGACACATGATGAGGATACTAGTGGACACCACCAGGATAAGAAAAGGTAAGGATTCGTACTTTTTCTTGGTCATTTTTATGTCTCAATCAATGAACGGTTGCCCCAAAAATCAACGCACAGAGCAGAAACCAAATATCAGAAATAAAGATGAAGGAAGGGAGATGCTACTAACCAAACATGGCACTCAATCCGATTTTATCTACGTAGTATCTGCGCTTTATTCTAAGTGCCGCGTAATTTCAAGACATTTTCTACTATTACAAAGACCCATGTGGTCGTACGTGGCGTTCTTCTGTTATCCAAGAATTTTTCATCCATAGTAATGAGAGAACGCAGTGGGAGGTGGCATGAGGTTAGTGGTAGTCGACAAGGTCCGGTAAGTGACGGGATTGTAGCAGTCATAAGCACAAAATTCCGTTATGTATATCTTACAAAGGAGAAAACAAAACAAAAGAGACCATTCGCAGTGGTTGAGTCACTGCATTCATTGCGTACCATTTGCTTGGGGAATCTCCCACTAATGTATTAGTATCATTTAGTGTCATCGGGAGGACGTGATAGCTGTTTTTAAAAAGTGCCCTTTGTAAGTTGGGATAATGCTATTGCCTGTGGCTCGCATTGCTGTCGACGGTTATCTCTCACATCTTTTCCATATGGTGATCGTACCAATGTGTGAAAATTTGTTTCCTGCCAAATATTTGTATCAGTACATCTACTAACTTAACACGAAAGGTCATACCTGATAGCGAAAATCGAACTCTGTCAAATGTACTACGTAGTTTTGTCGTAGTACTATGTTGTGCAGAGTGCCATTGGTGGCTGCTGGTACTTATCTGTGACTACTATATCAATCTAGATTGAAGGCACTTGCCTCACTTGCCTGTTGACCTCTCAAGACCTTATGAATATTGCTGAGACTGTGTAACTCTGCTTATTGTATAATACACTGAGCGATCCCCGTCAGTGGTAAGAATTGGAATGAATATGAAAGCACTAACTATCAGAAATTCCATAGAAGCTATTCAATAGCACTAGCATACATGTACTCCTCAATGATGCTGCGAGGTCTCTTGAATATTCCCAACGGTTTGTAGTCGATATCCATTCCAAACGCCCTCGGACCCCCGATTTGAATGCCCCTCGTGCTCGAGGTCCACCTTTCTGATCCCTGAATTCCGAGAACAAACACCAGCAGTCCATAACGATACTCTGGCGTACCGATTGCCTCTCCAGTCAAGGCATCACAAACGCAAATAAGGTCTGGTACGGAAACGACTACTTTATCGCCCGAGTCAGACATAGCGATGGCAACAATGTTTTCATTCTTGAATGGGATCTTCATTTTCCCCTTGAATTCTGCAGTTCTCCCAGCAACACCAGCAACGTTCCCGGTAATATCAACAGCACTGATCACAACTTCACCATAAGAATGACCTTTGACAGTCTTCCTCTCTACTTCGACAATCTTGCCCTTGAACAGAACTTTTGCAGCCTCTTTACCACCCACTTGTTCAATGATTGCCTCTGCGACGTGGTCAATGTCGTTTCGCGCTCGACAAAGTGCGATTGAACGTCCGATGCGCCATGACAGGGATATGGTATTTTCGATGACCCAGGTTTTCATATCTTTCCCTAAGCAAGGACCTTTAGCACATCCGACGTGACTTCCCATTTCTGACAGAGCAGCTCGAAAGGCACGTTCAATCTGTCTTTCGCTCGTCGCTGAGAGCATCAGCTGTTGTTAAACAAATTGTCAAAATTTTGATAAGAGCGTAGTATGAAAAAGGAGTATGACCATATGATTCCCATTGCCATCCGAGATGGCAGTAGGAAGAAACAAAGCCCGTTCTCCCTCCAAGACAACAGGTGTAATCTGCCATGCGACAGGGTATGCACGGCCCATCCAGTCCCCGTCAATGGTAGGTATATTCATATTAGTGGAGGCTCCGAGAATCAAGCCTGTGCGGAGAATCGGGCTAGGCATTCAGTTTGTAGGACATGTAGCACAAGTACTTGCCCTGAAGCCCATTTCCACCTCCGATCTCTAGAGCTATGACAGCCGCAGGTTTGGCATCAAGGTAATTGTATACGATATCTTGAGCTTCCATCATTCTAAGCATTCTCATCAAGGTCCAATGGGCGCAACAACATAAGCAACACTTACTCATTTCCGGGAGGTTTCTCCAAGCTTACCGTAGGGCTGCCTTTAGCACCGCCACAAGCAACGATATCCTCATCACCCACCCACCCAGGTTCGACTATTTTAACCATAGCACCGCTGCGTATCATCTCTCGTAGACGCACGAAATGTGGATACGGAGTGCCTCCGCCTCCAGTACCCAGAATGTAACATCCAACGGAGATCCACTCTAGATCCAATTCAGATAAATGCCATTCATAGTCGGATGACTCTTTGGATAACGACGACGTAGTGGACCTGCCTGATGTTGGAACAATGGTGGGGATGTATGAGGCGGCATCGATGGTAGATCTAGGAGAGTCAAACGTTGTTGATGCCTTAGTGGACATGGTCTTTTCTGAATACTCCGTAACCGATGAAACTTTCAAATCAAGAGATGCAGGAGTCGTGTTGGAGACACGAGAAAAATCAAAATCGCCCACTGCTTTGACAATCACGCGACATTTGTTTGCTACATACTGATGATAAAAAAGTCAGTACAACGGATGTGAACCAGGGCGTACTGTCAACCAGACTTACCGGAATCGGAATTGCATCCATTTCCGCGATTTCCACAGTATTACGCACAGCGCCTGCAGTTACAGCCCGCTCAATTGCTGTCTTGGACACCTCTTGCAGCACAGATTGTGTCGTCCTTCCTTCTGTATTGAGGACGGTGTCAACCATGCCTGATACGCGCGCCATAGCTAGCGTAAAGGTAATTGATATTCCGGTAGTCAACCCTGAGTTGTGACAACCTCACCAGCGCCAATTGCGTTTGCAACGCCAGCATACTCAGGCGTTATCACTTTACTTGCACCTTTCAAGGTGACCTCTCCGTCGTTTGCATACGATTGAATGATAATTGCGCCTCCGCCTACCAATAGCACTGGGACATTCTCTGCAGAGGTTTTCATTCGATCAATGACTTCCTCGAGCTTACGTTTCGTAGTCTTTTGATAGGCTGTCAGTATCTCAGGCAAAGTATATTCCTTGCTTTCGACGACTTGATTAAGCCTGTCTACAGCAAGCTGCCTAGTGCCTATAGATGTCTGGAGGTTTTCCTGAGAAGCAACAGCGTAGTCCGTAGCTGTAGGGATATCTCCGCTAAACACCATGGCGTGTTTGTTGATAAGGTGGCCTACCGAGTCGGGACCGATGCTGAGTGTCGGTTTTCCGAGGCTGTTCCCTTGAATGCGGACAATAGACCCTCCGCCAAGACCAATACTGTGGATGAATGAGTAACACATATGCTCCACGAAAGGAAATAACTACCTTTTGACATCCGGGCAGGAAAAGTTCAATCTAACTCCTGCAATCTCAGTGAAAGCTGAGGCTTGTCTGGGTAGTCCACTGGCAAGAAGCATGCCAACATCTGAGGAACAGTTTATAGAGAGTATATATGGTATAAACCAGGTTACCTGTCGTGGTTCCCCCAATATCCACTACAAGCATGCACTCTTTCTCGACATTCTCCTTGACTAGAAATGCGGCTCCACACATGGAATTTGTCGGACCGCTATTGAATGTCCTGATAGGGAGTCTTGCAGCATCTTCAGCCTTGAGAATTGTACCATCGTTCTGGGTCAAAAACACCGGACATGAGAATTTGAGGCGATGGTATATGGCGAATTGGAAAGAGGAAATCGTATGGCGTGCAAAGGGCAATATGGATGCATTCAGCATAGCAGCATTCTCTCGCTCAATGAACCCAAGGTTGGCTACTAAAATAGAAGAGTTATTCCAAGATACTAAAGGACGCACAACTAGCTCACCTTCTTTTGACAAGACAACGTCCGCTTCTGGATAATAGTTCTTGATCCATTCACCTACTTTCTCTTCCTGGCGTTCCCCCAGAACATCTGCAGGTGAGAAAATTCCATTGACTACGATACTACGAATCCCTAGGGACCGAATACGAGTGCATTCCTCTTTAACTTGAGCCTCGTTAGGGTCACGGATGACGGAACCGTCGATTTCGAGTCCGCCATCGAGGTACGCGGCATGAGCACATATAAGTTCTCGTAGATCTACTGGCCAATCAATTCCTGGAGGAATTGAGCGGGAAAACGGACCACAGAGTCGGAGCACGGCAACTGGTGCAAGTCTAGATTTATCCTTCTCAATAACAGCATTTATAAAGTGGGTAGTGCCAATAGTTATACTGGCGATATCAACAGCGTCAACGTTTGCTTGTTTGATAAGGGCATTGATAACGTTCTCGATACCGTGGCTGGGATTGGGCGTTGTCACGGATTTGTGCCATGATAAGATTCCACGATTTGGCAAAGTTGTGACGGAGGGATCAATTAGACACGCGTCAGTGTTTGTGCCGCCAACGTCGACGCCGATACGAAGAGTAGGAGCCATGAATGTGTAGTAACTATTGATAGAAACTTTTTATCGCGAGAGCCCCGGCGCGGAGGAAAATCGAAGAAGTGTGTGGGTCACGAGTTCACGAATAATCTCTTCATGATACATAATGTCTAAACCGGATGCGACCCCTCTACCTGAACGCTCTTTAAATCACCAAGCTGTATTAGAGGAAGATGAATACACTGCTTCTCTTTCGCACATCATTGCGCGCGATTTCTTTCCGAGCTTGGTTCACCTGGATGCAACCAATGAATATCTCGATGCCATAAACTCTCGGGATCCACATCTCATCGGCGCCAGTGTGCGGAGACTGGAGGAGATCAACAATACCCCGATGGCTGGAGCCAGTCATCGAGGAAGAGTGCCTCTCCAAACGCCAGGACAGACACCATATGCTTCCGGTCCTTCCGACACTCCCCTTCGACCGTCTCGCCGGGATGGCGAGCCTTTAGCGAAGAGACCAAAGTATGATACCTCGTTGTCCTTAGATAACTTCCAGGCGCGCTATACGTCGGAAGACAACTCCAGTTTCACAGAGATTCTCGATGAAGAGAATCGGCAGCGAAAGGAAAAGTGGGCTTGGGCTTGGGATGCCCAGAAGCGAGTAGAGGAGAAGAAACTCATTGCAGGTGTGGAGAGAGAAAGGATGCTTATAGAGCCTCCTCCAGGGTCAAATCCGGGAGTCAGAGAGAGACTCGTGATCGAACCTGCGAAACCGGTGGGTTTAATAACTGCGGGTAACGGGGAAGAGACAGAGGGAGAGGACAAGGACATCAACGAAGGAAAGAAGGAGCTAGTTCTCAGGCAAGTGAATCAAGGCGAAGAAGAAGAAGAGAGTGATGTGATGGCCCCAAAGAAAGATGACCGAATCGCTGGTGTAGATGGCTGGAAGTTCAAAGCTCGAAATTCGCTTATGTTCCCTCCTGATGCCGACTCTGCTCCTTACCACCCAAAGCCCCAAGCCTCGGTTTCGGTGGCTAGTGGTGAGGAAAAGTCTATTTCTTACGGGAGTACTCGACTTTCGGAGCAGGAGGTGTCAACGGATGCCAACAAGTCTTTGAGTGAACCTCCGAGTCCGACTAGGAGTAGAATCATTGCCGCCATCACCGGAACACCATGTAGGTATATCATGAAAGTTTATATGTCTTTGCTCACATAAAAATGCAGACCATCACAGAGACCCTTCATCATCGGTTCCATTTTCTCTAGTCCCATCTCTGCCCTCGCCGACACCTGAGCAACTCGGTCCAGCAGCTGTAAAACAACTCATGACCTGGGGAACATTGAATGCGACACCACGAATTATATCTTCTTCCGACGATCCAGCTCTAGACGTTCCGACTCCAAGGACTCCATTTCACCTCCCTGCTCCGTCTTCGCGCGAAACCCTTTCACACAAACTTTCCAATAAGGCGTCGAAAAGTCTCCGGGCCAAAGCAGAATTGTTTGGTCTCGGGGGCACGACACCTGGCATAAGATCTTCATTACAATCATCACGGACATCAACACTGGCTAAAGGAAGTATGGGTCCACCATCGTGGACACCTGGTCCTCGACGTTCATCACAAGCTACCGGAAACTTAACACCAGCTGCAAGGCGCTTGCTTGATAGGACAATGGGGACGGGTGCTCAGAGAAGAGCCGAAGCTATGGAGAAGGACGCTGGTTGGTCTTCTGCTAAAGAAAGGGATATGAACAAGGTTAGATGGACACCGACTCCAGGGAAGGGACGGTAAATCAAATAAACTCGTCAAGGATTCTATTGTGTCATTCAGACTGTACTGCAATACTAGCACAGAGATAAAATGATTAATATGTTACCCAAGCACTTAAGGTTTTTATAAGCTATGATTCTGACGACTCGGATATTCTACGCTTTTTGGTGGACGGTCCATCATCGGAATTGGGATCGGTGTCCCAAGATCTTACTGTCTTTGCTGCCTCCACAATTACAGGAACGTCGGTTTTACCAGCAGAAGCGATCTTCTTCTTCTTCACCACAACGCCCTTTAATGACAGTTTCTTGAGATCTTTCTTTACGATAACTGGAGCCTTTGGATCCTTCTTTGGCACTGTCGATTTTGCTGCAGATGAGGACCCTATCGAAGGCGGCGGTGCATTGGACAGTTGCATGCGAGCGGCTACAGCTCTGCGACGGATGAATGATTCAATAAGAGTTACGGTAGCAGGATGTGTACGAGACTTACTCCTTGAAGCCTTTGACCTCTTCTCCATCTCGTTCCTGCCTAGCTTTCTCCTCAGCCTCTTCCCTTTCCCGTAAAGAATCGAGGAACATTATCTCGTCCTCTTCAAGGGCACGAAACTGGTTAGCTGAACGTAACAGTCAGATGGTATAACCCTAGCCATTTCCAGAGTTTACAAACCGAGCTTGGACTTTTCTTCCCATTCTTCCTGTTTCGCTGCCCTGTTCGCTGCAAGTTTCTTAAAAGGACACAGAAACGGCGTCACACCAGAGGGAGAAGAGAATGTCAATACAGAACGAAAAGAGAATAGTCTAAGTTATTACTTCAGCTAGACTCCTGCCATCGTATGCGTCCGCTTGAGGTTGTGGGGGAGGTTCTTGGCCTAATCTGTAGGGAATTAACGATGAATTTCGATGCCTCGCATTACAGAGAATATTGTATGGACCTGGCATAGGCGGCCTTCCACTGTTCGTCTCTGCGAGCTTTGGCTGTTTCTATCTCATCTGAAGAGACAAAACGAGAGCCCACGGGGCCCATAGAAAGAGAGGGTATAACGGCGGAATCCTCCATAGTGGTATTGAGTGAAAAAGCGATAGTCTATAAACGCCCATAATAACTAAGTCTGTAAATCAACATTAATCACTCCTTCGTTATACCCCACTTATACCTACCGACGATTCTTTGGTCGTTATACTGTCAGTACCGTCGTCGTCGTCGCCGTCGGCCATCTTCGATGCGATTGGCCAGACTCTGACACAAACGGAAGCTGATAATTCTCCCTTTTGGAGTATCGTTTGTTCCTTGACAGCTGTCTATGACGAACCCCAGACCGCCCTCATTACGCTCGACCCCAAGTGCAAAGGCCGTCAGTACATTGAGCGCAGGACATAAGTTACCCCCCATTTCGACTGTTACTACTGTTCCTCGTACGTATTCTTATCGCTCTCATGTAACCCAGTTTTTCTGATTACAATCTATCCTTTACAGCCTGGGCTAAAGATGAACCTCCATCTCCAAAGGAAGAAACTTCTACCTCTGAACCTCAGCTGCTGCCTCATTCAACATTTTCCAACGACGTAGCCTCCGTTCTCTCCTCAGAATATGGAAAACATAGCCGAGAGGGATCAAGCAGTCTTAGTCGATGGTTTGCATTCACCATGCCTCGACAGGCAGGTAGACCATTTCAAAACCAGAATGGCGATGATACACCAGCCCGAGAACTTCACAGAAAGGCGTCAACATTCAAAGACAAACGCAGGTCATGGTTGGCAAATTCGAATATACGAGAACCGCCCCCTTCATTTTCCAAACACACGATCGAGAAGAACGCTTCAGATCCGGAACGAAATGGGGAAGCTCAACCTAAGCGGAGAGATTGGAACTTGTCGATATCGATGCCCACGCCTCGTGCTACGTTCACCGTCAATCAGACTAATTCACCAGGATGGGAAACTCCTTGGACATCCCGTGTTGGGGCACAAGGTCCTTTTCGGTCTCGATCCAGGCATGAAGAGGGACCTGGGTATGAGGACGAAGAAAATCTCGAAAGTCACTCTGGTTTGAGTGGATCGAACGACGATTCCAGATGGGAGAGTAGAAGAAAACGATTAAGAATATTCTTGCTGAGCAATCCCTATGTGCCATTGGTGAGATTATCATTCCTATCTTCTTTTTGTTGCTCATGCAAGTTTTCCTCAAGCTCTTTCGTCTGGTCAACATTTCATTCACTACCGGAACGCTTGCTGTAGCTATTCATATACGAAATTGGGAAAAACGATATGGACTCATGGGCATTGTCGGTAGCTCACCGTGCGTATCACTATCCTTTACTCATAATCTCGCACCTCACAGCACAACCTTCACAGAACGTTGATAATCATCTTTGCTCCCCTCACTCTCGTGCATGTCATTGGTGCGATTTACGTGCGTGGATATCGCTTTAATTTACACACTTGGATTGTGTTTGACAGCCAAATGATCTCATAGCTCGAATACTTCGGTCGGCCCCTTGGCCTATGGCGTACGTCCGCAAAGCTCGCGCATACGTTATCCGAAGTCCTCTTTATATGCGCTTGGTCTGCAGCACTCTCCCTCTGTTTTGACAATTTCTTCACTTCTCTCATTCCCTGTGCCTCGCATTCTACTATCTCGTGGTACAACAGCCTTCCTCGACCCAACTACAACCTACCTACCGTAGAAGGTAGCGTCGGAGATGCGCTGTGCGACAGCCAGTTGGCGTTGATATGCTTGGTTTTCGTAAGCTTGGTGATGTATTGCACTAACTTGGTTATCAGTCTGTACCGGATTTTTGAAAAGGTAAAATACCTTCCCGGTACGACTGTTGGATTCAGAAATAGATAGAAAACTCGACCTCTTCGTACATGTTCTTTATCCGATTTCCTGCGTTACCCTCACTTTTTACATGCGATACATTCTGCCATCATCCCTTCCTGTTATTGGGTATTTGCATTCTTTTGGCTATCTATATGCATCTTCTTTATTTCACGCTTCATCACTTTCTACTCTTCAACATGCAAATTTGCAGTTGATCAGGCCCAGGGCTCAGTTAATTCATTCTCCGTCTTCTTCTCGACTCACAACAAACAGTCCTATACCAACGTATTGGCAGTCACTCCTTTACACTGTAGTTGCTATGTATCATAATGTATCTTTTGTTACTCACTATGATAGCTTGACGGACAAGGATTTCTGTTGCAAATTGATGTAAGCGAATGGTTTAACGTCGAAATATCTTATAGAAACTCTAGATAGCGCTAGCTTTCCCGAGTACCGAGCTTCCGCCTGCGTGAATGGCGCCATATTTTAGCTTATCGTAGAAAATGAGTCTTCCTCTCTTCCACCGTTCTTCACCATGGACTCTGTCCCTTCGTCCCCAATGCGCGGGCAAAATCGGAGCCAGTCCTTGAACTCCCCGAATACCAGTCCAGTTCGTTCAAAGGCGAATGCCAGATCAGTTTCGTCCTTGTGCAGAACAGATTCAAGTCATCTTGGAAATAAGGATTATGTCATCGGAATTTCGCTGCTGCTAGTCGTGGTGTTTCTTTGGACCACGTCCAACTTTGTTACACAGGCTGGTTTTGATAAGACTTCAATCTTCCGGGTGACTGACAGGTTGTATTCCTTGTAGGATCTGTTCCAGGATGGATATGAGAAGGCTTTCCTGTGAGTTCCGTGCATACAAATCGTTCGGAAGACTCAAGACCTGAAATGGACAGTGTCACCTATCTCAATACCTCAGCCTTCACTTTATATCTACTTCCTTTCCTCATAAAGTCCTACCTACCGAAGATAACCGCCGCATGGAGAGTTAAAAAGACTTCGAGATACGGTGCGCATGTCGTTTAGGGTCATTCGATAGAACGCCCTTTTCCAATATCTTTTGGTTCATAAGACAGCGGCGAATATGAGCCTTTACACTCAGAGGACGTGTATGCAGATGATGATAACTCTGAGGAAGTATGTCCTCAGCTTTTTGAACTTGTTTATATGAATTCATACGTCTTTGGTAGACTCATCGTCACGAGCGAAGGCCATCTGGGAGCTCTGAACTTCCCCCATTTACCGTGCGAGAAACTTCTGACCTCGCATTTATCTTCTGCTTCATCTGGTGAGAAAGAAGTGTGTCGACATTCACAATCCCGCTCAGCATAGTCAACACTAGGTTTGCTGCGAACTGGACATTAAACGCGTCGTTAAACTATACTAGTGTTGCCAGTGCAACTATCCTGTCTAGTACCAGTGGTAAGCCCCCTTTCTCGGTTTATCGGTCTTACTTCATTCATTTATGCCTGATTTTTTTAACGTAGGATTCTTTACTCTAGGTCTCGGTCGAATATTCCATGTCGAGACGCTGACGCTGGCAAAGATTGGAGCTGTCTCTACCAGGTTTGCGTCTCTTCGATCAACAAACATGCTTAATATTCTAAGGTATTTTGGGTAGTTTTGTAGGTGTCCTACTGGTCGCTCTATCTGATTCTTCTCAGACCAGCAGTGAATCCGACAACCTGGTGTCAACCTCGATCTCGATACGTCATGCACTGGGTGATTCTCTTGCTGTGTTTTCTGCAGTATTCTATGCTTTCTATGTTATTCTCCTCAAAGTCCGAATACGCTCCGAATCGCGAATTGACATGAAAACCTTCTTTGGATTCGTCGGTCTGTTCAATATCATCTTGTGTTGGCCCATCGGTGTCATCTTGCATGTGACTGGCGTTGAAAGATTCGAGTTGCCCTCATCAGAGAAAGCAGTGGGTGCACTTCTAGTCAATGTCAGGCACCTGTTCGTTTCGCGTTCCTTCTTTTCTGACTTATCACAGATGGCTATAACTTGGTCCAGTGATTACCTCTACGTCTTGGCAATGCTCAAGACCACACCACTCGTCGTCACTATTGGGCTCAGTCTCACCATCCCACTCGCAGTATTAGGCGACTTTTTCCTTAGTAATCCAGTTCGATTACCAGTTTTAGCAGGCGCACTGCTTGTTCTGATTAGCTTTGTCGTCGTCGGAGTTGATGATGCCAATGCGGAGCAACAACAACAAGACCTTGTAGATGCTTCGAGGAATTTGGTTGATGATCCTGATCGTCGTGGTCGACGGCGACTTTCTGAAATCGTTGAATTGGAGTCAGACTAATGACCATTTACATGTGCATCCATCTCCAAGCACCTGGTATAGTCAAATAGAGTACCTACTGTAACCTTGTTGTTATCGACGGGAGGATCGCCCGCAAAACTTTGTTGTGACACTTTGTTGTGTGTATGCATGTAGATATTTTTGTCTCTTGCCTCTTAGTTAGACTCGAGCCAGTAGCTTCGGATGTTGACACTTTGGAAACTGGCGCTCAAAGGTGTCTGCCGAGAAAGTGATTCCGCATATCGCTTCTCAGCAGCAGACTGGTTCGAGTCTACCTCTTAGTCCCTTAAGTACAGAGCAAGCGACTTAAACTTGTACTTCCAACACCTAATCATCATCAATTCTAATATCCCGTATCTACTGCTACCACAATGGCACCTAGGGTGAACAAAAGGCAACAGCGGGAACTCGAAGAACTGGAAACTTTAGCAGGTCATTCAAATATCAATTCAACTGACGAAGAGGAGACTGTATCATTGTCCAAAGGCAAATCTGGTACATCAGGATTCGCGGCGGTATGTAGTGTAATTCCTTATAATCCGGTCCAAATACTCAAGTTCACGCTGTAGCTCCTCGCTGCAGAGGACAATGTTGAAGGGGAGGAGGAGGAGGAGGATGAACATCTGAAGTCGCGGTCATCGAAGTCGAAGAAGGTTCGTGCGTCCTCTGATGAAGGATGACCCATGAAAACTGACCTATTATATACAGTCCAAGAGGAAGAAAAAGGTAACCACCGTTGAAGATAAACCCGATGCGACCATCAAATCATCCGGATCCGGTACATCCATACAGCCCTTGCCCAAAAATGAGAAGAAAGCAGCGAAGAAAGCTAAAGCTAAAGCGAGGAAATCTGGGATGGACGAGATCGATGCTGCTTTAGAGGCTCTCTCAATAAAGTGCGTCTACCACCTTCATTATACTTCATCGAATTCTTAATATTCGTTTAGGCACCCAGAATTCAAACGCAACTTGGCCGAGTCAATCTCCAACTCCGTGGCGAGGTCGCTGATATCTTTACTAGCAGTGAATCCAACTCATCTCGACAGTGATGTCGAGCTAAAGAGATTCTTTGGCTCTAAAGTCGTGGCGGCAAATAAGGATAAACCAGGAGGGAATTCCAAACGCGCCCATGTTTCTCAACGATCGGTGTTGACGAAACCTCAGGCAACCTGGGCTCCTGCACATATGAGAGAAGGGTTGTCGGCAAGACAGTTGACAGAGGAAGAAGTCGTTGAGAAATTGAGCCGTAATCGATGGGATACCAATGCCGCTTCAGAGAAATGGTGGACAGTCGAATACAGTAAAAAGTATAAGGGCATAACGATGTTGTTTCTACAAACTGTGCTCTCCGGCGGTCAGCTAGTGCTCTACTTTTCCTTCCACTTGACGTGTATTGACTCCGCGTTCTACAGACCCACAAGGATTCTATAATATCCTCCAAGGAGCTCCGTGGCACGCTGATTCTTGGCTACAACTAGCCGAAGTATTCAGGCATCGTGAAGGTATGTTGCCAGCCATTTTCCTGTTTCCACCTGTAATTGCAGTTCCCAGAGCATTCTTCTGCCGTTGATGCCGTCGACCGAGCCATGTTTGCATATGAACGTGCCTTTGTTGGTGGTTTCAGCTTCACAAGTGGGACTAATAGGTTGGATTTCGACAGAGTGGAGAACCGCCCATTTTTCCTTGCATTACATAGACAGGCATCGTAAGTGTCAGAACTGTTGGGACAGTCCTTCCGGGGTTCTATCTTGTTATGATACTGAGTCAAACTGATTACCAGCTAATGCGTAGAGATCTTCAACGGCGCGGGTGCATGCGTACCGCGTTCGAGTTTGCCAAATTGCTATATTCACTTGATCCATGGGGTGATCCTCACGGGGCTGTCCTTCATCTCGATTTTCTGGCACTCAAAGCAGGAATGTCGCAGTGGCTGTTGGATGTGTTTGCCCTATTTGAAGTAAATTTCGCTGAAAATCCATCCACCTCACCCGCACAGAAATCGTTACGGGTGGACCCAAGCGTGTTACCTGGATGGGCATACGCCAAAGCACTGGCGTTGAAGTTGTCCGATAAAGAGGGAGGCGAAAGTGCTGGCACGGCAGCGCTTATAGAAGCAGCGGACTCTTTCCCCTCCGTCATACCCTTGCTGGCGGATAAATTGGATGTGATTCTATCGGCGAGCATACGCGGTCACAGAGATTTTCGAATAGAAACGGATTGCAGGTCTGTTTTTATCTGATCTTCTACTGTCATGCCGTTCTCACATTCTGTGCATAGATCCCTTCCTACTCCGGTCGCCATCCTTCACCTCCTCTCGCATATCTATGTCCAGCGTTCATTCTCATTGTGGAAGGATCCAAAGATCATAAATTGGTTCACCGAAACTGTGTCGTCCCATTTCTCTTCGCTCCCTTCCTCTCTGCCTCTTACCACTCGAAGAAATCGATTCCTCTCCTTGTACGCCGAGAAAGAGAACCCAGCCGCACTTTCCTTTGCAGTATACCGCCATATTATTGTTCTAGAAACCTCGTTATCCTTCCGCTCACTATTTCCATTCATACCTGATTCAGTGCTGCATAGCAACAGTGGAAATTTAGCTTGTGATCCCCTACCTCCACCAAATAAAGTTCGGGTGTCGGAGTATGGCGAAACTTTTTTTGCTGGAGTTGATAAAGGTGAGGGGCTGTTTGGTTTCGGAAGGAGGCGAAGGATGACGAGAAGAGAAAGGGAATTGGAGGAAAGGAGGTTAGCGAGGATGATTCCAGATGTCAATGAGAGGCGGCAGGTTCAGGTATGTACCGTATCCTTTATCCGAACTACCCTGTTATCAACCCCTTATCAGGCCATATTTGAGAACAATGCCCACATTCAACAACGCTTTCCTGGCGGCATCGTTCAGTTTGCTCAAGCCATGGAGTTGCTACCGCCGGACGCTCTGGAAGATATGTTCGCTGCTGCTGCTATAGGAGCAGAACAGGACAACGGTGACCGGGGAATGCCTGGCCAAATGCCGGGATTGGATGACTTTCTCTTTGGTGGAGCTGACAATAATGGCGCTCGCGAAGCCTTTAATGATAGACCGATTGGTGAAGAGGATGCGCGTGAAGATGAGGATGAGGAGGACGACGATGAAGAAAATGAGGATGAAGATGAGGATATTGCTGTAAGCTTCGCTGCTTTTCTTAGATGCCCTTCTAATGCCTTGACTTGACATCCTATCCTAACAGCCTATGCCGGTTCGCGTAATCCGAAATCTACTCGGACGGCTTTGGAGTGCTGGTTCTAATGTAAATGTGGATGATTCAACAGACTCAGATGAGGAAGAAATCGGGGCGCCTTGAGAGACCACGGTGGTGTTGACTGATCGCTTGGTATGTACAGTAATATTCCCTCAATATTGTAAATACCAGTTATTGAAATGCAGTCTTTGGCAATTCTAAGGCGCGGATCCCGGAGCCTCGTTCGAATAATCATTGTCGGCGTTCGTGAATGTTCACGCCACGACGGCGAAAGGTTGTATTGATATATGTAAACACTCCATTCTTCCTGCCTTTTTAAGTTAACAATTCAAGAAGCATATGCAAACGTTTCAAAAAACTATCTATTTCGCACAAGCTCTTTCTTGAATTTTGCCTCGGGTTTTCCGAATACGTGTACACCGTATAGTAGCCGAGCATGACAGGCATCCTCAAGCTTCGACAGCGAGCGCACCCGGATAGACTCGTTCTGATGGATCTTGTATGCGAGTGATTAATTTACCGAATCGAAATCTCTCATCGGTTTACGAATCGTTGCGCCACTTCTAGTAAAACGCCGCATAAAAGTCGACTTGAGAGGTTCACACCTCATTTGAAGGCTATAGAGGACTGTCATGCTCCTGCAACGCAACCCTCCTCTAGATCACTGCATTCCCCCTAATACTCCTCATTCAGTGATCCAGTCCCTTCCAACCTGGCAAGATAATGTTGACCGAGCAGTGGGGAAACCAACTCAAAGCAAGCACTTGGAAACGTGCTATCCACGATTCATCATCCATCCTTTTCTTCAACCGGTAAGCACTGCTTTCGATTCGATGATCTTCAAGCCAACACGATGTCACTGTAGTTGATTAAATCGTCTCTTGAAGCACTGAAGGCCACCCCTGAGCAGACTTGCCTCTTGTTTCCTTCAGTGAGACTGGCGAAAGCATTCCAATCCTACATGCGTCTACAGTTTCCTTCATCCGCCTCTGAGCGTTGGGAATCCAAATGCGTATCTGAAACGCTCAATCCTCCTCCCGGATATGACATTTTCGCAGTCCTATTTCCCGTAGAACAACGGAGCTTGGCGATGAAGTTTTGGACGTTCAGTGGGGCTGGAATTTCTACGCGTTTGGCAGAGAATTGTATCAGTCGACATGACGGGAACCTCGAATTGACACTGGGACTACCAACCCAGCCTGACCACGAATATTCGAACTATTACACTCTGCATTCAGCTCTGAGCTCCGTCCCTGAAGCGAAAGCAAAGATCAAAGCACGGTTTGCCGGGCTTGATTCAGACAGTGGTGCTCGCAGTATTCGGGGTGTCGACGGTGTCAGTACAAGCGACGTGTATCTGTACCCTACAGGAATGAATGCCATCTGGAATGCTCACCATATGCTTCACGATGTATGTAAAACTAGTACTGACCCGAGGACGTTCACGACTGTGCAGGTGAAGTAAGTTTTTTTGATTTTTCCTTCATGAATTTATCTGAACTAATTGTTTCAGTATATTGTATGTTGACTCGTATAAACTACTCGACACGACAAATCCCGGCTACCACATTTTCACCAACGAGACACTCGATGACCTTGAACTGCTTCTCGAAGACAGCAACGAGAAGCCGATACTCGGGCTATTTACCGATTTTCCAGGAAACCCACATCTGAAAAGCGCTGACCTTCCTCGTCTGCGACGACTTGCGGATAAGCACAATATTCCGATCATTATCGACGAGACAGCCGGATGTCATCTCAACGTCTCGGTGCTGAAATATGCTGATATCGTTGTCGGCAGCTTAACAAAAGTCTTCAGTGGTTTTGCAAATGTCCTTGGTGGAGCGTAAGTCCTCGAGTGCTTGATTCAGATACTTTGTATTTAAATTCATGTTCAACTAGGCTGCTGTTGAATCCTTCTTCGCATTTCTATGCATCATTCAAGGCACATCTGGACGCCAACTATGAGGATGACTATTTTGGGGCCGACGCGCTTGTAATGGAACTCAACTCACGCGGATTCGAAGAGCGGCTTTCCACGATCAACAGGAATGCAGAAGCGCTGGCAGATTGGCTGTTTATTCGCTCTAAAGTTGGAGGCGAGGAGAAAACAGTGATCGAAGAAGTTTTTTACCCAAAGTATCAGCACCGCAAAAACTATGAACGTTGCATGAGAGTTGTCTCTGCTTTTGAAGACGATCTCGAAAGTGCCCAGAACAAGTTCCAACCAGGCTATAGTGGAATCGTAGCGGTATCATTCACCTCATTAGAAGCTGCAAAAACGTTCTACGAGAGCATTCAATGCTACAAGGGAACAACTCTCGGGACGGTCGTCACCCTATTGTCTCCGTTCATTGCAATTGCATTCCCTCCTGAAAAGATGGATTGGGTGAGAGAGCACGGGATGTCAGAAGCCTTGGTGAATGTCATTTTCCAAGCTGAAATTTCTGCATTGACTGACGTAATTGCCTCGTAGGTTCGTTTTAGTGTGGGGTTGGAAGACATTTCAAGGATCTTGAATAGTGCGGAGGCGGCACTTTTTGCTGCTGAAAGGTGTTGAGATCTGGGCTTATGCTGAGCAACCTAAGGAGAGCATTATAACAAGGCATAAGATAACAACTTGTTCCACAGAAAAAAGGGACACATTCTACTGCGACCCAAGTAGTACGACATGGTATCTAAAAAATAATGGGTAACAGGCCTATCTGCAACGATATCTCGATATCCGCTCGATATCATCGTCGAAGTATGTATGGTACAGAAACCCGATGTTCCTTCTATAAGGCAGAAATAGTGTTATTACTAAAAGACGTACGTTTCATAGAAGGATACTACACGTTGGAGAAATCGAGTATTCGAAAATCTGGAGTGTAGGTCAGTGTCATGATAAGGTCGCGTAGACATGAGATCTTCTTGGATAAATGGATGGAGCAGATGGAGGAGGGGGAAGACGCCTGAGTTTTCAAATGAGGGGTGTGCGGTCAGTGCATCGCCTAAGCAATGAATAAAGAATACAACAAACAGCCAAGTGCCATGGTCGACTTCAAAAGAGTCAGGACGATCTGGCTCTGGAGGGACAAAGGAAAACGAAGCGGCAATGAGAAAATGTGAACATATAGGTAAGAGAGGAATAAGTCAAGATTGGAGCGGAAATGAAATACAACTAACATGGTAACCGTAACTAAACGTCGAAGAAAGAAAAGAGCACTTCTCATCTTAGGAATTGCTCTTGCGATGAGCAGCTGCACTTCCTGGTCTCGCCCGCACAGGTTCGGACCTGAGCGTGTTATCAGACGAAGCCTCTGCACTCTTTCTCCGAGTCCCACTTGGCCGTCCTATTCGACTTTGCCCCAGGAGAGCGGCCGAGTTGGATGCCGGTAACTTGGCGTTATGAGAACGCACAGTAACATTTGCATGACCACCTGGTAAGTGAGGCAAGGCCTTACCATTGTCGGACGGGGTACTAGAACCTGAACGAATTCCGACATATCCTGGTGGTGGTGGCATCGCGGCATTATTGGCTCCCAATGAAGAACGTTTTGGCTGATATGCGTAGGGAGTCGCACCACCAGGCCCAGTAGACCGTTTCTGTCCTATCATAGTCGTACTGGTTGCGGTTGGTAACGGTAGAAAAGTGGGTGTTGCGGGACGAGAGGTCGGCGTGGGTATGGAAGTCGTGGTGGCAGTGCTTCCACCTGATAGCCTGGATTGTGGCCGCTTGGTGCTCGGACCTATGTTTACCGTACTTTGGAAAAGAGGACTTGCCCTTGAAGATCCGAAAGTAGGGGAAGAAGAAGTAGATGCAGCGGCCCGAAACGTCTTTTTTGGACTTGACGCCCTACGTCGTTCTTTTGGTGGCGAAGGCGAGTCCTCCATGATGAGAACCCAGCCTGAAGTATCACCTGAACCTTTTTTGCTCTTCTCTGATTCTGACTCAGTGCTTCGTTTGGATTCTGAGCTGCGTCTATTCAATAAGGGGTTGTCCCAGCTCGTACGACCGAGTACGCTTCGTGTGCCAGACGGTTGAGTTGGGGTCCCAATGCTAGACGCCGCAAGTGCGTTGGCGTTTGGTCGTCCGGACATGCTCCCCATTCGTAGTCTCGGAACCCGAGTGTGAATCTTTTGTTCAAGATTTTTGACTCTGGCACGCATCTCGGTCACCATTTGAACACCCCTGCTCTTGGAAGCTGTGCTAGTTGTTGAGCTCGTGCTCATGGTTGACGGATTACGTGCGACTGCTGGACGCTTGGTAGGAGATGTTGGAGTTCGAGGTGACGAATATGACGGGATTGTCCTAGAACGAGGTATAGAAGAACTGCCCGGAGGCGTAGATAAGGAGGAAGTCTGAGCAGGCATGAAGCCTGCACGTTGAAGGAGTACCGAATGACCTTTCGAATTAGAAATTTGTTTACGTGGAGTTACTTCATCTTCCGATGTACTCGAGTCTTGAAGAGTTTCGGTACTCAGATCGAGCTCTGATAATTGCAAATCTGGGGGAGCTGGTGTACTAAGCAGATCCTCACTGGAGGGCGCCGACATTCGAGGGAATGAGGGTCCGCTAGAGTGAGAGCTGTCACTGGAAGCAGTAGAGGATCGCGTGCTTAGCTGATCTTTCAAGTGAGAGATTTCAGCATTGGCATCTATGTTATTACACAATCAAGTCAGTTATTGGCATTGAAATGGCACAATAATAACACCGTACCTCGAAGCTCGTCTCTGAGTCGTTGGCACTGTTCCTCCACGTTTGCTTTATCAATCAACTCGTGCTCGAGCAGGATCTTCTCCTCCAAGGCACGGGTATATTTTCCCTCCACATCGGCCAAAGTGGAAGATACTGCACGCTCCGTTCTCTCAAGGTCATCGTTGCCCATTTCCAGTTCGCGCAGCTGGACT
Organism: Lentinula lateritia; assembly: GCA_028011325.1. Taxonomy (NCBI): domain Eukaryota; kingdom Fungi; phylum Basidiomycota; class Agaricomycetes; order Agaricales; family Omphalotaceae; genus Lentinula; species Lentinula lateritia. Next base: position 89,471 of record JANVFT010000055.1, read on the forward strand.
TTGACTGTCTGGTGTTCTTGTCGTAGCCTGTCGAGTTCGCGTTGAAGAGAGGTCGTGATTGTATTGTGAGTCGTTTGAAGAGATATAAACTTGGACTAGAGCGAGATTTAATCCGAAATTATGGGGGAATTTGTGAGCCCTCGACGCACCTTCCAGTTGTCCCGCTCAGTTTCTGCTCTTGCCACCTTAACCCTTAGATCCTGATGGGCTTTCTCTGTCCTCTGAAGCTCTGCCTCCAACTCTGCCTCAAGCTCTTTACTAGCGTGATGAAAGTCGTCGAGCTCAGTCCGAGTTTCTGCCAGCATATCGGCCACCTAGAGTTTGACAGTTCAGATGAGTGATAATACAAAGTTAGCGGCCAAGTACCTCATTGTACTTAACACGCCAGTCGGTGGAGGTCAGGGCAGAGTAACTTTGCGATAATGAGCGGGGTAGAGGGCAGAAATGGTGTTTTGAATACGGACCTAATCGAAGAGTCGTCGATAGACATCCCTCTGTCTCTTCTGAGAGCATCTGTCGGAGAGAGGACGGCGGTCATCGAGGAAGAAACCTCAATATGATTCTGAACTAAAGTTGTCGTAAGCGACAACCAAACAACTCCCACGACTTCCTTTTTGGGATTCAACAATTCTCTCTGCTTCCACTGCCTCAGTTGAACACGTTTTAAGCGCATTTGGAAATCACAATGACTGTGAAGGGCACCTAAAAATCAGTGAAAGAGATCCAGAAAGAACCCGTTGTCGTATTCAAACGATCTGGGAGCTCATTGCCACCACTTTGCGATTTGTTTTATCACTCAGACGCCTAATGTCCACTGATTCTGAGTCTACTACTATTCACTTCCCCGCCCATTTGGGCGCATCTCTTCAGGATGGCCGTTACACGATACTCAGGAAGCTCGGAGAAGGTGTGACGGCGACGACTTGGCTTATCCGCGACGAACGCATAAGGTTCTTACTCTTATGACTTCAAATCAATCTTAATCTTCACGCTTAATGCCTCCAGCGATTCTAAATATGTTGCTGCAAAGATTCTGACTGCTGAAGCTACCCTGGATGTTGATCAGGGCATCGTTCGCGAGCTCGAATTTCTCAAGGAAGTCGCCAAGAACGCTGAAGATCGTGATGACGAAGGATTCGAACACCTTCCAATGCTCTTAGATAACTTTACTGCCACCAGCCCAGGCGGAACCCGACATCTTTGTTTGGTTCAAACGTTGTTTAGCACCTCTGTTTCCGCACTTCGCCGTTCAGCCCCAACCAAGTCCCTTCCAGTATACATGGTTCGCAACATTCTCTACATGGTCCTTCAAGCTCTTGACACACTCCACTCTTTGGACATTATTCACACTGGTATGATTCCAAATCTACATTTCTGCTGTGCTTATAATTTGTGCAGATGTCAAGCTGGATAACATTCTCTTCACCAACGCTTTGTACTCGCTTGACGATGCGATGGATACCTTTCTTGCTGCCAATCCAGCAGAAATAGACGGCGACTCACCCAGATCACAGCCAATCCCCCACGAGTGGACATACGAAACAGAAGCATTTCAAGCAGAGCGGATGACGGTCGCGCTGGTTGATCTGGGACATGGCATGTGTTCATTCCTTCTACTGTTATTAACTTCTTCACTATCGAAAGTATAGCGCAACGTGCAGGAGAGCAGCCAACGGCAGCTGGCTTCAGTGCACCAGCGTTACGAGCGCCCGAGGTCATTCTGTGGTCGGATATTGGCCCGAAAATGGATATATGGGCCATCGGATGCTTGGTCTGTCCCTCTGTTGTCTCCAAGCATAGTATACCCTTAATATGGTGCAGACATTCGAACTCCTAGTAGGGCGCTGGCTATTTGACCCGGAAGATGCACAACCAGACTGGAGTGTTGAAGATGACCACTTGGCTAAGATGATGGAACTTACTGGACAGAAATTTCCGGATACCATGCTAGCCCGTGCGAAGGAAAGGGACAAATACTTTGACAAAGATGGTGAGCCCTTCTAAACTTCCCCATTGATCTTGAGGCTGACATGGGGCAGGCAATCTCCTCCGAATTCCTGATCTTGTGCCAGTCAAGCTCGAGGATGCCATGGCGAACTATAACATCCCTGGCTTGACTAAGGATGAGATCGAGCTGGCGGCAAATTTCATCAGGGACTGCTTGAAGTTTGATTACAAGGAGAGGGCTAGTGCAAAAGAGTTAATCAAGCATCCATTCTTGAAGAATGTATTTGGGTGTTGACTTGACCGGATTGTATATCGAAAATGTGTTTGAGACTGACTTCACAATGTCGATGTATCTTCAAATAGACTTTGGAACCTAAGCGGAACTGGCCTTTTGTTCCCCTCTCATTCAAGTTGCGTTGTCGCTCAGCGCATACGCTTTGTGTGGAACGAACGACGTATGATATTTATTGATACTATACGATAAAATATACCAGCTATGGGACTCCCTCAGGTTTCGCACATTTTCTCTTTTCCACCTTCCCAGTTCTGGGACATCGCATCTCCTGCAATAAAACAGTCAAATTCGTGAAGACCTACGCCAGTTATCGTCGGTAAACTTACTTGCCAGGAAACCGGCTCCATTGTTGCGCCTGAGGAAATGAAAGGGATAAATTTTAGTCAAGGAAAAACGAAAGGATCCATTACCAGCTTCACTCGTCGCAAAGATAACACCCAAATCATTTCTGGCCGTAGTGACAAAATAGCTGCGAGCATCTCCAAGTGATATCTTGAGCAAAGATAATGAGAACTCTGCGATTCTGAAGCTAGCAGTAGATGGCCTCACAACAATCCCTCTGACAACATCCCCTCCTCTGAAGCAATCGCCAATCCTGACCTTATCCTTCTCAGTTGCTCTAACATCTTGCGAACGAATGACGCCTGTGAACTCTTCGCCCGGAGGCAACGGTACACCATCTACTACCGTGATAGACAAAAGCGCTTGAAGTGGTGAAAGCCGTGTGATGGAGCCAAGGACTACAGAATTTGGAGCAGGCGGTTGAGGTCGCACGCGAGATATAACTAGACTCTGAAGGCAGGAGGATATACCGCATCAGCAAAATGCGATCATAAACTTCTTAGCAGTAGCTTTTGGGAGAGATAGACGAACAGATCCTTCGAAACGCGGTACACCAACTAAACTTGCTCTGAGTTGAGAATCTCTTTCGTAAATTCCCCTTCCTATCTGTGGGACAGGACCTTTAGGTAGGGGAATAGGTTGTCCTGGAAGAACTATGTCAGAGGCCATATGAAAGACAGAAAACGAGGTGGGCAGGTTCTTGAATCCCAATCGATGATGAGAGTAAGAGTACAACTTTTACGAATTTGCATTTGGTAGATAAATGTTCGCTCAAGATACACAAACAGAGCATGCAGCACAACAACAGTGGATTGATATGTACGGTACTAATAGGTGCTTGCCAATATACATGCCATATGCTACTACAGCAAGACATTATTAGATTCAAGAAAAGTACTGTGAAAGTCCATGGCTATCACAGGTTGTGTCGCAAGCCATAGCCCATAGATATGTAAAGGGTTAAAGATGCCTTTTATCAAGCTCGTCCAGCAAACATAGGCATCGAGAAAGAGAGCGGCGGCAGTACGTACTACGTTGGGGTGTGGGTGTATTTGTGTGGCCAAGTGCACACGAAATAGAGTTGGGATTTATGAGGGTAGAAGTGCAAAAATGGCTTCTGGCTTGCGATAGCGAAGGAGAAATCCGATGACGGTGAATGAGCTATCACCGATAGCCATTCAGCTGGTATCGGCATAAATAGCTTCAAAAAGTCACCCAAAAGTTCAACAGGACCAATAATAAATAAATGAGCAGGCAATAAAGGAGGGATAAGATAAAAAGAATGAACAGTTTGGCGTTTACAGTCCAAAAGGAATGTATAAGTCGTCGGATGGGGTGAATGTCACATATGACACGAAGGATTGAGGGATGTCATGAGATGACATGGTGTGAGCGCGAATTGTTCAAACCTTGACAATAGACTGAGTCAAGGAGCGTTTCCTTGACCTTGCAGGCGCTGATTGGCGGTCGACCAAGCAGAACCGCGGGACTACACCGCGAGGGGAATCAGCGTTGCTAACGTGCTGAACCAGACACCACCCATCGTGATATTCCTCTATCAAGCGAACACAGTCCCCAATCCTGACGGGCAGCTCATCATCCAACGAGGGATGGAAAGTGTTGATGACATACATAAGACGTATTTTCTCTGATATGCTGCCGCCCCGGCTGCGGCGAGCTTGAGCAGGGGTGATTTTCGTAACCGTTTCGCCAGACAGGTGTTTGGAAGACACCGAGCGTGAACGAGAATGTTTATGTTGGAGAGGGAACGAGGCGGTGCGTGCAGGGCTCGGGAGAGGATCAGTGTGTTCTTCGGTGACAGTGGTGAGCAGAGGTAAAGGCGTAGGGTTTGAGAAATGGGAGGTGGGGTACTGGCCGTTGGTGACAACGTTCAGTTGCTTCTGTACAGGCCCTTGGGGAGCCTTTATAGGATACGAATGGAAAGGATCCACTTTTTCCTGGTAGGAAGGAGGGGGAGAAGGCTCATTTCTCCGCTTCTGTGCTTCGCGAGCAGTCTGTACATGCTTGGGGAGCTCTCCGTTTTTGAGAGGAACCCCGAGGTATGTCCGAACCTGGGGAGTCCAAGCAGCTTCACCTTTGTGGGGAATAGGAATGAAAGCTTGTTTAGGCTTTTCGAGGCTACTTTGTTTCTCAGAGGCGAAGCTATTGTTTGAAGCTGGTCTGTACAACGCATCCTCGCTGGTTTCAGTGTGATTTCTTGTTCTTCTTCTAGCTCTGTATTTCCAGCCACATACTGGATAGAAAAACACTTGAATGGAAATCAAAGGTCTAATTCATACGCTACATACCCCCAATGATAATCGCAGCGAAGACGCTGAGGACAACAGCAAGGACTATGGTGGAATGCGGTATGCTTCCTACGATCTGTTGGGCGTAAGCATTGGTCGTATCTGTTGCTGTGGGTGTCGTCACGGATACGGAATCCGTGTCGGTAACAGTAGCCTGAGGAGCGCGCTTGATTTCGCGAAAAGCAGAAGCTCGGCGACCAAGATGACCAGGGCTCATTCTGTTCAAGTCGTTAAAGAAAGGAACGAAGAAAGAACGAATAAGAACAGTCGAAAAGCACGACAAAGAGAAATAAAGAAGGGTCGAAGAAGGGAGAACAAAAAGCTGGAGAAGAAGGCTGTGTAGGTTGATTCTATTTTACTTATACTTAGCATCTACGAATCATCATTCCATCACGATCAAAGATATCGATCTAGCTTATATAGTTTCAGCCGCTGAAGCGCTGCTTAGTGCCTAGAACAGCCGCCGGTCATGGCGTCGGGCGTCGGAGAGGAAAGACATAGAATTATTCCCTGTTACTTCTCATCCCAATAAAAAAGAATACTTAAAAGTCCATCGAATCGATAAGCAGGTTTGATACAGCCCTATACAACGATCTTGCCCCTTCTGAAGGGACAAAATCCTCTAGCGAGTCTTCTACCACCCTTTCCCTTTGCTCCCTGGACAACTCTTGGACTAGATGCTCGGCAGCGCTTTCCTGTAGAAATTCAGAAGCTATGGCTCTCTTCTCTGCCGTCGTGAAGGGGACGAAAGGTAAAATGGCAGAGACACGAGAGAGGACTGAGGCACCCAGCTGGTCTGAAACGTGCGGTCGGAGGGTTCCCATGAGCTCGACATATTCATTACGAGTAAGCATTTCTTCAGGCCGTTGTAGAGACTTGTGATAGTCAAGAATCAAAGCATTTCCAATATTCGAGGTGCCGACCCATATGACGTTTCGAACGTCTATGGTTCGTGAATTAGCTTCGAACGTACAGCGGCCTTAGAAACGAAGTTAGGCTTCAATTGAGTGAATGATAGACGGAATTACCTAGTTCCCATGGAACCAGTAACGACCACAGCGCCTTGCTTTCTGTCTTTTCAATCTCCTAAATGTTGTTGTGTCGTTGAGCATGGAAATCTTTAAAAAGCAGTTACACTCACATCGAGGACCACAACGCATCGTTTTCCTTCGTTGTTGGCTAAGAACTCGACTAACGTGCATGGAGTAGCGTTCTACGAGGTACATTACTCAATCGCCAATTATTCAATGAAAGATGGGACACAGACCTCATCAGAACTAATAGAATACGACCGCCAGATGTCATCAGCGGAACGTAGAGTAGTCATATTCACAGTGTGGATTGGAACTTCAAGGAGTAAACCAACTAGACAGTTCCGTACGTTTGAGCGTCGCGTTGTCAAAAATCAAAACAGCTGCAGATTTTATACGTACATTGATGCGCTAACATGCTTTTCCCGTGTCCACTTGGTCCTGAAGGCGGGAGTTAACCATCAATCAACTCGGAACACGGGAGCCAGTGACAAACCACATAGAAAAACGACGACCGGGGACTTTGATATTTTCTCCGAGTGAATACTCAGCACACGATAGAGTTGTTCTAAGGCTCTATCCTGCCCGATTATCCCAAATCTCATGCGAACCAATGGTCGAAAGACTGAACGTTTCATGAGAGCATCTATACGACGTGTTGTTGCGGTATCAGCCCTGTTCAAGTAGTATCTAAATGTTGACGTTATGTTATTCCATGATGAACTGGAAAGATGGCAGAGCGCAAATACCTGGTTGCAGGATCCAATTCGGCGTCATCATTGCTCGTGCTGTCATTCAGCTTTGCTTTACTGGGATCAGCACCATATCCAAGAAGTTTCTTGACGATACCCAGTTTATGTTTCAAACCTTCGTTCTCGAGCGTGAATTCAAGGGCTGACTGAGCCTGGGGTCCTATTGTGTCGTTGGCATCGATGGGACCTGTTAGGCCACCGTTGCCATGTTCGAGGACTCTTTCGACTTCTTTGGGATCATCGCTTGCAATTGCGAATAACAGTGTGGGCCGAGGAGTACTAGAATGAGGGGGCGTATCAGCTCGGGCTGGGGAGGAGTCATGTGCTGAGCTGAGAGAAGCATCTTGAAGTACTGGTGCTTTTTCAGACAATGCTGTGGAAGGACGTGGGGGTATCGAGAGGCTTGTAGCAGAGTGTTGTGATGTCACTAGGGAAAGACGATTCGGCGTTTGTGACCGCCTCGGGTGTTCTTGCTTATGCTCCGAGGTACTAACGCGAGACAACCTACGGGAAGCCGAGGTACTGAATGATCGCACGGATCCAGACTTTATCGAGTCTTTTCCCTCCCAAGTGGGTGGTCGAGCTAAAGGTGCCGATTTTGGTTCATGGATTCCAGACGAACTAGACGGTGAATCTCGGGGTTCGTTTGTTTCGTTACGAATGTAATAAATACTGCTCCTTTTTTGAGATGGGGGTATCTGGAATGATGATGACATCGGCGCAGAAATTGGAGGGGATTGCATAAAATGCCCGCCTGTTGCCGCCAGCGGTGCAGACAGTGGTATTAAAGAAGACACTGTAGGGTCCAGTGATCCATGCTGAATTTGTCCAGGATAAATTGAAGAAGGAGAAAGCGTAGACGAAAGCTGTGATATTGGAACAATGAAATTGATGTTTTCCTGGTAGAGGGATATACACACCAAAGGATTGTTAGAAAGAGCAGATTCCGACGTAGATGCAGATGCAGATAGTACACTTGTGGATGCAATAGATGAGCGACTGTCATTGGAAAACGGTTCGGTAGATGATAAAGGATCAGCTAATTGTACCATTTCAATGCAAGTTAGACAGGTTAAGCTTGCAGTATACGTACGATATGGGTTGCTACTAGGTTCAGTAGACAGAGGAGCATCCGGGGAAGGTGAGGGAACTATCGGGATTACCGCAGAACTTGTCGCAATTGTCGACTAGGGGTAATATTCAGTATCCGCGCCGCTGCTAAGTTTTAAAGGTCAACATACCAGTCTCAAGGGACGCAGTTTAGCACTTCTTCCGGAGTCGAAGATTTTGGAAAGAGGTGTTGATTGATCGTTGTGTTCTTGATCGTTGTGTTCTTCGTTATCGGTTGACATGGACGTAGGAGGGGGTGAAGATAATGCAGAAGGGATAGATGGTGCATGTTCAGGCGGCGTGAAAACTCTGGCAGTGAGCGGAGATGACGTTGGAGAAGATCTGGAAATTGTGAGAGAAGTTCTCGGTGGAGGGGACCTGGAACTAGAGAGGGAATTTCTGTATAACGTGGGAGATGGTGAATGTACAGGCGGCGTAAAAACTCTTGCAGTAGGAGATGGTGGTGGAGAAGACCTGGAGCCGGAAAATGAATTTCTTGGTGAAGAAGACTGCGAGCTGGAGGACGAAGATGCCCGTGGAGAAGACCTGGAGCTAGGCAAGGAATTTCTCGATAGTGCAGGAGGGGTAGATGGTGAGTGTACAGGCGGCGTGAGAACACTGGCAGTGAGCGGCGATGATAGTGGAGAAGACCTGGAACCGGAGAATGAATTTTTCGATGAAGAAGGCCGCGAGCTGGGTGACGAAGATGCCCGTGGAGAAGACCTGGAGCTAGGCAAGGAATTTCTCGCTAATGCAGGAGGGGTAGATGGTAAATGTACAGGCGGCGTTAGAACTCTGGCGGTGGGGGGTGATGACAATGGAGAAGACCTGGAGATAGAGGGGGAAGTTCTCGATAGAGAAGACCTGGAGCTGGCGAAGGAATTTCTCGCTGATGCAGGAGGGGTAGATGGTGCATGTACGGGCGGCGTGAAAACTCTGGCAGTGGGCGGGGATGACGGTAGAGAAGACCTGGAGATCGAGAGGGAAGTTCTCAATGGAGAAGACCTAGAGCTGGCGAAGGAATTTTTCGGCGAAAAAGACCTGGAGTTGGAGAAAGAATTTCTCGCTAATGCCGGAGGGGTAGATGGTGCATGCACAGGTGGCGTAAAAACTCTGGCAGTGAGCGGAGATGACGGGGAAGAAGATCTGGGAATCGAGAGCGAAGCCCTCGGTGGAGGTGGAGAAGACCTAGAGCTGGAGAAAGAATTTCTCGGTGGAGTGGAGAAGGAAGTCTGTCTTGGCGCAGAAGATCTGGAACTGGAGAAGGAAGTTCTCGGAGTAAATACGTTCGTATAGTCCTGTGGTAAAGCAGTTGAAGGTGATTCCATAACAGAAGCTGGTGGGGTTTGAGATAAAAGAGACACCGGTAAGGGGGTATGAGGCGGCAACGCCCTCGAGACACAAACATCACCTTCTTCATTATTTCGTGCCACGTCCTCCGCCTCCTCCCTCTCCTCCAACTCCTGCATCTCTTCCTCCTCTTCCTCAGCACGTTCAGATTCAGAATCAATATCTGAGTAGACATCGTAAAGATAATTGATGGTATCGTCCTCTTCGTGAAAATGTTCGGCCTCGTCATTATCATACCCGTCCGGGCTTCCAGCTAGATATGCTAACTGGGCTGTCTCGTCGTCGTCGTCAAGTCGAAGTGGTGATGGGCTGATTGGTATATGCACCGTTGAGTCTGCCTCTACATCTTCAGGGGAAAATTCAGGGGGAGGCCTCACCGTTTCGGGAGTTCGAAGATAGTCTAGAGGACTAGCAGACCTTCGGCGTAAAGCCTCCTCTACGTCCTCTTGAACCTGTGTGATTTCGGGAGTATGATCAAACTGTCTTTCCGTTGGCGAGTGCGTGGATACCGGCCTGAATCTTGACCGGGGAGGAGGAGCAGGCTCCAAAAAGAAAGGCCGCACAGTATCTTGATCTTCGGAATCCCACCTGGTCGTCAAAGCGCCAGTGTAGTCCCCATCATCATCATCATCATCCTGCTCTTCAATTAAATCCTGATGAGCAGCATTCTCCTCTTCTTGAGCTTGTATGAGTCGATTGACGCTCTCAGCCTCTTCCTTCTTCTTCTGATAATACTCGGTAGGGGAATCAAGACCTAAATCGGGCTGCACATCTTGGGCGTCTTCTTCTTCAGAGTCATCGAACTTGGACGCAAGAGGTGAAGGAGAGACAGGTATCCGAGGAGTAAAGGCACCCAACCGAGGAGACATCATTCCAACAGCAGAATTTACTACTAATCTGGCGGATGGGCTTCCGAAAGGAGAAGCCAGTAATTCGAACGTCGAGCTCATAGCTGGGCTCCTCGGAGGCGAAAGAACCATAGGCGAAGGCGACACCCATTGTAAATTTGTTGTGCCAATGGAGTCGTAAAAGCCTGGATCCAGAGATGGAGTTCTAGAATGAGTGTTGGAATGGAGAAGGGAAAAGTGCTTCAATTGAAGGTCCGAGAACTCGACTGGAGAAAGAAGACCAGAATGAACTGAACTAGGCGGCGAATGCTCGGTTTGATCATTCACGGTTGACAATGGGTCATAGAAGTCGAATCTATCGGCGTCAGTGTCAATTTGCTGAACAGTTTGGCTGGTGGTCCTCGGAGAATCATTATCATTGTCATCAACTGCTTCAAAGGACAGTTCATCAACAAATTCCTCCTCCTCCTCCTCTTCTTCGTCATCTCTAATGACTCCCTTCAGAGCCAACAAGAGATTTGTAGTTCGTGGTGAACGAGGTGGAGATCGAACGGAATGCAGGGAAGCCGAAGGAGGAGTCTCAGGAAAGATCTTCACCACAGGCGCAGCCTGTGATGATTTAGATTCAATGAATGTGCTTTCATCCGGATTCCAGTCGTTCATAACATGAAGAAAATTGCAACGGTCTTCACCAAATAAGCAGCGGCCTTTCCTGTAGAATTCGCATGGCTTTGCTGTGGAAATGTGAGTAATGTTATATCCCATCAAGCGATAAGCAGCATACTCTTCACTCTCCAGTATGGATCTACCGTAACAGACATTTACATGAGTTCAAGGATTCAGGAAGATGTTTGGTTCAACTTTAATTTATATCGGTCATGTGCTGGGTAACGACGCGTTCGAGCGCGCGACATGAAAAGGCCCTCATCCAGATATTTACTATGTACATATGGGAAAGTTGAACTGGCGACATTTTTCAGAGGTGATATTTGAAGCATGAAGGTCGACTCATGTATAAATTTATTGATTCGAAAGAAACAACTGCTCATTCTACAGTATGTAGTACTTACATGAAATGCATACGCATTTGAGGGGTGAGGAGATATATGCGCGTCAAGGCCTCTTAATGCTCATTGTCTTGCAAAGTGAGTCTCGCGCCGTAAACGCAAAAATTGAAGGTATGTATATGTATTGAAGACCGGGGAACCCTGTTTTCAGAGCAGGGTAGCACCCGGTAAAATTTTGCTCAGCTGCCTTCGAAACGGCAGCGAGATAGCAAAATATACTCTCTAATAGGTCTGGGGGAGAAGTGTTAGAGTAAGAATCACTGTTTAGACAGTGTCGGTGTAACAGTCTAAAAAAGAGCGACCTTCGTATATACCCGAAAACGGAAATTTCCACGGTAACCACGATTCACTTCACCTCCAGGCCTGAGCGCTTGTTTTTACTGCCCGTCCACTTCCGACGTCCTCCTCTCTCCATGTCTTCTGTTGCCCGGATTTTTGCGCGTCGTAAGCTCTATTGCAAACTTTTCTCGACTTCCGTGCATTCAACACACTCCCCTTCTCTTAGGTCTGCACGCTTCAGCACGGAGAAATGTCCTTTCTCAATTTAACATGCCGGCCATGAGTCCAACCATGTCAGAGGGTGGAATTGCTTCTTGGAAAAAGAAGGAGGGAGAATCCTTCTCTGCTGGGGACGTTCTCCTTGAGATTGTGTGTAAATATGCCTTGTTAAACTTCTCAGTTGACATTATTTGGCACTAGGAAACCGACAAGGCTACAATCGACGTGGAAGCGCAAGACGACGGTATCATGGCAAAAATTATTGTATGCATGATTCCAGCTTTTTGCGCACGCTGCTCACTGTCTTCTTCAGGCCCAGGATGGCGCAAAAAACGTCAAAATTGGTACCATCATTGCTATCGTAGGAGAGGAGGGCGACGACCTCTCTGGCGCGGCGGAGATGGCAGCAAAGGCATCCTCGGAAACTCCAAAGGAGACCGTAAAGGAGCCTGAACCTCCAAAAACCGAGTCTGAGCCTTCCAAGGATACATCTCCTCCCCTGAGTGAACCCAAGCAGTCGAAGCCCGAAATTCCTGTTGGCGACCGTATATTTGCGTCACCTCTCGCCAAAAAGATTGCTCTTGAACGTGGTATTCCTTTGTCGAAAGTTAAGGGTTCCGGTCCCGAAGGGCGCATTCTTCGAGAAGACGTTGAAAAGTACAAACCTTCAACTGAGGCTGCTCCGTCAAATGCTGCCTCGCAGCCACCGGCAGCCCAACTTCCAGACTATGTGGACACTCCGATTTCTAACATGCGCCGCACCATTGGCTCTCGACTCACTCAATCGAAACAGGAACTTCCTCACTACTACGTCACAGTCGATATCAACATGGACAAGGTCCTCAAATTACGAGAGGTGTTCAACAAAACTTTGTCAGAGAAGGACAAAAGTGCTAAGCTCAGCGTAAACGATTTTATCGTCAAAGCTGTTGCTTGCGCCTTGTCCGATGTTCCCGAAGCTAACTCTGCGTGGCTCGGAGAGGTGATCCGGACGTGAGTCTATGTGTATTTCCTGGAGCGATGAATCCCTTACCATTTCTAATAGATACAAGAAAGCTGATATCTCCGTCGCTGTCGCCACTCCTACTGGCCTCATTACTCCCATTGTAAAAGATGCTGGCTCAAAGGGTCTCGCCACCATCTCTGCTGAAACCAAGGCATTGGCCAAGAAGGCTCGTGACGGGAAATTGGCTCCTTCCGAATACCAGGTACGAGAAACATTAGGCTGCTCCTTAACTTTCTGCTCAATTTCGGAGTCACAGGGCGGGACCTTCACCATCTCTAATCTCGGAATGTTCGGCGTCTCGCATTTCACCGCTATCATAAATCCCCCTCAATCTTGCATCCTCGCTGTCGGCTCTACGGAACCTAAATTCGTACCTGCACCCGAGGAAGAGCGTGGATTTAAGGTCGTACAGAACATGCAGGTTACATTGAGCTCGGATCACCGAACCGTGGATGGTGCTATTGCTGCTAGATGGTTGTCTGCCTTCAAGGGTTACTTAGAAAACCCTTTGACGTTCATGCTCTAAGGCGTCCTCGATCTTTCAAAAAATTGGGCTGTAACTTAGATTAATATAGGCTTACTTTGCACAATATCCTTACGAACTTCTCAGTATCTTTTGTGACTGTTGAAAGGTTGATTCACCAAGAGCAAAAACTGCTATATATCATAGTCTAGGTGCTGCGGGCGTCTATTGACATGATGAGCGGTTCCTCTTCCAGAACGCCATCGATATCCCGGGCAAGCACCCCTGGACCATCCAATCCTTCTGGTGCAGGATATCATCGCTCACCCTCGAAACTAGCGATTGCACCTGTAATTCGCCAATCTCCTTCGCTGTCGAATTTGCGAGTGCATAGTTACAATGCTGGAACACCGACTGATACCAATGCTGACGTCCCGCCAGTACCGCCAATACCACCGCAGCTGATGAGCTCAGGAAGTCATAGCTCCGCGTCGTCTGTTATCAACTTGGAATTGGACAACACCAATGGAAATAGAATATTGGTTCAAGACGTGGAGGCTGAAGTGGATTCTATAAACGAAGATGTGTACCAGAATAAGCCGGGCAATGAAAGTAAAGAGGGGGAATCGAAGAAGATACTAAGGGACCAGCTGAGGCGGACGTTGACTTCGAATCATGCTACAACCGAAGCATCCTTTACAAATCGTGGTCCCGCCCGTTGGCTTCCAGACTCTCAGCGATCTTTCCACTCGAAACTCAGTCCCAGGGAGTACTTTATACTCACTGACGCTGGTAAGCCAGTATACATCAGGTCAGGTATGGCCTAATTCTTCTCCACTTCTCCTTACTCATCTTTCTCCAGCCGTGGAACAGACACCGACGACATAGACGTCTCATCCATGCTTGGTGTAATGCAGGCTTTGATCTCCGTCTTCATTGACGATGGCGACAAGCTGAAGTCGATCAATGCTGGGAAGACGAGGATTACTTTCCTTCAGCGGCAGCCGCTGTATTATGCTTGTGTCTCCACATGGGGTGAACCAGAGAGCGTGGCTCGCTCGCAGCTAGAGTATCTCCATCTGCAGATCCTTAGCGTCGTTACCTCTGTACAACTAAAGAGGATATTTGAACGTAGAGGGAACTTCGATCTGAGGAGACTATTGGGTGGCGCAGATACTTTCTTGACTACTATGATTGCTCGTTTGCAACTTGATCTCGCCATATCCATGTCTGCACTACGCTGTCTCCGGCTTGATCCTTTCCTGCGCAACAAGTTGGCGCAGGCTTTGGTTCCATCCGGAAAATTCACCAAGGTATGCGTTAGTTGGTACTATTTCTAACGGAGATTAATTCCTCTAGGATATACTTTATATCATTCTCGTCACCCAAGGTGAAATCATCACAATTGTACGACCAAGAAAACATTCAGTTCATCCAGCAGGTTCGTTCATCCGAACTAAACAAAATGTCACTTGTGTCTCTACGTATACTCACCCTTGACTACTTTGGGCAGACATTCATATTCTCTTAACAACCCTTGCTTCCCCATCCATATCTAACTCCCCTGCAGCGGCTATGTGGGTACCATTATGCCTTCCAAAATGGAATGAAGGAAGGATGGTCAATGCATATGTTGTCAATATTCCGTATATGCTTGGCGGGAATTCGAATTCGAGCAGATTGGAAGGAACTTCCGGGTCATCTTCACTTACCTCTGATCCTATCGTGCAATGCCAGGATGATCTAATTTTACCTAACAGCGCAAACAATGATAGCGTCGTATCAACCGAAGCGATCTCGGTCAATAGAAAGAGGGAAACTCAAACTCTCACCTCTCGCTCAATCACACTTGTTTGCATCAGTGGTGGGAGCGATTTTGATTCCGTTAGAGCATGGTGTGATGAAGCTGTGGAAAAGTTGTCTGCTTCCTTGCCTTCTTCGTCTTCATCCGTTTCTACCTCGAATTCATCATCAATGTTATCGCCGTCACTGTCAAAGGCGACGGCACCAGGAACCACGTTGAGCGCGTCTAGCTCTCCTGCCAATCACACTTCGTCATCGTCATTCCATCATCTCCGCACGCACATCTCCCATTCATCGTACGCCATATCGGAGCTCGGCATACCTGGTTTGAGACATTTTGTCTATAAAGCTAGGGGATTGGTGCAAGTTACTTATCCTGTTTGGGAAGATGAAATGTATATGGCCAGGGATACGGGTGGAGACATTAATGATAAGGGGAAGGCAGACGAGAAAAATGAAGGAGAGACCGACGAAAAAAAACGAATTATTACGTTGTATCAGCTCGTCCATGATGCGATCCATGCCAAAGGGATGTCAAATCCAGGTAAAGGTGAGGTGAGGGAGGGTTTGAAATTGCAGTATTTGAGGACTGAGACTGAGGCTGTTCTAGGATGGGTGAGTATCCTTGTCGCATTTCTTTGCTCCTCGCTTTGTCCAGTCCTGAACTGTTATATGTTCCTCCGTTATATACATTTCAGATAACCCAGCCCTTTGAGTTATACCTCACATTGTCCCCGCTACTACCCAAAAGTGCCGCAGTTGGAGCTGCCAACGCAGTTGCACGCTGGGTAAAGAAGGAGGAGGGGAAGTTGTTTTTGAAGGATGCGCCGGTGTTCTAAACGTCGATGTAGCCAGGATAAGGTACTTAGGAATAATTCAGATTCCTCAGATTTTGGTAAATTATAATTCTTAGTATTCTTGATTGAGTGCGGCATTATAGTCTTCATAGTAACTCAAATTTGTTTTACGATGAGTGAATGAGCAAGAAAGAAGTTCTAGTGCGAATGATCGATCAAATTGCCGCTCTTTCCTCTACAATCATGCCCGGCAAAATACGAAAGACGCCTCTCATAGAAGCAGGTTGATTTCGATGCACTATAGCCAATGTCAAATGCTGAAGTATCCTAGGTCGGGACTATCTAGCATTAGGCTTAGAGGGTTCTGCCAACAAGTTCGGTGCGGGAATCATGAAGCATCCCAAGGACGGTGCAGCCACTGTTCTTTCGAATATCAGACATACATATATCACACCGCCTGGAGAGGGCTTTCAACCTCGAGATACCGCCCTACACCACAGAGAATGGGCCTTGAAAATAATAAATGACTGCCTTGCAAAAGCTGGTGTATCTATGCACGAGATTGATTGTATCTGCTTTACCAAGGGTACGTGAGGGCATTTTAGACATGAAAACAATGTGCTAATACACTGTCCAGGACCAGGAATGGGCGCGCCACTACAATCCGTAGTGCTAGTAGCTCGAACTCTTTCACTCTTGTTTAACAAACCCCTAGTGGGCGTGAATCATTGCGTTGGTCGTACGTGATATTTTCCACTCAATGCTTAGATGGAGATATATATACTTCATTGCAGATATTGAAATGGGTAGAGAGATCACCGGAGCTCAAAATCCTGTCGTCTTGTACGTCTCGGGGGGGAACACCCAAGTAATTGCGTATTCGCGCCAGTGCTATCGAATTTTCGGTGAGACGTTGGACATCGCTGTCGGAAATTGCCTCGACCGTTTTGCTCGGATTATCAATCTCAGCAATGATCCTAGTCCTGGATATAACATCGAACAAGAAGCGAAAAAGTGAGATTACGATGTTTAGCCAGTCTCTTTGAAGCCTTGAACGTATTCCTCCACTAGGGGCAAACGTTTATTATCCTTACCGTACGCAACTAAGGGAATGGATGTCAGCCTCTCTGGGATCTTATCTGCAGTGGAAGCCTACACCTTAGACAAGAGATTTCATGTTCAAGAAGGTGCAGAAGATAAAGATCTGATCACCCCTCAAGATCTTTGTTTCTCTTTGCAAGAAACAGTCTTTGCAATGCTTGTTGAGATCACAGAGCGTGCTATGGCGCACATCGGGAGCAAAGAAGTTCTTATTGTTGGGGGAGTCGGAAGTGAGTATGCTCACATTCAAAATATACTTGGAATTTACCATGCTTGATGATAACCCAGGTAATGAGCGACTGCAACAAATGATGGGCATAATGGCGCAAGAACGACAAGGTCAGGTCTTTGCTACAGACGAAAGGTACTTATATCAGCACCTAGCAATGCATCATTTTAACTGAAGAGGTGCAGATTTTGCATAGACAATGGAATCATGATCGCTCAAGCTGGGCTTCTCAGTTATCGCATGGGTTATGAAACACCCTTGGCAAAAAGCACTTGTACACAACGGTCAGTCATTCAAAGTTCAACCATAACTTCAGTACTAAGAAAGCAACATTACCCAGGTTCCGTACAGATGAAGTTCACGTCACCTGGAGAGCTTGACGAAATTGTATGTACACGTATGGATCTGTTGTACTTCATCTTTCTTTACTGGTATCTACCAAGGAGAAGATCTTGTTTCTCCTTTGCGAATCCAGTCCCGATGCCATTCTATCGAAGTCGTTCCACCACCATTCATGGACTTCATCAAACGGTCCTGGTACAATTGGCGTCCTCGCTTCCCATGGCTTATCCTTCAAGATGTAATGGAGACACCGAATCTCATGATCTCGCCATAATTGTGGGTGGATCACTCTCAAAGTTTTTAGCGCGTTGTAATACCACGGTAACGGTTTCCATTTGCCCTTGAAGAACGAGGTCAGTAAATCCTGATCAGGAAACGCAAAGCTTTCGAGATTTTCGGTATTGAGAAAGTGCACAATGGCTTCACCCAGGGCGGGAGAAGGATTGAGTACAACGGTCCCCGAATTCAACTGTCCGTAAGGACGAGGGCTGGTAGGGGTCCAGGCCGGTGGAAGACCAAGAGGATTCTCAACAGCAGTGTGAGCACAATTAGCAGGTACCCTGTATGGGGTTTTATCGGTATCCAAATGAAACGGTGAATTTCATACAGGCTCACCAATCTGCAGGGTAATGGACTAGCTTCATGGGATTGCATGCACATACATGAGCTGCCGCAATTTCATCTTGTGTCAAAGGCATTTGCAGGAGCTCATCCATGTTGCGTTTTATCAACATATCAGCATCTAGCAGTACAACGCGCTATCCGAAAGGATCAGGCTAAAAAGAGAACTCATAGTACCTTAACTTACTTCAAAGCCTTCCAGTCCAAAAGCTCTTATCACAGGTCAGAGCAAGATAATGTGAAAACAACAATTCCAATACCTAAGTTTGGTCCAAGTATCTTTAAACCTAGCATCGTGGTCTGCGACGGTATGTCGACTACTATCTGGCACCAAAGAGTTGATAGAATACATCTCGATACCACATTGGGTGAGCACGTCACGAGCATCCTCCTCCAGCGTGGGTGTGACCATTACAACCAGTGGGTATTTGGATCCGGTTGATTTTAATCCATAATCTAGCACCAACACCCCAGGCAAGTAGCTGATTCTGGTGAGGAGTGTAACAAATGCCATTCGGGCCATGATGGGAGTAAGGTGAAAAGAGATAAAGACATTCTGATTGATAATCGCGAGCGCTCGGAAATCTCGGTTCATTGCTCAGCTAAGGGCTTCAAATGGAACTGTCGAATAGAGCACCTTCGAACGATCATATAAGCGTATCCATAGCAGACAGGGAAACTTGTATCGAATACAAAGGTGATAAGAAACACATATATAGCGTATGGTGTATTATCGGAGACGACTATTGGGCAATTACAGAGGGCAGGTGGAGCGCAAGAGACGAAAAATTAACTAACATCTCGAAACAAAACAAAAGAACAGCAACGCACCGTGCTTCACGCTCAGACTCTAGCAGAGCGAGTATGTCCTGATCACGGACGGGACCCTTTACATTACGGATGATTGACCGGCTCGGATCGTCCATGAACTCGACACGGACTTGTGTTACTCCTCCACGAGATCCGGTTCGTCCAAGGACCTGCACTACGATGAACACAGATTCTATTCCAACAATTTCCTGGTCAAACCTTAACGACTTTTGCGAGTTTGACTGGAGCTGAGGATTTACCAGTTTCCTTGACGCTTTGTCTCAGCTATATTCTAAAAACTACTGAAGAGAACTCACCATTTTATCGAAGAGATGTGTCGAACGATGACGAAGAGCTTCAGCAACTGTTGTTGGAGATGCGAAAGTTTAACCAGGAACTATACAGCTTCACCTGACCCGCATGACTCAGCAATTCACCACTTCGATCACGCGCTTGGTAATGAGCAAAGATCAATTTTAATTCGAGTTTAGGCGCTTGAAAGGATGCTTTTGGATGGACAGTAAGTACTCAGCATTTCAGGTATGGAAGTAACAACATTCTTGAACTCACGCGTACGGGAAAGCATAAGTGGACAAGGAATATGGTTGTATTTGATAGCAAGAATTCAGATGACATAGTGATACATAAAAATAGTGATACAGTGATTTAAAGAAGCGAGTATCATACCGAGTATTACAGCTTATTACAGTCGTTCCGAGCTATGTTGTCTTGTATATAATGCAGTTAAGTAAATAATATATAGAATCAAAATGAGTGTTGAATTTCAAGTGTGAAAGCTTTTTTATGGCGAAACATCGTAGATCACATCCAATTGTGATCGATAGGTCTCTTCCACTGCCGAACGGCGAATGTTACCCTTGGTCGAAGTTCGGGGTAAGGTGTTTCGAGCCACCACCATAATCATTCTGGTTGAGGTGATTCTTTCATGTAGATATCTCCGTGATTGAAAGTGACGGGTTTTTCGTATGATGTCCTTCTTTAATTTTTCGTGGTCCATGTCACTGGCGGGTTCAATGAACAGGACGGGAGAGGGACGACCTGTGCCAACAACAATGCATTCTGATATCAAGTTTCCGCAAGTAGCCCGGACATTGTCTTCAATCGCTCTGAGAAGTTGTTAAATGACGAGATATGGAAAGAAGCAAAACGAGACTAACTTGGTATCGCAACGGAGACTGTTTTCCGACTTGATCCAGTCGTCATCTCGTCCACAAAATACATAGCGTCCGGGAACGACTTGTTGGAATAGATCTCCGGTATGGAAATGGCCATCCGACGCACAAAGGGAACGATCTGGGCAATCTCCAGACTCGGATGAGACAACAAATTCAAGCAAACGTGCCGTGGACTGATGTCCAGCTTCAGATTCCTCCGGGTCGACAGGTACGAACTGATATGACACGCCTTCTAAGGTACGAAGAAGAGTCGCGTCACTAGCAGCGCCCCCAATTGAGAGGAGTGTAGCTCCGCATTCTGTACTCCCGAATAAATTCTGAGGGATGCAGTTAATATTTAGAAATCGTCAGCCCAAATTAACAAACTTACCCTAAGCTTGATATCGTTCTGCAAAGCCCACTCCTGCTCCGAGCGAGCGAGAGGCATTCCAGAGTAGAGCACCTCATCTAGGTTCGCGAGCATTGAAAGCAGTTTGGGATGATTGCGCGAAGTTTGTAACTGCTTCGCAAGGAAAGCAGCGAACTGGTTCAACCTGTTGAGTCCACAAGTACGAATCATATCCATGAGCTCCTCGGAGCTAAACGAAATTGTTGTAGGTTGAATAACACAAGAACCATGCTGAATGCTGCCCAAAAGCATAAATTCCTGGCCTATGTGGCACATGCTTCCCCTTGACGATTTGATAATGTTAGAATGGGAACAGTGGTACATAACTACAATAGAAAGGACATACATCCACGTAGTGACATCCTGACGGGATGGATCCCGAGGCATGCTAATTTGGCTAGATTTGGCGATCGTGGTATCCAGCCAGCGGTAATTGCATGGGACTAGTTTCGGGCTCCCAGAGGTCGAGCCACTTGTATGGAATACAAAGGCGATGTCGCGTTCCGTGACGACGGGAAGGTCTGGCACAGGCCCACTTCCATCAATTTGAACCCTCCTCATGGCCGGATAAATGGGGACATGGCAATTTTGTACGACATCAGTAAAAGAATCATCGAAGATCAAGGCTTTCGCGTTAGCCTTTACCAACAATTCGAAGGTGACCTCAGGATTTGGGAGTCGGAGACTGAAGAGCTGTGGAATGTAACCCGCTCTAGAAAGCCCGTATATGTGAAGAACGTCAATGTATGTGTAGCCACCAATCCTATATTAAGGGAATGGATGAGCAAATCGTTGAAAATAACATGAAAACGTGTTGTATTCATACCAGAGGCCAATCACCGATCGCTGAGGGATATTATCGTGTCGAAGCTCTCTGGCCCAGAAAGAGGCGAATCGTATGACATCCTCATGGAATTGACGATAGGTGATTGTCGTCCAATCGCTTAACTGATTCGTCTGTGCATCCAGAAGGGGGACTTTGAACACAGGCGAAGAAGAGAAACGTGCAGCACTCGACTCGAGAACAGAGATATGAGTCCTAAACATGATGCTTGGAATCGAGTGGGAGTGGGGATATCTCTAAGTCGTAACTGACCTTTATAAGCTTTGAATACCAGATTCAAGTGCAAAAAAGAAAATGCCGAGCATTTGGAGCAACGATGGGTCCAATGCAAGAGGTGAGTTTCGAATAGCCTCACCTGTCTTCGAATTGATTTGAAACATTCAAGGCAGGTACGCACGGCAAATTTAGAGGGAGTAGCGGACAGATTCAATATAGATTTGCTGAGGAATCCTTGTCGTTTGTTGTACGGATACGGACGATCTGGACCGGCTTTCCTTACCGTGCTACACGAAGTCTGTAGAAGACGTTGTTGCGAAGTGCAGAATGGATCGTAAGTTGCAGCTCAAAACCCATTCAGCGGATTTTATCCGCGAGGCCCGGGAAGCATCACAAAAATTTGTTACTGGATGAAAATTAACGGAAGGCACGTATGTATTGAGTATCGGAATCTAGTACTCCCACGCAATTCGTGGCGCTGCTTACCACGTGTCGAATGTATCTACCTTTTCCAAGGTTCAACCCGAGTCCGAGCCGTGTGTGGTTTTTCGTTTGCTGCTACGTTGAGCATGGTATGCATCTTTTACAATCGGACAACTGGATGAACTTCTCTCAATCTTCACCACCGATGACTCTGTAACTCGCCGCGAGGCTTACTTTCCTCATCGCCGAGGCTATACTCTACTACTCCGTTCTCCTAGTTAGTACCACAAGTCTCTCAAATTCCTGTCGCCACTCAATTCAACTTGTCGTGCTACGGCATTCTAGGCATCTATGAAGATGACTAACCTTGGCTATCTGGGTGAAATCAACATTAAACATCAAAGTTACACTCGAGCTCCCCGGTTCCTGACACGGTAAACGATATCGCCACACTAAAATGCTTCTGTTTGCAATGAGATACTACTGTGTTTTCGTCGACTTCTGCTCTCGAAGTATTAGAGACTAGTAGTGAGATGCAGTGGATCATCAAGATCTGCAATCACTCGATGTATGAAATCAATCTTGCAGTGCGTCTGGTTCGACTGGGAATTCTTAGGGAGGTTTTGTAACGGTATATGCGCATAATTCGGCCGTCCAATCGTACAAACTTCTCCATCTGACCCGTTACAAACTTCAATTTCAGGCGTCACCACGAATTGCAGCTCATATGACCTGAAGACAGCTATTATCTTTCCTTTCTCTTGATTCTCCCTCAAACTAGTACGACCTACAACCTTGTTTTACGTCTTTAACAATACGCGGTGTGGGTATTGCGTTTATCATTCTACCAGGATCAAGGCGCAACATGTTTAGAATGAGAGGGGGGCGTCAAACTGGACCATTCCGTATACTCGACGACTTTTAAATCATAGCCAGTCTGTTTTTCACACATCGTGCATCGTTTACCACCAAATGTTCATCGATTTATAATCGTGTAGTGACTCAAGCGGGTTCCTTGCTGTTAATCACTTGTCTCTCTTTGTCGTCAACGACTTCACCACAGGGTTTGTTGATCCGAACTAATGGAAGATATGCAGGTGCACTGTGACATGCAAAGCAATGCTGCGGCTCTTGTGGCCTTTTGCGGCGCCGGCAGCCCACCAACCATATTAGTGTTACATGTGCGTTCCCCTCGAGTTTCCCTTCGATTATCTTTTGGTACCATATGCCTGCACAGGATACCGAGCTAGGATAGATACGAGGTCCATGTCATTTCTGTGGTTATGAGAGCTCGGGACTTCGTCTCGGCTTTAATTATATTCCGTATGTACGCTCTCGTAGCTCACTTTTTGCACAGCGAGGGCAACTTCTGAATGCCGGCGAGTGACACCCGGACCTGAAGGTACATTTTACCGGAGAGCCAGATTGAAGAAGGTTTTTTTGCCTTACCAGGCTGATATTAAATTTATCGATTCTTCGAAACTGACATACTGTACTTGCTACATCATTTGTATATACACATCTACCTATGTATACTTAGTGGTTTGACTGTCCTCAATTAGTGGGCGAGTCTGGGCGAGTCCAAGTCTAGGCGCTCATTTCACGTGGTACAGATGTCGACTTCAAAATTCTTTTGGCATCGACACTGACAGTGGTCAGCGTGTTATGTGCCGGCGTCACCTTCATAGTGTCAATAACCCACCGTGTCGTGGATTGTGAGTGTTGAACTTCCTATTGACTCTGAACCTGCTCTTGTTTATCGCGTCCACTGGCAATGTTCTTGTCAACTAGGTCGTTGGCATCTTTCTAATAGCAGTCCTGGCTGTCCATGCTCAGGATAGCCGGCCTTGCTCACAGGCAATATCTAGAGCAGACACCATCTGGCAAATCCTTCTGGAATATCTCCCGGATCCCATTCTCTGCTCATCGTCCTTCTATCTTTGCAAGATGCTTGCCTTCGACTGCTCTAGCTACCCGGTCCAATCCTCTCCGTTCTTCCTTGTCCGGTACCCAGATATCCGACAGTCCCCCTTCTGCAGCAACCGAACATTCGCGGAATCTGTCCAAACAAGTTTTCCGGCAGACAAACTTCTCGCAAACACCTCCAGTCCATATTTTTATCTCATTACTAGCACGAAAGTTGTCCGAGGACGATCTTCGAAAAGAAATCTTGGCCAGTCCCTTTCTTACCGAAAATATTCTCGACGATACCAAGGCGCGACAACTAGCGGAGATGATCGCCCTGACGCCGGACTTTCGTCTTGCCGTCGAGGTGCTTCAGTTGGCTCACGTCCTCGGCTGCCCCCTGAAGCAAAACGCATACGAATGCACCGCTCATCACCTTTCCACCAAGCTTCGATGGGCAGCAGTTTTGTCAGTCGTTTCTCTAGGGATACGTCATACCAGGGCTACAACTGCCCGACTATTAAATTGGCGCATTCGTGCACTAGTGGAGACTTACCAACATGCTTCCCTTCGAAGAATTTTGGAAGAATTCGAAAGATTTCGGGTGAAACCAACTCGACGTACCTTTCACCTTCTTATCTCAGGCCACATCCGAAATCGAGACCTACTCGGAGCTCGAAAATTGCTTCGTCTCATGGATCAAATTGGCTTTCCTCCGGACAACTCCACGCACGCTGTCATTGCAGCCAACTATCGAAATTTGGGACCCAATGCACAAGTACAAGATCAGGCACTTCAGTCTCTGATGTTTCTGGAGGAAAATACCGCTGTAACGGTTTTAAATCGACTGATACAGCTGCGCCTCGATGCTCACGATCCTGCAGCTACCCTTCGAATGTTAACTATTTTCGATCCCAAACAGGTCAGTCCTATTATCAAAGTTGTATCCGACGCCGTTTCCACCCCGGGCGGCGGAAATCCCTCCGCAGACCCACTGGAGGAGATTTATCGAGAATATTACCTCTCTGCCAACGCAGATACCTTCGCTACCTTCCTACACTACATGGCTTTACGACAGGATTTTCCTGGCGCTCTCCTTATCCTAGAGGGCTTGGTTCGAGCAAATATACCACCCACGCCAGATATCTTCACAGCTCTTATCCACGTCTATTTTTCGACGGGGCATAGCAGTGCTGCCTTTCGCACTGTACTCGATATATGCCACGTACGCCCCAGTGAGGCCTTTACATCACTGTTGCGCCAAGGTTTTTATGACCCTGTTGCTTCTTTGCCATTCGTGCCTACAAACATCATCCCCACCCCACGTATGTTCAATGCCTTGCTAAAAGGTGGTATTTCTACTCATGGTTTTGCCTGTGTCCGAGACATTTTTACAATCATGCAGGCTAACAACATCCGCCCTAATGAGTCCACTGTTGAAGTGCTGATAGCCTCTGCTGGGAAATCTCAAAACTTGCGTCCGAGGACATTACTTCGGTTGCTGAATATCCCAGACTTAGAACCGACACTCAGGCATATTCATGTCCTTCTCAGCCGTATCATTCGCCATGAGAGATATCAGACGTTTGGAGTCGGTTGGAATGTCACTGCGGCCTTGTTCTCACGTACCCGTCAAGCCAAACGCCGAATACAATCGGAAGGGTTTTCTTCCAAGAACTCGACCGAGTCCTTTGATCCTATTGCTGGAATTCATCTTCGGGCCATAGATCACCGTGCTGTTCAACCTTTGCTGCATCGACTCAACGCTCGAAAGACCAACGTTGATGCAGTGCTTGCTGGTCTACGCCTGAAGCGTGAGGCGGCAATAAATGTGGACATGGATGCCGCGCAGGACGTGTTTGACCTTCTTCTTTCCCGTGGGATCCAACCGAATGAATATCATTTCAGTGCTCTCATGGAGGGATATACCCGCAAAGGCGACCTTCCGGCAGCTCTAGATGTTCTCAAGGCTGCGACGCGAGTGGGGATAAAGCCCAACTGCGTAATGTACACTATCTTAATTGTTGGCTATGCTCGTCAAGGTCAGCCCGAACAAGCAGTAACAACGTTCAAACAGATGATAGAGGCCGATATTCGACCAGATGTCGCGTCGATCGATGCAGTGGTCGGAGCATTTTTCGCGGTAGGAGCATATTCGATGGCCCGAAGGTCATTAAGAACGCTTTGGTCCTATGTGCAACCTTTCCCAAACGAGCTGGAATCTGCATCCCTAAAGGAACTTGCCACGCAATTTAGACTTTTACACAAGCATGACCAAGGCATAACCAATTCAAAGTTTACCCAATCGCACTGGAAAAGGTTGTACAGGCAGTTGCGGCAGCTTATAGCAGCATGGAAGACGTTTGATTCGTCGAAGGGGACTAGTTACAAAATAGATAAAAAATAAAACATACCTTGAGAAAAAACTCATAACACATATAAGTATGTACTGCTTGGGAACTTAGGAGAGATCTAGTAGTACAGGTATGATATGGGGACCATTTTGAGGATAAAATCAACACAATACTATAGGTGTCGAAGTCAGGTACTACAGAGTGGCATATTTTGCATCTAGAAGACGCAGAGCCTCTCGGACCCCTGCCGCCTGAACCTGACGCAGTCTTTCCTGTCCACACTGCATGAGAATCTCTTGCGGCACAAGGCGAGGAGGTGAAGATCTAGCCTTCTCTTGCTTGCGGAAAAGAGCGTGGGGATCAGTGAGGACGACTGCTTCAGAATCATTTGATTTCTCAGGGGAATTCACAAGGGGGTCTGGCGAAGCTATACGCTCAGGCGTGATGCTACCAGGAGCTGGTGATATGACAACTCGTGGGCCAGTGCATTTCGACCTGCGAGCAACGACGTCCGCTAGAAGCGCCAAATCAGAGAAAGCGACATTAGGATGCGACTTGAGTTGCTTCCATGCATCACTGGTAGAGATGCTTTCCCCTTCTGGTTGCTGATCGATTAACTCGTGAGAGCCAAGGCTCACTTCGGCTGGATTGATACTGAGGTTTTCTGAAGTAGAGCCACTTGACGCTTGAGCAGCTACTGACTTGCCCAAGGCATCACAGAATGCTTTACCGAAGCTGTCGTCGGCACAAGCTAGACAATTGCTTGGATCCCCAGAGCACGTAGGCGCTGGGACAAGGACGACAGGCTTCACAGAGGCTGCAGCCTGGCGGCGACGAAGAGGAACTGCAGGCTGGAACGTTGGAAGCTCATCCAAGATGGAGGGAGTACCATGCGGTACAGGGGACCCAATTCTGATGATACCTGGTGCCGTATTTTCAAATATTTCACTTTTGGGTACCATATCAGTCGAGGACGGGAATGCGTCTCGACATACACAGGGCAGATGTTCGCTACAGAACCCGCAGGACATGAACACTGAATGGTCAGCGTAACTATCGTACTTGTCCGTAGTCGACAGGTTCAAGATAGATGAATGGGCCGCTGTGAGGTGGTGGTGGTCTAACGGTATAGGAGAGAACGGAGTATCGGATGTATCGTTAGAGCCTGGTGACGACGCCATCGAAGGAGGCGACGCTGAAGAAAAAGTGGTAGTCAGATGCGAAAGGAGTGCGTCGTCTTGGACTCTGTCATCTATTCTTTGACGTTTTCTCGTCGAAGCACCAGATCCGATGGAGGAAGTAGGCGAAGCATCACGCCAGTGCCTCTTATCAATGGTACGAAGCTCTCGTTCCGCAGCGTCGAGACTTTCTTTCAGTTGAGCGTTTTCCCGACGCAGGACTTCATTCTCCTCTTTTAGCCGTTTGGCGATATTTTGAAGAGCAACATTGCGTTCTATTTCACCTTGTTCGTATAGTTGAATACGAGCTTGTAGCTCGGCAAGTTGGGATTGCTTGCGTTCGCGAAACGCGCGTTGAGCGGCCCTAAGACGAGTGATAGTATCAGTAAAGAACATATAGTATGCAATATATACATTACCTGTTCTGTACGCGTCGACCTTTGCCGTCTGCATCTTCAACTGTTTCAATCACGACTTCATTCTTGGGCTTACGCCTGATATCCAGTGAGTAAGCGATGTAGGTCGGAAGAAGGAAATGTATATGTACCCAGGTTTAGGTTTTGGTTGTATTACCCAGTCTTTTGAGGCTGAAGAAGTGCGATGTTGGGTAATGAGCACCAATAATACACGATAAGGTGATTGCGACAAACCTGTGGCCCACAGGGTGCTGGATGAAGACACAGCAGTGGCAGCCATGATATTCTGGTGAGATGAACTGGAGCGAAGTACTTTATATATGTCGAGATTTGGAAGGAAAGCAAGATACTGCCAGATAAGATATGCTTAAATAAGCGGTCGGAATTTTGCGGAGTCGGAGCCGTGAGCAAACACCGAAAAAGGTAAAAGCAACGCTTACAGGCATCAAAATTTTTTTTCTTTTTTAGGACTCCTTTTCACCTCGATGCTACGAGACTCACAAGTGGAGTGTGTCCAAAGTATCCCATAAAAGTATTACACCAACTTTATTTTTCTCTGGATATTACTGCCACATGTACCGTTCATACATCGTTCGTTCCGCGGAGAATCACTCATTAATCAGGCTCCAGAAAAAGAGATGGTACCTGGGATATAATGCATTAATGCCTCAATTCCTGAGTCTTTTAGTGCTTTTCTTGGCCGTCGTGTCCTGTGACGGAAGGATCTTTCTTTCGCTCCCTTGAAGCGCATCGTGAATGGTAAGTTTTAAACATCGCAATTTCCACGTTCAGTGAGAGAACTTCGCTCTACTTCCATATCCCGTGCTACAAGTTAAGAACGAATTGACAGATGTGATATACTGCCAGCCAGGA
Organism: Lentinula lateritia; assembly: GCA_028011325.1. Lineage (NCBI taxonomy): Eukaryota > Fungi > Basidiomycota > Agaricomycetes > Agaricales > Omphalotaceae > Lentinula > Lentinula lateritia. The sequence continues at coordinate 117,985 of JANVFT010000055.1, forward strand.
AAATCACAGAAAGACGTTAATCTTCAACTTCCTCTTCAATCTGTTCAATAATGTCTTCCACCCATACTTCAATTTCCTCTTTATCTTCCTCAGACTGCTTCTCTTTCACATGGTCGTGGCCTCCGTCTTCGGCTAGTTCCTTCGTACTCCGAGCACGCCATGCATTCCATTCGTCGACAAGGCGTCTACGAAGAGCAAGCAATTCTGTGTTCACATTCTCGCTCTCTCTCTGGTCCTCCTCTTCAAAGACCCGACTGAATTCTTTGAGGTTCTTTCGTATTTGTTTCTGTTGTTCTCTCGTAAGTAATGTGCGGGGGCGTGGTCTCCAGAGGAACTGCTTGAAACGGTCTTGAATTTGCTTCAAGAGCTCTTGTCCGCGGAAATCCCATAATGCATAGCCATTCTCTAACTATCATAATCAAGGATGAGGATTTGCTTGCCTAAATGACCGGTCATTATCTTACCGTGTGAGTCCAGGCGCTAGCGCTGGTGGCCAAGTAACGCCCACTGGGATCCCATTCGACGTCGGTCACGCCGTAATGGTCTGCGAGGCCAAGACTCTGAATGCTACTTCCCCAATCTTCTTTGACCACTTGTCCGTCCCGGCGGTCTTCGAGTGTGAAATCCAGATCCCAGAACTCAAGCTCTGACTTGGTTGAGGAGCCCACGGTAGCGAGAACGACGAAACGGCCCCGAGGGCTCCATCGTATAGCATTACTCGTGCGATTTGGTAACGTTTCTAAAATAAGTTCAACAATCATACGTCAAAACAAAGACACTAGACACACTTAAAAGCTTGAAGTCGTTTTTGACACGGTCTAGTTGATAGAAGCTCACGTCTGTTTTGATTGTGATACCAGGTCCAGGATTGCCGAGGTTCGGGTCGTTGGTTGAAACAATGGCAAAACGTTCGCCTTTCGGCTCCCAAGAGAAATCGGTGACTGTGTCTGCAGACAACGATTCAAACCATCTGCACTACAGGAAGCGAGACCAGACGGACCTTTTAACTCAACAACCTCCACAGGAAAATCTTTTTCACGAACTCGGAAGATTTCCAAATTGCAAAAAATAGATTTTTTTGTCTTTGTATGCCTATCTACCTTCACGCACAAGAAGTCCCCTTGGTTTTGCCAGTGGAGCTTGCACTGTGTGAAAGACGAGAGTTTATGGGAAGTGGATACCAGCAAAGGAGAGCACTCGCCTCCGAGACATTGAAAAGATTCTTTTGGCGCAAAATGGTCCGACTTGGGAAGCTTAGTAGAGTGACGCGTGCAGGTTGGTTTGCTACTTCGGGAGTCCAGTATGCAATCATATTTTCAGGAGCCTTCTTGGCACCTTTGGCTCCCACAGACGCAACCTTTTCAACTTCATCCCGATCTTTGTCGCTAAGTGGACACCATTCAAAATCTACCACACCTTCAATCTTCAAGCTCTTCTTGTCATGCAGGAACATGCTCGGCAATTCATGGACACTGATCATTTGACCAGGAGACACTCTTGCAACAAATTTATCGTCAGGACTCCACTTCAGTGCCGGCCACTGCATCTGACGTTTTCCTGCAGGGCCTTCGGTACCGGAGTTGGTAGGAAATGTTCTAAGAAGATGTCCTGTCTTGATGTCCCATACTGCCAGATTGTTTCCTTCGTCCTCAGGAGAAAAATACTGAGGTCCTTGAGGTTTGCCATCAGGAACGATAATGGATTCGTTGGACCACGTGACGATATAGTTTTCGCAAGGTGAAAAATCGATGAGTTTGACCAAGGGATGTGCAAATCGTTGCTGAGGCTTCCATGATGGACCTCCCCAGAGACGCACACCCTGTCGGTGAAGAGTAGCAATATATGTTCCCAGCGGAGACCACGAGACGTACAAAAAGTCTTTCCAGTCCTATATCAGATTTAATGCCGAGGTGATGGAGACAATTTCCATGTACCGTACATACCGGTTTATAAGCTAGTTCACATTGCGAAGGTTTTCCGTGCCAGAAGATTTCAACATCATCACCGCGATAGACTACATATTGATCGCGTCCTTGAGGGTCGGTCAACCACGCTCGCAAGTGTTCCTATCAAGGAATGAGAAAGCCTGAATTTAATGGACCATAACAATACCGACCCTTGGCATGTACTCTTCTTGCTCAGGTTCGACGTAAGTCTCATCCATGTTCGCAAATTTTTCAATCTCATCGAAACGATTGAGCTTGAAAATGTGTTTTGCGTCGAAAGGATGGTTATTCATTGCCAGAAGGGCATTGTTTGCATCGTGCGAGTTACGGAAATCCATAAAGAGATATCTACAACGAAATGAACATCGAAAATTCTTCGAGCATATGTTTGAGAACGTACGCACCCTTTGCTTTTCCCCGTGGCTTCATCCCATGGCATAAAGATGTCATCCTGTTTAACAGGCACACCTTTTCTGGAGAATTCTTTGCATATCTTGGTGAGGAGTCTCTCGAGTTTCGAGTTGTCGATGATGGGAACACCGTCAACGATGAGCGTATTATCGAAGCTGCCGTCGTAATCGACTTTGTATCTATCAATCTACTTCAGCAAAAGGCAAAAGAAGTGGTAAATGCAGACTTACTTGGCTTCGATATCGGAGTAGTCGATATCCTCGATGTTGTCTACGTTTTGGGTCAGGCCCGGCATTTGGAGATTTTTTTGTAGAATGTTATGGAGTGTTTCTGTGAAAGGTAGAAGGCTGCCAGCTCGGCCGTGGCCTGCCGCGATCATCATTGATGTCCATGATGCGCCACTTACACACTTTAGAAACGTTCATTAGCGTTCATTCCTCGATATTACAGTGTGTGGTGATTTGCAATGTGATCCCTCTCTCTAACCTGCCTCGGTTCATTCAAACCTTGAATGACATCCTTTGCTCAAAGTAGTTTTCTCTGAGCTGCAAGCACAAATTCTCCTTCCGAATCCTCCATCAACGATGCCCCGATGCCCCCACGTGCGTCTTTCAGATACAGTATTAAATGGCGCTTTAAAGCGTTCGGCCCTCTGTGCATCCATTCACCCCCATCCACATCATGGTCAACAGCATTCTGAACTACTCAAGGAATCTTCCTGTCAGTGAATCCCAACCTGTTATATCTGAAGAGCAGGCCACCGTCAAAATCAAAGCAGAATCTGGATTCAAAAGCAAACAGGAGAAACTGTCCAGCACGTTCACAATTGCTGCTGCAGGACTAGGGCTTATCAGGTTACTTGAACTCGAGCTTCTTCAATCGTGGTACACATTAACTCTTGCATGACAGCGACGGATATCAAAATAACCTTATGACCATGGCCAACGTACGTGCTACCGTGATCGCAGAATCAGAACCCGATAACGATTGGAGGTTTTTACTAGGTGGTATTCAAGAACATCTATGGGACAGAGTACTCCTCCACTGTCTCTACTAGAGTGTCTAACGCCCTGCTTGTTGGTTGGTACTGTCGAATCCGTTAGTATCTTATCTCATTGCGTACAGGCGCGGTTCTTGGACAAGTTTTCGTTGGATTGATATGTGATCGCATTGGCCGGAAGGTTGCTCTTTTTGCTACGACGGCTCTTATTGTTTTCGGTGCGACCCTTGCAACCGCTGCTCATGCTTCAACTCCGGCTGGTCTCTTCTGGTTTCTGACAGTGGCTCGGTGAGTCGCTCCCCTCCGAACCTTTGAGCTCATCGTTGGCTGATGGATTTTAGAGGTATTACCGGTGTGGTAAGACTTCTATTCCAAGGATAATCATCCTAGATCCTAACGACTATCCAGGGGGTGGGTGGAGAATATCCCGCAGGATCCACCAGTGCGTCCGAAGCGGCTAATGAAAGATCGCCCAAAAATCGGGGGCCTATCTTTGTTATGGTCACCAATTTCGTCCTCAGTGTAAGCTTGCCGTCTCAAGAGCCCAATTACATTATCGTTCACTGAAGCATTGCAGTTCGGTGGTCCCCTAGCTGTTTCAGTATTTCTCATCGTGCTCTGTGCCGCCGGAAAAAATCACCTTCAGTCTGTTTGGAGGGTTTCTTTTGGTATTGGGATTATCCTACCTCTGGGTGCGTTGTAGCTCTTTTGCATCATGATGTTGAAATCACCTGATAGGACATCATCGTAGGGGTATTTATTGTACGAATGAGAATGATGTCGACCATTCTTTACAAGAAAGGTAGGCATTCTCAGCGTTCAGCAGAAGATCGATCTCATTGTGTACCTCCTATAGGCGCCATCAAAAGTTAGTCAGTATGCTATTGCCATCATCGGACTTGACAAAGCCCTTGCAGACAACGTTCCCTATGGCCTCGTTGTAAAACGATACTGGAAATCACTTATTGGGACATGCTGCGCCTGGTCAGTAACAAGAACACTTTTGCTACATTGTTCTTACAGAGCGCTGCCAGGTTTCTATACGACTTTGTGATTACAACTTCGAACAGAATTTTACCATTTCGCTACTAATTTCCTTTTGCTTTAGGTCACTTTCCCCAATGGTGTTTTTTCTGCTACCATCATTTCCAGCGTTATCAAGGATAGCGATATAAAGAAGACCGCTGAATGGCAACTTCTACTAGGAGCGATTGCACTTCCTGGAATTTTTGTGTAGGTTTCATGGTTCTCCCGCGCAAAACTTATGTGCTAAATGAAGTCAAGTGGCGCCTGGCTCTGCAATGTCATTGGCCGAAAAAACACGGTTTGCGCTAGGAAGACTTGTCATTTGGATTGAGTAGTCTGAATAAACTTGAAAACACTTTCAGCTGATGCTGGGATTCAGTGGCTATCTCGTGTTCGGTATGTGCCACATTCCTATAAAACTTTGGACTGAGGCAATTGCATTCAATCTCATATTTATGTATAGGCTTAATCATTGGATGTGCATACGACAAGATAACGCCAATCGTGCCTTTATTCGTCGTATTGTAGGAGTGATCACAGACACGAAACGCACTCGACTGACTCAACTATATAGTTACGGCCTCATGCAATCTTCTGGAAATATGGTGAGCCTCCCTCGCACAAAGATGGAGCTACTTGGCAACTTACGGAAGGATCCTAGGGTCCTGGTGATATGATGGGTCTGGTTAGCGTTGAGTAAGTATATATTCCGACATTATTTATCTTGAGAAACGCTCTCCCCTTCAGGTCATATCCCACGGCGATCAGGGGAACATGCTATGGTATTTCCGCTGCCCTTGGTAAAGTCGGCGCAGCTGTCGGTACGCAAGCTTTCACACCCATCGAAACTAATCTGGGAAAGAAATGGACGTTCATCGTCGCCGCCATTTGTGGCGTTCTTGGGATTCTGGTCACCTACTTCTTTATACCAGATATGGCTGGTATTGATTTGGCGGACGAGGATGCCAAGTTCATGGAATATCTTGCTGTCAATGGATGGCAAGGTCGCGTGGGGGAAGACGATGATGCTGAACTCACTGTTGCTGCTGAAACTGGTAGTTTGGATGAAAAGAACTAGTATATTCTGACCTTCACATGCTTAATGTCGTACTGGCTTTGCTTTGACATTTTACATCTTCGTACACTGTATTAGGAACCACTTGTTTGGGGTGATAACTGCTGCTTTGACCTGTGGCGTATGTCATGTGATATTGCAGCAAATCGAATTAGAGTTGGAGAGTTTTTTGTCAATTCATGTCACTGGCCTTGCCTTTTCTCAAGCGCCAGCTATGTCTCAACTCTCGCTTGAGAATTGTCCCCGCTTATGGACGGGCACAGTCGACATTACTGGAAAGGCTGGCTCAGCTAACTTCTCAGCTTGAATCTTCTCCTTCCTCTGTACCAAATTCCTCTACGTCGACTGCTATCTCGGTAACGTCACCGGACGCCCTATCAGAACATCAAAAGGCAAAGAAGGAGTTGAAAAGCTCAGATGCCACCAAGTTGAAAGGTCCGAGTAGAAACTTACTCGAGGAGAGCAAGATACAGAGCTACCTCGACCACATCGCAGAGACTGGTAACACCGTGACTCTGGCGGATATCACCAGGCTGCGACCCAATGTTCACTCAGATCCAGAAACGCCGGAATATGAGGAGGAGTACAATGCTTTGATAGACCGACTGTGCCGGTCGTTCAGCAAGAAACAGCTGTATTCTTTCGTGAAAATGTTGGAAATAGAGGGATCACGAAGAGGGAGTGCGAAACGGCACAGTGCTGTGCAGATTGTCGAAGATGGATGGAACTGGCCGTCTTTAGCAAAGATGAAGGCGCGAAAACGTGATTGGAGTGAGGTGCTCTCTCAATGTACGTCCGTCCGTTCTGTCTGCATGTAATATCCTGTTAACTGTATAACCAGCGTTCCCTCTGGACCCTCGGCAGTCGTTTCTCATCCTTGGGAAAGGCGCGTCTTTTTCTTGACTAGATTTAATCCTTGTTGATCTGTAAATTAGACGGAGCCAATCTTCATGCTCTATCTAACAAATACAACATCCACATCGGTTTTACTACGAGGCCATTGAGCTTAAACGCCGAAGGCCTGCGTGGTGCTCTGAAGCAACTTGAAAAGCATATAACTTTCGTCAAAGAAGTATGTCAGTTCATTTGTAAAGGGTATCGAATTTGATAGGTATTCCAGGATATCGTGGAAGAATATTACGGCTTATCGTTCGAGAAACCCATACCTGCTGAATTATTGCACCGCATCTCACGTCTATCGGGTGCTTTCACTGAGACCTTTGGAGAAGGCCAGGTACTCAAGTCTTGCTATATTGTTTGAGGCTCTGATAAACAATCATCGTAGATTCGGATATCTTATAGGAAAAGTGATCCTCGTCGGGCAGCTTTCATTGCAAAACGTCTGCTGACCCACGTCCTATGTGATGTACGATTTTTCATGACTTTGTTCACTATATTATGGTAATTCTATGACTTGGTATAGTTGGAAACTGTAACGGGAAGCTCGATCCTGGTTCATATCCCCCCAGAAGTACCAGAGTCAACGCCAATCCCACTTGCTATGTTTCCTTCCAGTTATGCACTCTACCCATTTCTATCAACACGGTCATTGCCATGGAATGTAAACGCAAGTGGGGCTTTCAGAGCTCGAAAGGTAGCTGAATGGATCGGAATCAACCCAATGGAAGATGTGCAAAAGTCAGGTGGTTTAGAGCTTGGTCGAGGCCAAGTTTTGGATATGGAAGGGTGTGTTTACATCAGAAATAATCCAACGTTATTTGCTTAGTATCGTGCAGGAACACCGCCGATCTTCGACAAAAACTATTTTCACACTTGCCAGAACCCTCGGGAAGTAATTCCAGAGTCGTCTCAGCCTCGTAAGTCTATTTTCACTACGATGGAGTGCGAGCTAATTCCTTGTTCAGCTTCGGACATGTTCTGTTGACTCCTCCCCCTTCAAGTCATGCTTCTTTCATCCCTCCTTTGCAAGGCTCTTGGCCATTATCCAACCTGTCGAGGTGGATCCGAGAACGACACATAGGCCGCCTCTTCACTCCCTTGTGAGCACATCCCAACTTGCTTAAATTGCGGCTTGGTTGAACGTATTTTCTTCTACAAAGCTTACCTGCCCCAGTTCTTCAGTTAACTCCGCAGAAGCAGCAACTTCTGCACCGTTTGTTATATGAGGCCCACCCCGCAGGGAATACACAACAATCCACTCATGTCATAGAGTTTGAGATGGTTCTTCCTCTGGCAACGATTGATCAAAATGGGATTCCAGAGCTCGCGAGAAGCAAATTTGATTCACGCCATGAAGAATCTTCGATCTATACGCCGGGGACAACGCACACCTGTTTGGATAATAGTTGCAGGATTGGAAATCAGTTCACTGTTGACCTTATGCTTCCCGATCGGTCAGTATCATTATACCAAGTGTCAAGTAACTCATCTTATTGCATAGCCCCATGGATATCCGTTTTTCAGTCTTTGATTCGTCTGTCCTGCCTCAAAAACTCTGGCCGACTGAACTACAGAAATATTTTGAGGATCTATCATTCTTGTGGGTCATAAGTTGTTATTTCTATCTAAGCTATCGCCAAACTTTTGGTTTAGTTTCTATGATGGCGAGTCCAATGCTTCGCCACCGAATGCGCCTGTAACAATGTTTCTGGACAACGTTGAATACCGGTTGCGTTCCAGCGTTAGTGTACGACAAACGCAAGCAGACACGCATGCGCCCCAATCAGAAATTTCTATTCCAGCAATTAGTGAGAGTATCTTGGATCTAGAAGTTGACGATAAGTCAACCGTTTGCAAAGTAAGTTGACCTCATTTGCTGATGGGATATCTCACCACGAACCCACAGATCGACTGTCATGCACCATCTACGGATGAAGATTGGCGAGCTTTTCTTAAAGGATGTGATTTCATGAGCGCCATGAGGATACCAAGTTCGGGCAAAACATTCATAGACGCAGACACAGATATCGCATTATAATACAATGACCCAATCTACGGATATTAGAAGTAACTATTACTACACCAGTAAAATAATCTTGCACAACACCTATGCCCGTTTGCGTTTTTTGTTCGCCTTCTCTGTTCGTTTTTTGGCCCTTAGCTGAAGTTTGTTTAGACACGACTCATTGAAAGTGGATAACACTCACCTCCTTCTTCATCCTTGAGTCTACCATGGCGTATCGACCTTTTACGCCTTTGGGACGACCTTTCACCCCTTTGTGAACACCTTTTGCTACGACTAGCTTCACCTCTTTCTTCGGTTTTCCCTTTGACAGACCCTTGCGCATGAGTTTCTCGATTTGGGAGGCTTTTTCACGTTCTGACATATCCGACGTGTCGTTGACCCCTTCAGCCTTCTTCATAGCTTTCTCAAGCTTCTGAGCGGCTTTGTATTTCTTCCTGGCCTTGGCTTCAGCTATCTTCTTAATGGGTCGTGCATCCAGCGCTCTTTGTTTCGCGCGCAACGCAGCGATGGCCTCTTTCGTAACCGGTATATTGGGTTTATAATGTTTGGTCTCATCGTCAAGGAACCACGACGGCAACCCATCCTTCGCGTTCAAGGAGTACCGATTGAAACCGTCGTTGACCAACTGAGTTTTGGTTTTTTCACGATTGACGAGCTGCTGAGCCAAGGTCACTGCCTCTGCTGTAGTAAGCCCATGCTCTGAGGCAATAATGAGTAACAATGAACAAGAAATCGATGGAATTCCAGACTCTTTATATGAGCTTGCTTCAAAGCATCTTCATCATCGTTTGCAGCATCCCACATATCGACATCCTCGCCGAATTGTGGCACCACCTCAAAGTCATCCTGATCCTGTGAAGAGACTGTGAGATACAAGCACTATGGACCTGCAATCATTCTGACCTCATCATCGTCCCAATCTGCGTCGGTGTTTTCTTCCTCAATATCGGCAATCTTATCTTCAACACCCACCATCTCCACGTCCTGCTCCTCCTCGAGTTCGTGTTCAATGTCCTCCACATCATCACTAATACCAGCAAAAATGTCCTGGCTGAACCACACCTTGGACGCCTGGCTGCCTGATGGAATAGGCTCTTGAAGTTTGGTGAGTAATCGGGCGCGTTTGCTGTCTCTCGAGAACTCGGTATTCGGTAAAGACCTTTTCCTTGTAGAGATATTTGGTCGTTCAGGTTCATCGTCACTGTCGCTGCTAGATGAAGAATTATCGTTGTGCCCCTTGGCTCGTTCCATTTCCTCCCATCCGCCCTCTTCCGCATCGCTATCTTCTTCATCGCTAGAATCATTTTTTTTGATCCCCGACCAAGCCTCCCGTTCTTTGTTCTTTTCTCTACCCTCTCTGACTTTATACTTAGCATCTTTCTCCCGCAATCGACTTCTATACGAATCGTACATGCCGTCCAGTTCGTTTTCCAGTTCGCGAGTTTTCTTCTCCCGTTCCTCCTCAGAATCCAGTATCTCCTCGTCGTTTGCGTTGTCACTATCATTGTCAACATCACTTTCCTGTGACAGAACGCCTTCAGTTCCGATTAGGTTAGAAACACCACCCCGCTTCCGCATGCCTTTCTCGGCCCCATGAAGGTCGAAGAAATCATCTTGTCCCCCAAGAGAGGCATCTTGCAGCTCAAGCCCGATGTCCATTGGGGCAGTCATTTGTAGCTGCATGCGTTGAATAGTCTTGTTTCTAATCTCATTTGCACGACGTCGATCTCGTTTGGCGCGAGCGACATTTTCTGCGTTTGATCGTTCCAGCTGTTTCGAAATATTAGAATTTGTACCTTCGACATGAACACGGGTCAGCTAACCTCGTCCTGTATCATTTGTTCTTCATCAGCTTCTTCGATAATTTCGACAGTCTCAGTCGCATCTTCGGTGTCTTTACGTTTCACGTCCAATCCGAGCTGTCAAATGGATGAATGATAGCGAAGAACTTGGAGAAAAAGTATACCTCTTCACGAAGGGCAAGACGCCATTTGATGAGCGCCTTGAAATCACCCTTTCCAAGGACTTTGAGATCGTCGCAGTTTGCCTTGACGTCTCCGGAAGTGATTTCGAATTTGAGCCATCTTCAAACGTAGATTCGTTACATTATATGGAAAATAAACAGCAACAGAACGAACTAACTCTTTTTCCTCGTCGGTTTGGAACGTGATCTTGTTGGCAGACCCAAGTACAGATATCGGGTCAGTACTGTGAATCAATTCCGAGACGGGGATTGATTTGAACAAGGTATAATTGCCATCTTCGTATCCGTCTCGTTTCCGTCTCTTCTTTTCCGGCTGGAAAACATTGGCTTCAGCATTGTGAGCGCGAGCTTGTTTGTCGGAGCTATCAGGAATGGAGGCAGAGAGGTCCTTGAAGACATGTTTTGGGTCGAGGAATTTGGGATCGATGAATTTGGGCGCAAGGAACTCGCGGCACACAACAAAAATTTCTGCGGATACGTTTCTTGGAAGTACATTCATATAGTGAGGTTAGGATTGCGAGTGTAAGAGTCGAAAAAATTACCTAGACGAAGGCGGTTTTGTAGCCTCGACCTTTCCAAACAGTTGATTGAACACCCAGATGAGATTGTTATAATCTGCACTGCGGAAAACCTTTGTCACGAATGTTCCTCCTTTGACAAGAAACTCTACCGCGAGCTTTAAGCTCATGAGCACAAGCTCTGATTGGCCATAAGCGTCTTGAATCCAAGCAGTCCCGACATTGGGTGCACCATCGTGCAAGACAACGTCTGCTTTCCAGTCTTTTACTTCCGCACGGATAAGGTTACGACACTGGGGAGTAGTGATATCAGAAGCAAAAGTGACTACGCGAGGTATGGGTTTGATAGGAACGAGATCGACACCTAGAAAACATTTAATAAGAGGGTGGGCGAAATCTGTAGATTACTCACCTATGATCACACTGTTCACCGGCATATACTTACTAGCCACCTGCAGCCATCCTCCTGGGGCGGCACAGAGATCTATGCAGCAGCGTGCAGACTCTAGAAAGTTGTACTTCTTGTTAAGTTGAATTAGTTTGAAAGCTGAACGAGCCCGATAGCCTTGCTCTCTAGAATGGGATATAAGCGGTGGTAGGAAGCAGATTAGTCAACGAACTTTGCAAGCTTGTAGTACTTGTCGAGCCGACCCTTCCCTGTCTTTTTCTGACTCTTCCCCATATTGAGACAGTATTTTTTGAGAGTAAACTTCTGTAAATTTCTTGTGGCTGTGTATGTATCTTGATTTAATGTCGGGCCGAACACTTTTCACAAATCTCTCTTTCAAGTCATCATGTCTATTCCACGCACTGTTGCTGCTGGAAGTAATTTCTTATGGCGAGCCGGTGCTCTATTAAGTGCTGATCCTACTCATGACTTTTGGCGTCATACTCAAGCACAATACAGCCGCTACAGCAATTGGTTTTGGTGCCTTTGGCGCCCACGGACTAAAGCAACGCAAAGACATCAACCCGGATCGTATAAACGCCTGGAACACTGCTGCTCATTATGCGGTACGTAGATGCTGACACTATAGTGAGGATCTTTATCTAGACCTCGCATAAGATCTTCAATGGACTCGGACTTCTGCTCATTTCTTTACACCCGCGGTTTTCTGTTCATCGGTTTGCTGGCCCGGCCATTATGACTGGAACTGTTCTTTTCTCTGGATCCATCTTTGCCTTGACTCTTGATCATAACCTGAAATTCCTTGGGCCAGTCACTCCCATGGGTGGTGTCATAATGATTGCAGGGTGAGTGTGTGGTGCACAGCTCACTAAATCAGCAACTGATATGTTCTCAGCTACATTTCCTTAGCTTTGTAATCACTGTATATACTCACCTGCCTTCGATATCGTGCTCACATTCATCATAATTTCGTGCCTCAACCAGAATTTCGAGTCGGTCGTGGTTCTGGCTCTATTTGTGTGCATTTTACGTGACGAGGCAAGCTCTCTGTCTCATGTTCGTTGTTGCCTACCATCTCCCCGAGGCATTGAATCACATTTACATACAAGATCTAGACCAGCAGTTTCCTTCACATGACTACTGCACACTGCAGTTACAACATTCAACACGCCTTCAGAAGACCTGCGCTATCCAGAACGGTATCACGATACAGTCCACCGTGTTATGTTGAAAATTGAGGACGCCTGTGGCGCACCATTTGAACGAACCTTCAAAGCTGTTTAATGTCAAACTATGTATACCGAGAGCTACCAAAGTATGATTCAATGCGAAGACAAAAGCAAGGCAATATAGGTCAGAATAGGTTCGTAAGCTGTGTACATACCCAATCATTGATTGTCTCTTCGGGCAGTTGAATTGTTTGTATGATCTCTTCGACAAGTTTATACATGCGCTTTTAGTTCATAAGCTGAGATTAGTCGTGACGCTTGGGCCTGAAGAATTTTCAAGACAATCCCAGTTTACGCGGTTAGATATAAGAAGAAGCGGCGCCTCGCAACTCTCAGGTTTATAATTTAATCCAGCAGCAGGCGAATGCCTTCTCAAAGTTGTATTCTTCTATTCGTATGGTTGTTCTGCCGTCTACAGTATACCATTCCGATTGGACTAAATAGGACTAAATAATGCAGTACTCGAATCGTGTGCCACGAGGCGCGCGACGCGACGGTAACGTGATGACCGTGAGTCACTTTGTAACGTCAAATTTGTTGACACTCCTTTCTTCTCCGCCCAACACATCTTCCATCTTCCATCAATCTGCTTGTGCGCTTCCCGTTCTCCTTTTGCATACTAACTACCCTACCAGCATCTCGCTACTTCTGGTTTCGAGCTGCCCACCTTTTTCTCATCCTTCTCCCTGTTTAACGTGACGTACGATGGAAGCCGAGACTTCTCGCCCAGCGTTGGCCCCATCGTACTCGTTCTCCGGCTCTTCCTCTACATCATCTACTCTTCCGAGGTCTCTCAAACGAGCACTCACATCAACTTCCGACCTGGACTTTTTCAAGCCAGCAGAATCATCCTTCAACCCACGACCTTATACGCCCAGTGCAAATCCACCATCCAGCACTCATTCGAAGAGCAGACACTCTCAGGTCCCGCGTCACACCAACCGACCCGAAGTTCACGTTATACCTACGGCCAGTATGGATCCATCGCCAGTAGACGCCGATGTTGTTTTCATCCATCCTCCTTTCGACAATTTTCCTGATGCACAGGACTTTCCGGAAGGACTGACGTACAAAGTTATGGCTGAGAACCCCGAGTGGTTCTTGGATGCTGCTGACTACATTCGCGTCGAGGATAACTCGCCATGTGTACCAACCTCAGTTGCCGCTGAGAAACCTTCGTTGATATCATACCCCTCTCATCTAGAGCCTCCTCGTGGATGGTGTCCTGCGAAGAAGAAGGATTTGAAAGACCTTGGCTCTGAAGGCTGGCCAGATGGAGAGGAACCTAGACTACGCTGTACTTTTTGCAGACGCACCTACGCTGGCGTTAACGCGAAGAGCATGTGGAGACGACATGTTTTCGAAAAGCACAAAATTGCCATGTCCAATCGCCGAGATGGTGGTGATCGTCCTAGGGGCAGAGGCTCTACCAGTATGTCCGAAAAAATGTATGATATCAATATACTGATATTTCCTGCAGAAGAGAACAAACCCACTACCAAGCCTGGTTCCGGGGATGAAATGCATGATAAGCTTGTCAACATCCATGTCACTCCTCAACCTTTTGCACCCGACACTTCCCAAACCCAACAGAAGATCAGATTTCGTCCTGCTATCATGGGTGACCCGATGAAAAATGTCCTGTCTGCGCCATTAACCTCAACCGAGGATTCGACTGAACAGCAGAATCCACCGTTATTCACCCCACCCTTGACACCTCGGAGGTCGTCGTCAGTTCCTATCAGCGCGTCCGACGACGTTTCTCAAACCTCAACCCCCCCTGTACCCGTAATTCCATTCTCGCCTTACGATCCCCGTGCGACACCAGCATTTCGTCACTCGCCCGCACCCACACCGTATGATCAGCCCTGGCGTTACCCGAGCCCCAGCCATCCTTTCTCTAAAGCACGAGATCTGTCACTCAGTGTTTTGCTACGTAATTCAGGAAGTCTCACAGTCGACAGTCCAAGTCCTATACCTAGTCTCATGCGGGACGACATTTCTAGTCCCGGTAGCTCTTTAATCAGCAAGAAATCATTCTTTGTCGACTTGAACACTCCAAGTAGCATCACGAACAGGCGTTTGACTGGTTTGAAGAGCTCCACTTCCACCCGTCCAGCTTTATCAGAAGAATCACCATTGGGACGAGGCATTGTTGGTCGCAGCAGCCATCACAGAAACAGCTCCGAGTTGTCGTTGGAAGATTGGCTTTCCCTGCCCGTTACTAGGAACCCATTCTTGACTAGCCTTAACGATTGGGATTCGGAAAACAATTCCAGTCCGGTGGCGCATGGGCTTATCAATCCCGCGCTGAATCCAACCGAAAGTCCCGTGGTGAGACGTGACAATCCTCTCGATCGCAGCGGCCTTGGAATTGGGTTGCTCGAGCCTTTCACGCTACCAGGGAGCCGTGGCCACGCCAACGATTCACCTTCTGACATCGAGGACGAGTTCAAAATCATGGACAACCTGACTAGCTCGCGTCCAAATCCGGAATCCGGTAACACAGAAACCATGACTCCGCCTCCCAAGAAGAGAAGGACTTCTGCTCTCTGAGGAAGGTCACGCTCCTTGTTTTCGTTTTGCTTTGCTGCTCGTCTTGCTATGTGTTTGATTAAACTTTTGTTTGTACAATCTATGTCCACCCATTTTCTCTTCCGATTATCTACGAAGTGTGTCGTCAGCCTTGTATCCCATCAAACTTTTTGGCTTCTGAGATATGATCTGTGTAGTTATGCCCCTCCACCTTTCGCCTTATATTTATCACCTATCATTCTGAATTTCTTGCATGGCTGTTCTAGCCCTTCTTCTCACTTGCGGCGCGCCCCATAACTTTTACTTTTTTTGCCGATGTAGTGATCACTATTTTACCGCGGTTATCGTATAGCGTACTTGTGAAATAAAACTTTTATTTTAGACCTGTTTTAGACTCTGGTCCAGATCGGACTTTTGATGGTATGTATGCTTACCTAATAATCTAGCAAGACGACAGGTGCAGAACGCTTAACCCAGTGTATACTTACCATCTGCCTTTCTCCTTGTGTGGCTGACTGTTGTTCCACTTCGCTGAATCGAATTAGGTCTGTTGAATTTATCCGCTCTTGGCAACCACGGTTGCTGATTCACTACCTCGCATTTGGCATTTCCCGTTTCAGACACATCCCTTGTCTCTATATTCACGCAACCATTTGCTCTCTCATCTTCCTGAATACACAATATTGTACAAGACCAACACATCTATATAGTACCCTTCAGGAGCGGCTATTAGACTACTACATCAGCAATGCAGGCCATTAAATGTCGGTGTCGCTTTGGGCTTCTTGGAAATCTCTTGTTGACAAACTGTGGATGATTAGGTGTTGTTGTGGGAGATGGTGCAGTTGGAAAGGTGAGTCTAGCACTCCGCGATCCTCTCTCAGTAGAAGACTCATTGAAAAACCCGCCTGGTAGACATGTCTCCTTATTTCATACACCACTAATGCGTTCCCGGTAAGCCTTTCATTCATCGTCCGGAGAAAGACTTTAGATTCACCTTGATTTTAGGGAGAGTACATTCCGACTGGTAGCTTCAATTTTCCGTTCTAGAGCTCGGGATGCTTATCTTGCTCGTTCAGTTTTCGACAACTACTCCGCGAATGTCATGGTGGATGGAAAAACGATCTCGCTTGGTCTTTGGGATACTGCAGGGCAAGAGGACTATGACCGTCTCCGTCCCCTTTCGTATCCTCAAACAGATGTCTTTTTGATATGCTTCTCTCTTGTGAGTCCTCCCAGTTACGAGAACGTCAGGACCAAGGTCAGGAGTGTTACATGTGATACGAAACTTCCAAGAGCTAATGGATGTTTTGTACTAGTGGTACCCCGAAATATCCCATCATGCACCATCGACTTCTATCGTGTTAGTTGGCACAAAACTCGATCTCCGTGATGACCCTCCCACGATTCAGAAGCTGAGGGACCGGTGAGTTGTAAGATGTATCCCTCAGTTCAGCCTCTCATACATTCGTCGCAGTCGAATGGCTCCCATTCAGTATCCTCAAGGAGTTTCTATGGCCAAAGATATCAACGCTGTTAAATATTTAGAATGTTCTGCCCTTACGCAGAAAGGCCTGAAGACCGTCTTTGACGAGGCTATCCGTGCTGTTTGTGAGTAGTGTTTCAAGTTAGCACAGTAATTGTTCCCAACAAACATTCCTATCAGTGAATCCCCCTCCGAAAAACGACAAAGGAAGCAAGAAGGGCAGCAAATGCATCATCGCATGAGTACACAGTGTACGAAGTTACAAATAACATTTGTTCGATGGGCCACTATTTTTTCGTTCTCATATCATATCATGCCAATTTACGTTCTGCTCCTCTGATGATGACTGATGTTTTCGTATATTCTCTCTTTTGATGGATTTTGAAGAGACCTGTTCTTGACATTCCTCTATATCCGTTGATTCACTGTTCATACTATCGTGTATACCTTGCCGAAATTTTCTAAGATGAATGCCTATGGTAGGGGCGTTTGCGTTACTGAGGATTCAATCTATTCAGGAACAAAGTAGACACTTATGTAATAGCGAAACTTATTGATGATCATCAGTTGGCGGCAACATTGTCCTTCAAAACCACTTTTGTTAAAGTGCCTGACGCTCGTTTCATCCCACTACTACATAGCCCCTCCGTTCGTTATTATAGACCTGCCATTTGTTTTTGACGGATTTTGCTGCTCGCCTTCAGACTTGACAAGCGGTATTTCCGCCGGACTTCGTCTCTGGTATGCTCATAATTCTTGATCTGCTGTCACTCCTGAGTTCTGTAAGTCAATCAAGCATCCTTCTGAAGTGTGTTTAGTATGTTAATGTCGATATGTTCATAGTAAATGTCCCAGCTCCCGACCAAACCACAGAATCCCTCACCTGATGCACAACTGCTGCAGTCACGTCCGACTGCACAGAGACACTTGACCTCTGGTTCCATAGATACGAATGCATCTGGATTGGCAGACAGTACAATAAGCTTTGCAGGTTCACTTCATCTCGGCCGATTTCCTGCTCCTCCATTATCCATTCCCGGTACTCCCGCACAGTCTGAGTACAGTCCCTCTATCGCTGGTTCAGGCTTTTCTTATCGAACTGGGAGTACAACACCCATTCTTCCGGCACGGAAAAAATCGAATGCTGTTACCCCAGCTTCAGGGTCCCCGACTATCGTACATAGGCCACTACCTTCACCCAAGTCAAATTTCTCAGCTGGTTACAACAGAAAACCCACGGAGGCTGTTAAATCTCCGCCATCATCACTGAAGTCTCGAACAATATCACCCTATGATTGGCATGAGGGAGCATCTAGTATAGATGTGGATGCCGCAGAGGACCGACTCCTTCCCACTAACTTCATCACGTCACTCCTTCAGGAAAATACAACTGTTCGACGTGCTTCGATAAGCAGCGACGCGTACAGTGGCTTCTCAGAAATGACTTACCCTCCGGTCATGCGGTATCCTGGCCCATCTGAAAGACAACCGCCTCTTCCTACGCCCTCATCACAGAGAGCACCCCTTTATTCAAAACCGCAAGGCGCTCGTCTACCACCCAGTGCATTTTCTCCCATCCCTGAAGCTGTTGGTCATGTATCGGATGATTCTGATACACTCGCTTCGAACAGTGAATTTCCGACAACAGTAATCAGATCTGCAAGTATCTCCCGAGGTCTCAGCGTAATGGGAGCCTCTGTCGTAGGTGTAGCACCTGCTAGACTGCAGAGTTATTCAAGTGGTTCCCCTGTTGACGTGCGTGACTGCTTGACACCCAACGATGATAGAACTTTGTCATACGGCCCATTCGGGAATATCTCTTCTCATCATCAGAGCGCAGCCCTACCCTCTTCTTCAATGCAAGCGAATTTTCCTCCTGACTATCCACGGGTTTCGCCATCTCGGCAGTCTGTTCGTTCTACTAAAAGTTTTGTTCCATCGGTCATTTCGCGAATATCAGAAACTGGACGCTCTATAGCTCGGGGTTTGCCCTGGAAAAGGAAACCTTTGCCCCCCGTGCCAACAATACCTCATATACCAATTGCTGCCGAGAATCAGTCGCGTCTCGAAGAATCGCGTGTTCCCCTACCTCAACTAGTTGCCCGAGCAGATATGTTGAATGGATTATTAGAAAAAGGCTACCATCCGCATCGGAGCATTGACTCGTATTACGGTGCTTTACCCAAGGAAGATTCGCATACGTCGGCATTAGAAGGGAGCGATGGTTATGTGCATGTACAAGACGGTGGAAGCTTATCGACGGATCTGTCGGGTCAGCTCAAACCCAACAGAGCAATGAAGCCTCCTAACCCCAACAGAAAGCGATACCTCATCGTTCTTGCTATATTCATTGTTATTGCTGCAGCTGCTATTGGTGCAGGTGTTGGTGTGTCCATCAGCCACAAGGGTTCTTCTACAGTACCCGTGTGTTCCAACACGAATACCACGGGGTTATCTTGTGATCTAGGTCAGTTCATTTATATTGTCTAAGTTTGCATATTTTCTGATGAAATTTGTTAGATGCGACTTGTGTGTGTACATCGAGTGCGTCTGGACAATGTAACGGCCTTGCGCAAAGCGTCGTTACTCTAACGCCTACTATGAATCAGCTCTTCAATATAAATTATTCTGTGGACGAGGTTTATACAGCTATATGGCTGGCGGACGGTTCACCTACCGGTAGCAACTGTGCATCTCAAGCTCTTCTTATCGACACCCCGGGCCTTTCATCAGCGAATACTCCCAATCGTACAAGCTGGGCAAGGTCTGCCATGCTCTGGAACCTGGTTCAGTCTCAGGACGTCACAGCTATACATAATCTGCAGTCTTTCACAAACGGTGCACCATGGTCTTCTCTCAGCTCTGATGGACCTATTACCGGGAAATCTTCGTCGTTTTCTGTCACTGTGTCTGGTTTCACGTTTGACTTTGCCGATCAGACTATAACTCAACCTGCTGTGAGCTTCACCGACAATGGACAACCAATTAGTGCACAGATTTCTCGAGTAGGAAGCACAGCATTAGCAGCACTAAATCGTATGTATACTTATGCAGCTGGTAAGTTTTACCTCTTTCAACGAATAATCCAGTGTCACTCACTGAGGTGGCATTTAATTCTATAGCTTCTTCGACACAACGTTCGAATGCGCTTGAACTCTACTGGGTGAATGTTTTAGGTCAAAGGGCAAGCGACCTGTCAAACTTCCGATCCGCCGTGATATCGTCGTCGATCTTGATACCTTTCGACGCCACCTACAACGCGAGCTCCCAAGCTCTAGCAAACCAGATGACGAATTCCACCACACAGGCGTTTCCAGTCCCTCTCTCTTGTTATCCCGGATTGGATAGCACCCAGATTCAGCAGATAAATGATATTGAGCAGACAGTTTACGGATTATCCCCGGTCTCTCCTGTTTCTTCCTTCGATACTTCTTGCTATCCCGACCGTCCCTTGTACGGTGTGTTGGATGTGTTGCGACTTCGACTTCCTTTCGTTGACTCTCGCACCGGGGTCGCCATGCAAGCGGCATCCCTGCAGCACGTTGTCAGTCCGAGAGCTGTGGTCCGCAGAGGTGAAGTCCTGAGTGCCTTACCCTTGTCATCCAACGCTTCTGCCTTCACCGCAACTACAAGCAACCCTCTGAGCTATGGTACCCTCAACAACTTTGACCATGTTCTACTCGATTATCTATATTCTATCCCAGATGTCAATGTCGCTACCGCATTGGCGTCCTTCCTTCTGTCGACTTCGAATGCCGCTCCTCCCTCCAATACATCTACGTTGGCCAATTCCATCGGAACTATTCCGTCCTTGGAAGTAGCCATTTTTGGATCTGTACTTCCCTCGGATATAAATTCTGTGATCTCCTCTTTCGTGACACCAACTGGCGCTCTTTTTTTTGGTTCAACTCAGGGGCAATCTATGCGCGATTGGGCTATCATCGGCACGGGTACCTCTGTCGTTTGGGCCGAAAGCGCTTTTTCAACGCAAGTGGTTAGGGATTCCTCCTTATCAGACACAACGTTCGAGGCAATTTGGGATAACGCTGCTCTGGCTATTGATAACAATGTGCAAAATGTCGGTGTGGGGAATATCACGAGCTCTTTGCAATCTACAGGAAAATTTTCTTCATGACGACTTCATTTATTTCAGTATTCTTATTGTTCCCTGCATATGTGGTACATACTCTTGATGTATGGTATGCTCTTCATTGGAATTGGTTTATTCGTTAGCATTGCTGTACCGTAGTTGCACATTCCTACTTGCTATATTGTTCATTTGCACACTTAGTTTTTGGATGCTATTCATCCAAGGTGACAAATACATGTTTCTGTTATCACGTGAAGCCAATAAAACCTTCGATAATATACACCCCAGTGCATGCATTGATTACTTTTCTACTTCGTGACTCTGCTACGAGCAATGCCCAAAGTCCCTTCGGCCTCGAGCCACGCTCATTCCCCTTCTCAAGGGCCCAATTTAAATGTTCTCAAAAGGAACCAGGTATGAGTGTTCTCGCTAGTTGCAATTGTGCAGAAATTTACCCTCTCGGTCATCCTTCGGTGATGGTCTATTAGGCTTGCCATCAGGTAATTTCCCCCCCTCGTTCCACCTAATGCCTTTGCTTTGCTGATTCCTCCCCCTTTCCTGCTACAGTGTCGAAGACGGAAATTGGTATGCATCATTTATAGTCTCACAATACAACCTGCTTACCTGTTGTTACCTCGACCTCCTCTCGCAGAAATGGTATACGAAGACCTTTCGAAGTTACTTCCAGTCTCACACATATCCCTTACCTCAGCGACGCTAAAAGACCTTGTTCGACCTGTGTCCGATCTCATAAGCATGCCATTGCACATTCTCCTGCAGGGACCGTGCATCCTACAGAACCTGAATGCACTTTCGATGAGCGTATGTTGAATCAAGGTTATCCTCAACACTCAGCACAGACTCTGACTTATCGCAAAGCGTTGGAACTTAACACTGGCGTAGATGGTCCGAGGACAAAGTATGAGAAGTTGGAGAACCGGATTGGTAAGTTGCATTTGCTGCTGTCTCCCACCTTCTCTAATATGTTGGCAAAGCCGAACTTGAAGCCCTACTGCAAGAGAAGAATGGAACGCAAAGGCTTATGAGTCCTCAAAACGGTAGTCCGGCTTCGTCAAACCATGATAGAGACAGTGGATTTGGCTCAGAATCTGACTCCCGCTCGTCTGGTTCTACTCCAGCATTAGTTCCAGCAGCCCTGTCGACGCCGTTGTCGATGCCGGGAATGGACATGACTTGGACTCACTGGCCTACAGACTTACCTGGGCCTGATTTACTTCGACATCTGTCAGCGATCTTCTGTATTTGGTTTCTTTCGGGCGAACTTACCTTCAGACAGAGTTGATGTTTTCTTCACGTTCCATCCCCACGCATCTCAGCTGTTCCACACGTCCACGTTTATGACTTCTCTCTCTCTTCCTCCGGATCATCCAAAATTCCCTGCTGTGCCTGTTCTTCATGCAATCTGTGCAGTAGGCAGTCTTTACACCTCTGCAGTCACTTCTGCTCCCCCAGTAAATTTTGATAAGATCCCTGCTGGTACGCTGAATTCCTTTTGCCTGCCGAAAGATGGAATCGAATCTGACCACCGATCAAGACGAAATATTCACGCAGCGTTATCGGATAAAGGAGAATCGACCCGACTCATTTGCAGAACAACAAGCTACGCTTGCCAAAGAGGCGCTTCAACGTATGGAAATAATGGGACTAGAGCTCATTCAAGTATTGCAAAGTTTGTGACTTGTGTGGATATCGTCACAGTCCAATTGACACATTGCGTAGGCACCATCCTTCTAAGCTGGTATTATTGTTCAAATGCAAGGTGTGCTAGTCTTGACGAATCTTGTTTATCATGTCTTCTTGCTAACTTGCTGCACAGTTGGGCTGAGGTACCGCATCATTTCAGTTCAATATTTTTGCTTGAGGAACCTTACAATATTGAGCAGCTGTTCCTCAATTGCGCACACTCTATGCGTCTTTGTGTTCCACTCGGTCTGAACGTTTGCCCGCCATTCCACACTATTTCAAGATCAACGAGACCAGCTTCTGTCTTGAGTCCGGCGAAGAATGTTGTAGAAGACGAGCTGCGGAGAAATGTCTTCTGGTTCGCTTACGCTATGGAGCGGCAGCACGGGTGCAGCAATGGCTGGGCGCTCAGCTTGGACGATAACGACATCTCGCAATTACTTCCAGTACAGAGCGATCAATTTGACAACGGTGTACGTTCAACCGATGTGTCCCACTGCTTCTGAAATTCTAATTTTTGTTGCAGAAACTTGTTTCGCCGAGCGAACGTCAATGGGCACATTCAAATGATTTACTCACCGTCCACCCGGAACATCAAACAGATGGGCTCATCTTGTATATCAAAGCTTCTATTCTCCTGTGTAATTAGGGCCTATCTTTTTGCCAAGAATTCATCTCACCCACCTTTCAGCGAAAGTCAAGACCTTCAATCTTCGTTTTCGAGCGAAACACTTCTCTGGCGATGGAGAAGGTAGCCTTTCCTACAATACTTTCCGTGCTGACGAGCCTGTGGACCCTCGAAACACGATGTCGTTCATCGACTTGGATGGAACTGTCACCTCCTTCATTGCCACATTCCCTTCCCATCTACGAAACCCATTGACAAAGGATGAGAAGATGGATTGTACGCTGTTTGCTGCGATGGCGATGTCACACGTGTACGTCTATCGATATTGTCATAGTTGTAGTTGTTTATACAGTCGTTTCAGTGCCATGATTGTCCTTCATGAACCTCATGCCGACATCAGAAGCCGCGGTTGTATTTCTGCTCTCAAAATTCTTACTGCCACTAGGTCTATCGTTGACTTGATTTACACCGCTTGGTCAACGACATTTGATCTTTCCCTTTTTGAATCTTTTGTATCGGTAGGTGATGGATCTTACTTCATTTGCTCACGCTGATCTAAGTTCTAGTTCTGTTTCTTTGCTGGTGGACGAGTCCTCTCGAGGTTCCTGCAGGCTGCACTCGAAGAAGAGGCCGAAGACCAAATTAAAACTTTCCGTTCTGAGATGGGAGTCATTAGGTCAAGATGAGTTTCTCGTCCGATGTTGAAGCAAATGCTGATTTAGTCTTCGAAATCTAGGACTGCCATTGAGCAGATGTCAACTCGTCATCGAATTGCCTCGTATTTATTAAGAATGCTGGACGACCTCACTGCTAAGTCGGAAGTACGTTGGTCGGAAACATTGTCTCCAACTACGGCGCAATCCTTGGCCCTAGAATCGGTGGTGGTTTGATATTATTTATTAGCATTATATATTTTATGTTGTCTGTAGCTCTGATATAAATATGAAGGATTTCTTTCTTTATCTTTTCTTCGGAAGCATCGGCACTACATAGTTCTACGATGATTGACAGCGATCAACGTGTATCTCGTTGATCTAAAGCGTCTTCGAGATGAAAGTGGACGTCGGAGTTTTGGGGCCTCTTGGAACCTACACACACCAGGCAAGTTGTAACCATGTCCTTTGTGCCTTTATCTCAAGCTGTAAACTTGTGTAGGCAGCACATGAATACTTTCAAGCTTCGGCCATCTACAACGAGAGACAGACAATAGCTGGTACACCATTCAATATTGCCGGATCTCAGATTTCTCAAGTTATTGCTTTTCAGCCACACTCGAGTCCCTCGAAACCCTTGATTATGCCGTTGTGCCTCGAGAAAACTCTATTTTCGGCTCTGTTGTCGAAACTTTTGATGGTCTTAGAGTCTTGAAGCAAGGACTGATTCAAGGTGAAGTTGTGCTGAAAATCCAACACTGTCTCGTTGTCAAAAAGGGCGCAAAAATTTCGGACATCGATTGTGTTATTAGCCATGAGCAGGTACGTTCTGCAAACTTGAATTTATTGCTGAATGTGCCAATGACATCGCGAACAGGCCTTAGGACAGTGCCGAAGATTTATCAGTGAACATTTGCCTTCTGCTACGACCTCCAAGACGACATCGACTGCAGCTGCAGCGGAAACAGTGTCCAAATTGCAGAAATTAAACGTGGCCGCGATATGCTCCAAGATCTGTATTACGATGTTTGAGGATTTGGAAATTCTTGTGGATGGGATACAAGATGAAGACAGTAAGATCATCTGTGTTCCGCTCATGTACTAGTATCCGTTCATGCTCATTTTTTCCACTATCATCAGTCAACTACACGCGATTTTTTATTCTCGGAAAGGATTCTGAAGGCAGACCACCTTTCAAGTCCTTGCGACC
Source organism: Lentinula lateritia (assembly GCA_028011325.1). Taxonomy (NCBI): domain Eukaryota; kingdom Fungi; phylum Basidiomycota; class Agaricomycetes; order Agaricales; family Omphalotaceae; genus Lentinula; species Lentinula lateritia. Next base: position 142,815 of record JANVFT010000055.1, read on the forward strand.
CACGCACGCCTTAATACGTGTCACTCCTTCAAAGATGTGTTTCGACTTGGCAGAACTCTTGAAAATTGTTGATCTTTCTGTAAAACGTATAGACCGAAGGCCCGCACCAGCTTCGGACCCCTTTCTCGACATATATTTCCTGGAGGTCGTATCGTCCCCACATAACCCTTCGGAATGGCCAGAACAGGTGTCGCACTCAATTCTGAGAATCCGGAACAATGGCCACTTCGCTGAAAGCATTGGACTTTGGTAGATGATACTTCCATATGCATTAGACTTTATACAAGAGTGTTATACACGACGCCTCTATATATGTACAGTTACAGTATCCTTTCATAATCCGATAGAACATACAACTTGGGATGATTATTGAGCACCAGCATTTCAAACTTACCTGGGGCTTACCTCAACTTTGCCTCGGCGGATGGTTTTACTGTCATTGTAACCATTCTTTTGTGTCCGTCGATGGGCTCAAGATTTAACACAAACAAAATTAAGGTGACAATTGCTCCACAACGAGTAGAAAAGAGTTGTTAGAATTGTGTTTAGTCAGCCAACTCATCCTTTCTTCAATTGTAACCTCGATGTCGACCGCGAATCCTCTTGCCGGTCCTTCACCCCTCAGAGATATCATCAATCCGCAATTCCATCAAAACATATTCTCTGCTGAGAACTTCATTAAATCTGAACTTAATATCAAGCTCGATAAAGGTACGTCTAGTGAGGAAAATTTATGCGGTTCAAACTCAACGTATGAATAGATGAACAGATATGCCGTCTACATCTGACCCCAGCTGGATGTCCACTAGGCCCACTTCATTGTCCTCTACGCCATACTTCTCCCTCAGCACAGAACTTCCAGCCACCCAAGCAACTTCCAACACATCCTCGTGAACGAGAACGGCTCGCAACTGTCTGCAAACATTGGCTTCGTGGACTTTGTAAGAAGGGAGATGCTTGCGAATTCCTGCACGAGTATAACCTTAGGCGTATGCCAGAATGCTGGTGGTATGCAAAGTACGGATACTGTTCAGCTGGAGATGAATGCTTATATGCCCATCCGAAAGAGCGCAAGGTGGAATGTCCGGACTATAATCGAGGTTTCTGCAAACTCGGTGAGCTTCATGCAATTTTCACATACATCCTAATCAAGCTCATTCAGATATCTAGGTCCTACATGTCCCCGGAAACATGTTCGTCGCGTCGCGTGCCAGTTGTATCTTAGCGGATTCTGCCCATTAGGGCCGGAATGTCCCAAAGGCCAGTAAGTTGCTAAGATTAACTAATGAACTAACAATTTCCTGATCGCTCGTAGTCCCAAGCCTGGCCTTCCAAAGCCTGAAGCCTATCAAGCACCTCCACTCTCTATGCGTGACTTAGGACCTCCCCCGCCCGGCTATGGTCGATATGCGGACTTTGATCGTAGTTTTACAAATGCTCCTGCTACACAACATGCTGCAGCTGGAGCCAACGGCAACGCGCCTAGAAGGAATTTAGACGAAGTACTATGCTTCAAGGTATGTACATGATGTTTCTTCATCATGCCCTTACGTGATCTTTTTCAAGTGTGGAGAGAAAGGTCACTACGCAAATCATTGTCGCAATCGAAACTTACCAGGTAATCGAGGCGGGATGGAACGACGAAAGTTTGGGGTGGATGAATAATAAGAAGCACGCTGCTTTTGCCTTTAGAACTTATTAGCAGCAAATTTCGGGGGGATTTGATTGGCTGAGAACAGCTCCAAGAGGCTCTAACCAATTCAGTCCACGTCGAAAAGTGATTTTGTTAATGAGCTCTATGTAAGGCCCGCTCTTCGTTGAGAATCTGAAGGTCAGGTCGCTTTTAGCGACCATGACCAAGTGACCGTCCAACACTGTCGGGCCGTGCAGGCGCCAGCGTTTACATGCATAGCTGAATCCTTTTTGGTCTTTTTGGGATGTCTTCTGTTGGTTTTTGCTTCCACATATTTCCTCCGCAGGCTTCGTGAACTATTTTTATCATTCTCATAGCCTCCTCTTACACCTTAGCCACTTTCCTATTCCCTATTTGTACACATTCTTTCTTTTTCATTGCACTCTTGTTCATCTTTATCCTGCTGTTTTTTCGAGAATTTCTTTTGATTTGTACAACATGTATGTATATAAATACAATAACCTATAGGCTGAAATACCTGAAATTTAACAGAGCATGAGTGCCCAAGTTACAGTAATTACATAGTCAAGAATATAATTGACTTCCATCTCATCTTGGACCTGAACTATATCCTGACTCTATCATAGTATCATTGACATGGGATGGCAACGGACGTTCTTGCTGGGTCGACGGTCCAAAGGATGTCATCTAATCACTGACGAGGTCAGCTCTCAAATTGAGGCTGGACTGAAGGATGTTCAAGTAGGTCGGGACGGCTGACCATATATGAACATCCAATTCTTAACACTGTTCAATGTTCTAGGTCGGGATGCTCTTTCTCTTTGTGCAAGCAACGGTTACAGCAGTATTCAAATCCTGAACTGATACAGGATCTACAGAAAGCATACATCCTGTGCTCTGACTCTGAATGAAAACTGGGATCCAGGTCAGTTGCTTCTTTTTGCAATCATCGATGGGTATTTGGCTATTCAAATTCGTTCTCCATCATCCCCGGCGCGATCTGGATGCAGATGTTCGAAGAGGTCCGTTGATATCTCCTGTAACATTATGGTATGTCGTGCAAAATCGAGATTTTAGATATGGACATGGCGTTGGATTGCGTTGTTCCAGAAAGCTTAGATTGGCTTCATACCGATGAGGGTCCAGAGTGTGTCCTTTCCATTCTCTTGATAGACACATCCATTCATGGTTTTCATCCTAGTGATTCGTAAGGAATGACGGATCCTTTCAGAGGCATATTTATCTCATGCAAGGCTATATTCATTAGCGTTTCTCATACCAAATCGTCTTTGGTCGGATCGACTATATCTATACCCATAACCAACGGGTCACTCAATCTCGGAACCTGGCAGGGTATGACCCTACTTGTTTCCGTTGTTCGTAACCATTAACTGCTTTGATCTTTCAAAGGAATTTATCTGACGGAATTCCGACATCTGGCTCACACGAGAACCGTCGTAGCAACCATCCTGTAAGTCTCACTATCGAGCACAACGGAGACTGCTCTTCCAGGTCCCTGAAGTCGTTCTGCAGATCTTGATATCACAACAATGGATCCGAATTCATGAAAGGATGCTCGTAATTCACTATGATGGATAACCGACTATGTATTCATGCGGAAAAGGATCTGTTGAATGATTTCATCAGAGGACCCACATTTCTAGCTGGAACACTTAGGTCGGAAATACTCATTATACGAACACTGTGCGATTCGCGTTACTATGTTATAGATAACGATTGTCGTCGAAGAGGGTGTATATTGAATCGATGGTGATGTTACATATATATAATGAGTATGTGTACAATTCACGTGAAGTGTATAAAGTTCCTTCAAGGTTCTGTCCGTGTCTCTTTCGCTAGTACTCTGCTCGTAATTTCCATCTTCTGCCATCTGCCAAAGGATCCAACTTGAACGGATTATATCCCATTTCCTCTGATATTGCCAGTTATTTCAACTCATCTATAGCATTTCGCCACAATTCCTTATGCCCAAAGTTGCAACGAGCTCACAAGGCAGACCAGCTCTTCGTAGAAACCAGGTTCCTACGTCTTTGAAACCTCGCGAAAGACTTGCTAACTTCATCAAATGTTGGGTTCTTCAGGCATGTCGCTCCTGTCGTAAAAGGTGGAAATTAGAGTTTACTGTGAAAAGAAAACTAATGTGATGCCTCGCGTCCTCATTGTGAAAAGGAAACTCGTATGTGCTCCAACGTTCTTCAGTCTCAGTGATTCAACTTCCAGCTTATCTGCCAGAAATGTGATGCTGCACGTCCTCACTGTGGTACTTGCGTTAAGTGGGTCCCTTCCCGCCCTCATCGGTGTTGGTGTTACAGCTTAATCGGCACAGACAATGGCAGGCCCTAATATCTGTGCCAGCCCCGGTTGGTTATGCGTACGTTCTCCTCGTAATCCTGTCACTTTACCTGAACGTTGTCGCATACTACACAGACATCCAACCGAGCCCCAATGTTCCTATGATCCGGTCGAAGGTCTAACCTTAGCCCCAGAAACCGACCCGTTAGAGAAAATTAGACAGTTGGAGGAACAGATCAGTGCGTTGTGTGCGTGTCGTGTACATATTCTTGCTCATCGCTTTCAGGTTCCTTGAAGAGCAAGCTATACGAAAAGGACGCCAACGCCCGATCCACTTCTCCGACTCAACCTAGCATTCCAGCTTCTGTCCCCTCACAAAGCCCTTCTCCAAAAGGGATATCACTACCTCATGCTGCTTTATCAATAGCGGACCCATCATATCGCGCAGAAAGCTCAAGCCCTGACATTGGTGCAAATGGTGACCCCTTCATGGAACTATTGTTTATTGGATGGAACCCCGACCTGCCTGATCCCGCGACGCTCAATCATTAGTAAGCATTCTATCGTTGTGAGATATGTGGGGCAATTGCTTATATTTTTTGCAGTATAGATGTATTCTTCAGATGCGATCCATGTGGTTCCAGAGTTCTCCACCGACCTTCTTTCCTTGCCTCAATGCATTTGTCACCCAAAGATCCGGGCTTCCCTCATTCAGCCATCCTTCACGCTATCGTGAGCATTACAGTAGATTACGGTGCATTGATCGTGACTCAAATTAACTTTGCTCAGTGTGCCTCCGCATCACGGTGGTCACCACATAATATTGTCATTCTACCTGATGGTACCCGCCGGTATGAAAGAATCTGTTCTTCTGTCCTTCATCTAATCCACTCCTGCTCTTTGATTATAGCGACACTTTCGGAGACTGGCATGCCTCAAAGACGCGCCACTATATCGATAAGTGCATGAGCACCGGTGAGAAGGCCTGGCTAGCATTAATCTGTACCAAATCTCAACCTATTTGATAGGTGAAGATATATTTTCCGTCATGCAAGCATGCATATTGCTTTCCTGGTACTTTTATCAAGAGGGTCGCTGGGTTGAAGTCTGGATTTTTGCCGCCTTTCAAACGCGGGTTAGTGTGCCTCTCCGTCTCAATTATCCCGGGACATTTTCTACTCATGGTAACACATCTCCTGGGGCATATCTTGCCCCGCCGAAAGATCTTCGCGATCTCGAGTCACGACGCCGCACCTGGTGGATGACCATTCTTTTCGATCGAATAGCATCCGTTGGAGGCTGGATCCACTCTGTTGACGAACGCGATATAGGAACCGAACTTCCTTTGCGCAATGAAGACTTTGCATCCGAGGTAAGGGCTCACATTAAAGTCCAGGTGACAGTATCAATCCGTAAAACAGAATCCAATGCCAAGCAACCCTCAAGATATTGCGACGCCTGACGTTTTTGTCCGCCACCCTCCTCAATATACCGATTCTTTCGTCCTCCTTGTCAAAGCAGTCATGCTTTTCGGTAGAGTCACTGACTTTAATGTCCGCGGCAGCCTTCGCGCGCCAACCGCGCCGAGTAAGAATCAAAACCCTTTCTATCTTGAAGGCTTCGAGGCCCTCGATAACATCGTTTCGCGTGATTTTTTGGATAGCCTGCCGCACATTTTCAAGAATAACAATGGTGTCACGGATGTGCCCGATGGCGGTAACCTTGATACCGACCTTTACATGGTGCACATCATTCCCCATGCGTGAGTTACATGTTTTCTCTTTTCGGTATCTTTTGAGATGAATTGTAAACTCACCATTGGCTTGTCCAGTGCCGTGATCACACTACACAATCCATACGTGAACTTTAATGACCCAGATAATGTTTCTACTGCTCGTTGCATTCATTCCGCAAGATGTATATTGGCGGCATATTACATGTTAACGGCCACTTCTTTGGATATCACGAGGTTACATCCTTTTGTCACTGTGGGTGCTACTGGGTGCTACTTCAGGTGCTTCGATGAAACTGCTGACTGTTGTACTGTAGATCTGCTGGTATCTAGCCGCTGTCGTACAAGTCCAGCTGTGCAAATATTTCATTGAGGTCGGAGATAGTGACAGAGAATCCACTGTATGGGGCGAGATCAACGTCTTGAGGTAAGTTTTGAATTCAGCCCGAAACTAGATTGATCATGTTTGTCCATTTGTAGGTTTGCTATGTTAGCTTATGGCGAAAAATCGCCAATTGGAAGTAAATTGGGCTTTGGTCTAAATCATGCGTGAAAGCTAATACCGGCGGTATCTCTTCTTATAGCTCGACAGGAACGACTTCTCCAAGGACTTATGCGAGAAATCGTCAGGATGACGGCCCACAAACAACCTCTAGAGGTGGGTGCACCGTTGTATCCATTTTCGTCGTCGTCGTTGTGGAGGAAGGGAAATTCCAACGTCCCGGAAGATGGCACCGCTGGACTTCCTATGCCTACCAATACGATTTTCGATGAAGACGGCTCAAGGTCAACTCCTCCTGAATTTCACTCTGCACCTGGATGGTTTTCCGCAAGTGCGATAGGCACAAGCCACCACAGTCATGATTCATCTTACTGAATAATGTTGCCCAGAATTTCATTCTGTATTATATCCAAAAGCTTTCGAAATTTCTTTCCGCCGACATACCTTATTTTCCTTGCTGCCTCCGTACTTTTTTTTGGTATGGTACCTTTTGTGTATACTTACAGACAGTTCCGTTCCATGGCTTACGGGCATCAATATAATGTTTCCGCCTATTGTTGACAATATAAATTACTTATTTTACATGTATCTTATGCGTCTTGTTAAATTGTATTCCTATGTTCATGGTTTCCTTCTCATAAGATGATCAAAGTCTATGAACTAGAGCGATCTTGGTTATCGTGGGTGCCAGGAATCTGCGCGCGGGCATTTTGCTGACGGATTTCGTCCCAAGTAGAAACAGCACTCTGGCCTTTGGAAGCAGCACGTATCTCATCCCATCGGGAGTTAGGATTGGACGCATTTGATTGTGTAGGTGGAGAAGGAGAGGAGGGAGAAGCGGGAGAAGGGGGTTCTGGCGATGATAGAGGTTTAGACGGTTCACCATCGAAGGATGATTCGACGGTGTCAGAAACGAAATCGGGGATCAGCCCGTCAGAGGACGAGGGTTCTCGAATTGCGTGTGTAAGCTGACGGCACTTCCGCAAAGCTACATTTGGACTCACCCGAATAAACGCCTTGCTCATTCTTTCGTATGCGAGCGTGGATCACCTTGCCAACACCCAGAGGGTTGTCTAGGCCCTCCCAAATTGAATCTATTCGTCGAGCTATTGCTGAGTGAGTTGATAGTGTTGCGGCAGCAAAAGCCAGAGGAAAAAGGAAGAAACCGCGTATAAAGGCTGATGGACGCTTTCGCAAAACCAGTGAGCCGGTCTCACAGACGACTACTGCAGTTATGGCCGGCCCTACATGATGATACTATTTGACAGGAAGCAGAACATTCATCATCAGACGAGTTCTATGAGTGGAAAAAGTTGGACTAGCATTGAAGTAATAAAAGTTGGACAAGGAACCAAGACGCGCTGCAGCAAAGGCATAATCTTTGTCGGATATTGACCCGGCGGCGAGGGCTGGAGCTAGCAGCTTGCGCATCGTTGATTCATCTTTTATCAGTAGTGGGTGGAAGGTCATTTCTGCGGAAAGTCTGTGAAGTTGATTTCGTTCTTGGGGATTCAGCGTGTTCCATGTTCTGAGGACATCGGTGATTTCGAAAGACATCGGTCGATGCACGTGGTTGACCTAGAGATCTCGATTCTCGATATAAGAGTGCCACGTGCGGATGTGACTGGAAATGATTGCTTGCTGTGAAGCATCCAGCAACTTTGTTTCTCTAACTCATGAGCAGCGTCGTCAGGAATAAGTTGTCGCCGTCACTTCCCGATGATTTTGACCAATCACTGACTCCTCCGCGAACTCCATCCAAGTCTTCGGATTCTCTTACTTTACGACCTACTCATCCAGGTTCACTGCCTAATTTTGAGCCTTCATGTGTGTCCAAAGCTTCCTGTTTCTTGCCGACTATCTTTGACTCCACCTACAGCCGTGCCTGTGACACCAACTACACCATTGTCCCCAAACACGCCATCCGAGGGAGCGAAACCTAAAAAGACCAATCCTTTGAACGATCTCATTGACACGGAAAGGGCATATGTTGATCAGTTGACGGCTATAATACGGGTTCGTGTTGTGTGACGCGTTCCTGTTCTTCGTCCTCAGATTCCTCCAGAAAGTTGCTGCAGCATGGTCCAGGTCCAATCTTCCACCTTCGGAGCTAGATACAATGTTTCGAAGTATAGAGACAGTTTACAAGGCCAATCGTTCATTACTTACAGTAAGTTCCAATACATACCCGTGTCCGTGGCTTATGTATTTCATCCGTAGAAGCTCAAGGAGATTGGAACAAATCCCTCTTCTCCCAAGGCCTTGGGCGATTTGCTCATGCGATGGGCGAGTGATCCTTCAAAATTTTCTTCTGATCTTCTGATCCTAACCATTTCTACAGATTGACGACCTCGAGACTCCATACTCCACGTATTGCTCAAAATTTTTGTCGGGCTTCGATATGTGGGACCCAGTCCAGTCCAATCCAAAACTTGGGTCCATACTTGCGAATATGTCATCATCAAATGCTCTGTCTACGGGCAACGAAGTATGGACTCTTGACACGCTTTTCATTTTACCAAAAGCTCGTCTAAAATACTACAAGAAACTCTATGGTCGATTGCTTAAGAGCACCGCCCCTGGAAGAAGCGATTACAAGCTTCTTGTTGGAGCAGTCGACAAGCTCGAAAGGTTACTTGATACGTTAGAACAGCGAGAAAGCATACGAGTAGGATACCCTGATGATTCACCCGCTCCACAATATGCTGCCCATGAACTCGAGGACGAGGTTGTGCTCGACATGCGTACTGAATCTAGCCCCCCCGTCTTGCCTCATAGAATAAGTGAGGTCGAAGTTACTCCTGGCAGCGGAAGTGATTCGACGAGGGATAGTGGAATATCTGCAGGGTGAGTTTCTTGACATGATTTCGACTTCTGCCCTTCATTGCACAACAGAGACCGGATGTCTCGAGAAACAGTGTCTACAACTACGAGCCATAGTTCTACAGCTACGCTGTCCATGCCAATCGCGGATTTAGAGCGTCGGCTTTCCACAGCGCGTTGCATGGATATCTTTACCATGACCCATAAGGCACGTTCATCATTGTTCATACATAGATGTGTTTTGAAATCCATGTACAGGCTGTCAAACTGCAAATGTCACCTCCCTCGCTGACATATACACGGGAGATGCGATGCTCGTTGGATCTGGTCATCCGTGTTACTCCTCGAGTTACTGGTCAAGAAATTGTGCACAGACGCGGGCATATTTTCCTCTTATCCGACCTATTCCTTGTTTGCGAGCGAATGTCTCTCGAGGAGCGCGCAACTTCAGGATCAAACGGACCTGATATGTGGCTTTGTTATCCTCCCCTGACCGGTAAGGTTTTACGCGCTTCGGAAGTACCTGGATCAGGTAAGGTCAAAGCAATATGATCCTGTAAACTCTATTGACAGATTCTTTCAGACACGGAAATGCAGGTTCACATCATGAGGAAAGAGACCCTTACATTATGCTTAGAAACACGTCAAGAACGAGACGCCGCGATGAAAGATTTCGGGGAATGCATTGAATTTGCAAGCTCAGGTAGGAAATTTTCGTTACGGATTTTTTGTTGCTTATGTTCCCGCTTAGTTGGTCCAGTTTCAAAGCAAGCTCCTCCCCCTGTGCCCCCACTTCCGGCCATGGGTGGACTTCCACGGTCGCCGGTCCCGATTGCTTCGCCAAGTGGAAATTCACAAGCTAGTTCTCCGTCTATAAGTCGAACTTCCTCACCTCCATCGCAACCGTCCCCAGGAATGGAATCAATAGCATCCCGTACATCATCGTTCAACACACAATCTCCACGATCTTCGGAGAGTGGATCCATCAGTGATCAGTTTTCGAGGATGGGTATGTCCAATATGGCTTCACCTCCTTCAGCACCAAAACGGCTCCCGTCGTTCCATGACCAACGGCCTACGTCAGCAAATAGCAGTTCTGTTGGTATCGGGCAAGTGTTCCCGGTTTCCCGCAATCCTAGCCTCGGTTCACAACACCAGGCGTATCCTCCATATGGCTCTGGCCCTGGTCGTGGTGCTCCCGGCCCTCCGCCTCCTCCCATGAAAGGTCCCATGCAGCATCCATATCCTGGAGGTCCTGCACGTAATATGACCGCTCCTTCTATGCAAGGTGGTCCACCATTCGATCATCCACAACCTCGCGCACCTTTCATGGACGGTTTGCCCCCGCGACCTCCGTCTGAACCACCCATGCAGGCCAACCCACCTGGCCGGCGATCTCCGTCCACTCGTTCTCTTTCGGCGCAACAGGACCACCCTCGTTACAACAACATGTCTCCTAATGGCTATCCTTCGAATAACACGAATGTCAACAACACCATGACGAGACAGCAGTCCTCTGGAACTCCACTTCATGCACCCCAGCCCCGGCCCCTGATGCCATCAGCAACGTTCAACCGGGCCCTCGCTGAGACATCCTTTGCTGATCCCAGTCCTCCGAATTCTCCGGTGGCCGAAAGCTCCTCGCTTCCCACCGGGCCTGTCACATCATCCATAACGGCTACCTTCAAATGTAAAGTTTTTTTGAAGCAACAGCATGCCCAGTGGAAATCGCTTGGTACCGCTAAGCTCAATTTGTATAAAGAAAGCCCGACAAACGTAAAGCAGCTCGTAGTCGCGGCCGATGACAAAAATAAGACCGTCTTGATTTCGACGATCGTCTTAACGGATGGTGTTGAGAGGGTAGGGAAAACCGGTGTGGCGGTCGAGTTGAGCGATAGAGGTGCTCGGACGGGTATCGTCTATATGATTCAGCTGCGGAATGAGAAGTCAGCAGGGGGGCTGTTCGATAGTTTATTGGATGGTTCAGACAGGGCGCGGTAGATGTGCGGGGATGACTTTTTTGTTTTCTGTTTCTTTTCTGGGTATGTACATAGATCTGGGGTCGCATCAGTTGACTCGAAGTAGTATTAATATTATCTCGGAACACCGCAGCGTCGATACATTTTCCCCTTCCACTCTCTTATTTTGTTTTTTTTTACCTACCATGGACACTCGCTCATTACAAGCATCCTAATTCCTGAATTTTTTACATGTCTCTCGCTACAATCGCTGCGCTCTATAGTGTTATAACATATTCAGACTTTCAAGTACGCTAAGCACTGGCTAAGTCAAAGTAGGCGTGAAAACTATTTCCGCACTGAGCAACACATGATCGCTCCCGCAGACTCCCAATTGCGGGAGTCCTGGCTGGAGGTCTTCGGTGCGATGTCCGGATAGGACACCAGTGATCGTTGATTGACTTTGGGGGGCATCTAAGATGAAGATATAATCTGCGATACATACAGTGGGACAAACTTCAGCAGTGAAAACTCTCTCTCGGTTGAAACGCACCAAGAACTAGCTTCCAGTAGAATGTATAGCTTGTCCATTCTGGTTCATATCCACCTAGTCTGGAAGATGGAATAGAGACCCTATCCCCAAAAGTCCTTGTTGGTTTGTTAGACTCGCTGAAAGATTCCAGATATCCCCGCAAGCTACTGTCGTAGGCGCTTTTCAGCGGAGGACCAGAGCTTAGAAACAGGTTTTTCAACTCTGATAACGAGAGTAATCCATCAACAGGTCGGGCTGCGCGCGCGTTGGTGATGACTTTATCGGGATCAGCGCCCTCTTCCTCGTTCTCATTATTGCCATCGGTAGTTCCACTAGCTCCGGTGGCAACTACGGGATCTATCGTTGTGTGGACAACATAGGAAGGCCTAAGTTTTTCTTCCTGCACGGGGAGTACAGGATCACCGACTATGAGTGAGTATACAGGGTCGTCGGGAGTGAAGTTAAAGTCTGGTTGAATCTTGGGTTGAAATTCAATAACTGAGGCATTCGGCATCACCCACCCCCGCTGATGATACATGGCCAATCATCGTGTCCTATAGATTGTTTGAATCCCACAACTTCCCTTTTCAATATTGCCGCTTGTCTGCGTTGTGAATCAGCGATGGCACCGGCTTCTTCAGGTGCTTGGAACTTAAGACTGACCTTGCTTTTTCGTACACATATCTATATGGTTATATACATAATGTTAGGATGATACAGGAAGATCACTAACTTTGGATGCCAGAATAGATGTGTCGTCGCGATGACCAAGCCTTCATCGCACTGCGTATGCTTCAAAGCTACAATGTGACCAATATTTCTTGTACGGAAAGTGCTTCCGCACAGGCTAACTCCTTCCTCGTCCGTATCGCGTACGTTCTCTTTGTCGTACAATACCAACTTTAAACCCATTTCTTCGTAAAGATCTTTCTTGAACGCTATTAAGCAACCGTGTTTTTTGTTTGGACCAGCTGCGTATCTATGAGCATAACCTGCGCTCTCGAGAACGGGAAGTAATTTCTCCAAACGATCTACTTCCTTTGTAAGAAATAAATATGGGGTCGCCTCGTAAATGCATGTCATAAACGCATGTACATACCTGAAGACATAAAATATCGGCGTTGTGTTGTAACATCTCACGATAAAGCATATGTTCCCGTTGGACTGCTTTTAGACAATCGCTGTTTGGGAATAGTTCTCGTCCTTTGTGGTTTGATTCATGAGAGGAATGGATCGGATTGCGAAGCATATCACAACGTACTGACAAGGCATTGTGCGAGTAACTTTGATTCAACGTCAATTTCAAGCGATCTTGTCAATTCTAGAAGCGAAATTGACAGACATTCCAGGTGAGAATCTTCACGCGATGGCCACTTGGGATACTATCAGCGTCCTTGATTTGAATCCACTTCCGATCTATGATACGCCCTTTCACATCGTTGACCAGAGAAGCCGTAGTCGGAGCTGCCACGTTCTGCTTCGCCTTTTTCGCTTTGCGAGCTTCTGAGAGAGCTAGTTGTTCGGCAGTGAGAGAAGGCCTTTTGGAGGTCATGACATGGATTCGACTAGTAAACGAAGGTCTACTGAGAAAAGCAGAAAAAGTTCGGAAGAATATGATGATTTGAGTGCAGCCGACGACTGCCGGAAAGTGATCGAACTTGAAGAAAAATTTGATTTCGAATCACGTAATCATCCCTTCGAGCGCGGTCAGGACAGTGGTGGATGCTTCGCTCTATCTCTCGTTGTACACCCCTTCTTTCCAGGCGGAGCCTGAAAAGCATTGGGTTTCCATCCTCTCCTTATACTTTTCACAAAGGGACCGGTTGCGGTGGCATTAGGAAACATTTAAATAATTTCCCGTTTCGGCTTGCATCTCGTCCTTTGTCTTCTACTACTACATCCTTTGCCATGTCTACTACACCACAAGTCTTTGGCAACTTCGATCTCATTCAGAATTTCAAACTTGACTTTGCAGAGGTCGTCGTATCCAAATACAGGAGCAGAATTACTGGTTTAAGCATTGTACATCTCGATTATGAAGGTGTGTATTATCTTTGGTCGCGTTTGATTTCGTGTTTGACACTCTGTATCAGCGCCTATCGTCAATGGCTATTTTTTGGTGCCCACAGAAAGTGCGCAAGGTCCCTCTTCCAACACTGGCTCTGACGCTCCTTCTAGTTTTCAATGACTCGGGATGTCCTCATACCTTGGAACAGTATGCTCACAATCCTTGCCCGAAATCTCTCTTTAATAATCCTCCTCCACAGCTTGGTATTTATGGGCTCTGAGAAGTACCCATACAAAGGGATCATCGATCATTTGGCCAACCGTGGATTCTCAAATGGAACAAATGCTTGGACAGACACAGACCATACTGCATACACTGTCTCCACTGCTGGAGAACAAGGATTCCTTCAGTTACTGCCGATATATGTAGATCATATTCTCTATCCTACCATAACCAAGGCTGGGTATGTATCGTGTTCCCTACATGGAAGTTAGCTGTGCTAATCATGAGACGAAAGGTTCATTACAGAGGCAAGGCGATAAATCTCCCTCTAGCACATCAAGCCTCAACAGTATCTAGGTTCATCACATGGATGGAAAAGGACATGATTCTGGGGTTGTCTACAGCGAAATGCAAGGAAGAGAAAATACTTCAGGCGATCTTATGGCGCTTGGGTTCGTCCTTTCCTTCTCGGTGAACAAACACCAACTTACTTTCAATCACAGCATGCAACGGCTTCTTGACCCCCCCGATAGTGCATACCGCAGCGAAACTGGCGGACTGATGGAAGCGCTTCGGAGATTAACTGTCGAGCAAAGTAATCATATTTTTCCGCTCTAACACTGGCAATGATTAATAATACATCCTCCAAGTCCGGGAGTATCATGGATCTTATTACGTGCCTCACAATCTGTCTCTGATCGTGGCGGGAAAGCTGTCGAGCGGGACTGAATCGTTGCTATCGGTCGTGCAAGAGCAAGTGGAACCTAGCCTCATTGCACACGGTCAGAATCGCGGTCCAAAGCCAAATGGTTGGAAGCGTCCTTTCCTAGAGACACCGAGTGCTATCAGACCCCCAATCGAAGAGTCTATCAAAAAGATTATAGAATTTCCTGAACAGGACGAAAGTACGTCCACTCAGATGACCTTTTTACCCACACACTCATACCTTCCTGTCCTTGAAACTTAGGTGTCGGTGAAATTGTTATCAATTTCTTAGGCCCGGCTCCAAATGAATTTTTAGAGAGAAAGGCTCGTAGACTTGGTTTGTTCGGTTCCTTTGCGCTAATCGTGTTGCAGGCCTTGGATGTTCTCAGTACTTATCTCACTTCATCTGCTGCGGCTCCTTTGAATAAAGAATATGTCGAAATTGAGTCACCATTATGGTGAGTCTTTCTCACTCACCTAAAGCTTTTTCGCCCACTCGTGTCTTCTTCAAGCACCTACATCTACTTTTCGGAAGATACTAGAGCGACGCGTGTTTCTATGCCTATCTATATTGGATCCGTGTCGACCGAAAACCTTGACACCTTTGATCAAAAGCTCAAGGCCAGCTTTCAGCGAATTGTCGAGGAGGGTATTGATATGGAACGTATGGCTATGGTCATTAACCGTGACGAACGTCAAGTACGTCGGAATTTCCATGTGCTTTTGATAGGCCATCTCAATTTCCCAGCTCCGAAGCAAACTGGAATCTGCGAAAGGAGACACTTTCTCTGGGACTGTGATCACAGATCATTTGTATGGTGCTGAGGATGGATCGGACCTTGCACCATCTATGGCCGAATTTGATACATACGCTGCCGTCAAGAAGTGGACCAGCAATCAATGGACTAACCTCCTTCAAAAGTAAGGGGATCGTCTTCCAAAATCAACACCCACTCACCTTGAAACATCGTAGGTACTATATAGATCCTTCATCTGTTGTTGTCATTGGACGTCCTTCTGCAGCCCTTGCTGCAAAACTGGAAAAGGACGAGAAGAAACGCCTCGCTGCACAGGTCAAGAGGCTTGGTCCTGAGGGTATCAAAGCTGCTGCAAAAGAACTCGAGGAAGCCAAGGCTGAACATGACAAGCCCATTCCCACAGAAGTTCTTACACGATTCCAGATTCCCAGTGTGAAGAGCATTTCTTGGATACCTGTGCAAAGCGTCCAACAGAAAGGGAAGGGCCGATCTGCTCCACCTACCGCATCAAGTTCAGATCTAGCTAAAATCATAGCCTCTGACGGGGATGAGCTGCCTTTCTTCGTGCAATATGATCACGTAGAGGTGGATACCTTCTCCTAAATTTTATCGTACTTCATACTGACCAACATCAAGTCTGACTTTGTTAGCATTACCGCATTTTTCTCATTAGAGAACTTACCTCAGCGGTTACGAAAGTAAGCCGCAAGGCTTTATTCTACAGCTTCTTCTCATGATATATACAGGCACATATCCACATACCTCTCTGCCTTCTTCGCCCTCCCAGTGAAGCGTCAATCTGGCGAGCGGCTTAGTCACGAAGAGGTGATTAACAAACTCGATGATGAAACTGTATCTTATGAGGTCGGACTGGGCATTGCTAACTCTTTCGCTGAAACGCTTCGCATTACCATCAAAGTTGAAAATGCCGCCTATGAAACCGCAATCGCCTGGCTCAGAGACCTACTATATGGTAGTGAATTCGACAAGGAACGGTGAGTCTTTGATGAAGATTACACAAGCAACCTTTTGAACAAGTTCCTTCAGGTTAGCGGTCACCGTCGCTAAAGTACAGCAATCTCTCCCAGAGATGAAGAGAGATGGAAGCACTGTACTCAGTTCCTTATGGGCTGATTTAATGTTCAGCGAGAAGTCTACCTCTCGTGCCGGTGGTGTCCTCCCTCAAGTGGAATTTGTCCCTAAGCTTGCAAAAGAGTTACAAGAGTCTCCAGAAAGAGTTATCGCAGATTTCGACGAGATCAGAAAGCACAGTGAGAAGCCTCGTGCCACTTACCTTCTTTCCTCGAAATTTTAATCAATTCATAGTGACTGATCCTTCTGGGATGCGTTTCTCCGTAACCGGCAATGTTTTGAAGATCAATCGTCCTCGTAGCACATGGAGGAAGTATTTCCAAGACGTACCAGTATGTTTTTCAAACCATTTTTCTCGCCAACAATCTGATGATTCTATACTTGCAGGAAGCACCCCTAAGTCCCATTCCATTTTCTGCCGAGGTCCTCAGTCCCGTTGGTGCTGATCCCGTCAAAAAGGTACGAGAAGTCTATCCTCTTCAGAGTTCACGTCCCAAACTTATCGCATTTCAGGCTCTCGTCATGAGTCTTCCCACCATCGAGAGCTCATATGTGATCCACACATCAAAAGGAATCCAGGGTTTCGACCATCCTCAATATCCTGCATTCCGTGTAGCTCTTGAAGTGTTAAACGCAACTGAGAGTTATTTATGGCGCTATATCCGGGGATCTGGTTTAGCTTATGGCGCATACGTATCGCTGGATGTTGAATCCGGTCTGCTTAGCTTTTCTCTTTATCGAGTAAGATCATTGGTCCACTGATTGTGCGAAGATTTAACCAAGTGTTGTCTAGAGCTCAAACAGTATGGATGCATTCAAGGCTGCCTCTACGGTCATCAAAGGCCTCGCCGATGGCACGGTATGGTCTTCCTGGTCTCAACTGCCCGTCGTCGCTAATCTGAACATCTTCAGGTAACTCTTGATGACACCACCGTGGATGCAGCAAAGAGCAGTATCGTTTATGGAGTTACTAAAACTGTATCCACAGCTGGTCGCGCTGCCATCATGTCTTTCACCAATCAGGCCCTGAAGGGTGTTCCGCAAAATCATCAAATGGAGCTGCTCGAGAAATTCCAAGCTGTAACCAAAGAAGATATTATTTCCGTTTTCCGCAGCCATTTCCTACCCCTTTTCGAGTCTCAGTCTTCTGTTGCAGTGGTAGTAACTGCTCCTTCCAAAGCTGATGAAATTGACGCTGGTCTTGCCGGTTATGGATTCGAAGTCGAACGAAGGACGTTGGATATTGATCCTAATGAAATGGCAGGCTCGGAAGAAAGTGATAGTGAGAGCGGTAGTGAAAGTGATGAATCTGGTTTGCACTAACGCGTCATACGATATATCTTATAATTGCTTTCAATACTTATACTTTGTGCAAATTATTCTATAATCCTATATCGACTGAACGGAAAAACTGTGGTGTACTTGTAAGGACCTGATGCGCTATGATTCACCGGAAGTCGAAACTGAGCCAACGACTTGGATGGGAACTGCGTCAGCATCTCCTGGCTTGAGCTCTACACCGTCAAGAAAATCGTTATCCACGAGAAATCGGATGGCTTGAGACAAATTGGACACAGTCATTCGTATTTCAGGAAGTAAAAGCTAATTTCTGGGGGATCAGATAAATGACACGAACTAAAATGAAGCCAAACTCACGTTTCGTAGCAAGCTCGTCCTAGGAGCGAACGGATTGGGTGGTGGTTTTTTGGGCTGAGGTCGAGGAATTTTGGCCACCATTTTGGGTTTAGACTGAGTCGGAACGGGGGATGATATTTCGGATACTTTCACCTGTTTTTCTGGTACCGGAGGAAGCTTAGATGATAGGATTTCGGGTTCGCTATCGCTGTCTGAGGCAGAATCATCTTTGTCTTTCTCTTCCTTCAAGGGTTCGTGTATTTGCACCTGAGGTGACACTGCACATTCGAGCACCGGCGCGCGATCAATCGTGTCATCTCCGCGAGAACCAAACGAACTTCCTCTACCTCTACCCCTGGCGCCCCTTCCTCTCCACCCAGAATCTGACGAACCCCTCGGTGTCCAGTCATTACCCCTGCCTCTTGCTCTTCCACCACGAGCATGGTGATTCCTCTCATTACCCTCATAAGGATCCTGTACCCTTCGTTTCTTTTTGGAAAACAATCCCAGAGACTCTACGGAAAGTTCTCCTCTTGCAGAAGCCTGCTCGAATTTTCGCTTTTTCTCAGCGATCAACGTGCTGCTAGGCCAGCGTTTCTTCCGCTCCTCTACCCATGCGTCTATTGCGTCCGGCGTATCGAGTGTCAGGTTAGTTCCTTGAATTAGAATGGGTTTTCTAAGGTATCCAAGCATGAATAAATTAAGAAATTTCCGAAAGAGACAAACTCACCCTTTGAGACTGGGGTCAGCGTCCCAGTCTTTTTTCTTGCGTGGGTCCCAGCCTGGAGGATATATCAAGTGCCGATCCATCATATGAATCTCGACGCATTTTGCAGAACCAGTAAATCTGCAGCCTCTATATGTACATCTCTCGTGTCCAGCCTGATACCAAGCCGAATTTGCCTGGTTGAAATTCTGTATTTTGATCCCTCCACTGCTCTGGTTCTGTGGCCTCGAAAAGCTGGGTCCAGCTGAGGATTGGGTGAAGTACTGGTTCTGGTTATTATTCACATATGCATTCGGATCGTATGTGGAGGACATCGTATATCCTTGGGCGTTCGTAAAAGGCATCCCGTTGTATTGGTGCATATAAGCTTGAGCATAATGAGAAGAATATGTTTGAGAATAAGGATTTGTGAGAGCAGAACGTAAAACAAAAGCAGCTGCTTGAGACGACGGTATAATGTTGTTTTGTGACGCGCCTGGTCGGGAAGGAAGAGATGCTGGTGGATCCATTGAAACAGGTAAAAAAAGTTTTCCGATCAACTGAAAAAGCAACTTTTCTTCTTACAAAATGTCCATTTCTCCAAGAATGTCTACATAAAGGTGCTGAGCAGTTAATGATATATGTAACGAAATGAAATACATATATATGTACACCAACTACCTGACTGATAAGCTATAACGTAAGTATGCATACTTTTACGAAGAGCCCGTCTCCAACGACGACAACAACAGTGGCCAGCGTATATTGCTGCAGCAATCGAGAGCATTCAATTATGGCCAGGAGAGTAAAGGACGCGAGACATCATGGAGAAATTGGTGGAATGGGAAAGGCTCCAGTAGAGAGCACCAAGATGGATTTGGATGTGAGGGCGCATAGCCAGCAGACGAGTGATTTGGTCGGCCAGGAAAGAGAGATAAAGAGAGGGTCCAAAATCGGACCGATGTTTGAGGGATTATTGGTACATTCTACATAGACACCCTTCAATCAAGGGGAGTTAAATAGGATTGATAGGGAGAGGAATAGCCTGAAGAGGCTGTCAATGGTTCGGAAAGAACCCTGCTCAGTCCTGCAATTCTTGTTGCTGTTGAGCCTCGCGTCCAACCCTCCTTTCCTTCTCGCTCTCCAGCTGATTATAAAGCAGGAACAAGGCCTTCTCATTCGCCTCAGGTGTACCGACGATGGTGAACATTCGCTCTCCAGTCTCGTCGTGAGGAGCCTTGGCAATCGAAATTTTGGAACCGGACAAGCGACGAATTTCAGTAATTTTCGTACCGCTACGGCCGATGATACATCCGACCATGTCCGAAGGAATGGAAATATTCTGCGTGCGCAGGTTAGCGGTGGGCTGTGCAGCTACGGAAGCCTGCTGAGAGCTGGGTGACGTGGCACGGCGTGGGGCGTCGCCGTTAGGACGACGAGAGCCGCTATAGGAAGAGGAAGAAAGGCCGTTGGTAGAGCGTCTGGAACCGGTTCTCTCTTCGGAGGTTCCAGGGTGATACAAAACAGTACCCATTCCTCGCTCCCAATCCTCAAGAAGACACTTTCCAATCTCCTCAATGGCAAGTCCGATGGCTTCCGGGGAACCCTGAACGTCAACAATACGTTCGGTCGACTGAGGTAGCATTTCCTTAGATGCAATCATACGGGCACCCGAGCCATCCTGAATGGCTTTAATTTTGAGACCGTTACGACCAATAATGGTTCCCATAAGGTTATGGGAGATCAGAAGCCGCACGGTAGTATGGGAAGAGGAAGGAGACGCGGTGATTGGTGAAGAAGGATTGGAAGCGACGAGTTGAGAAATGATCAGTGTATACGCCTGGATATTTTTGCGTTAGAAAAAAGGTATGAATCAGGTCAGATAGCAAGCATACTTTTGCTACGCCCTCTACAGGACCAGTGACGGTGAGGACCCGCTCATGAACACCTTGGATGACCTTGCTTACTCCAGCCTTGACGCCAGTTTGTTCACGCAGTTCGGCAACATTTTTACCAGCTCTTCCAATAATTACACCTGCATCTTTGGTGCTCACTAGGGCCCTCAGAGTAAGAGTGTCCTGAGGTGACGGCGAAGGGGAACGAGACTGCGGCGGCGAAGCTGACATTAACCCGAAAAAAAAATATGAAAAGAATCGACGCTTCAGACGGTGAGTCTCGATTAGAGAAAGATTCTTACCGGAGTCTCGTTTATGGTCGGAGGAGTCGGACATGTGAGGACGAAGGGGAACGGAGGGAAGAAAAGGATGGAGAAAAAGTTTACTGACGGAGGAAGTCAAGTTGATTTTTCGGCAATTCGCGGTACAAAGCGTAAAGTCAACTGACAGTCATACCGGAGTCATTCGATAATCATATTTATGAACATTTTTTTCACTGGTAATTTCGCTCAGAAGCATGTCATAGTGTATAATAGTCGGCATATCAGTTACATGACCCGTAAATGCATAACGGCAACGGCAAAAAGGTATGATAATGATATTCGACCATCTAATATCCAAGCTCAGCCAACTTGGGGAAGGATGACGAGGAGTCAGCGACAGCCTTTTGGCGCAGCTTGATTGCTGCAGTCTAGGAATGGAGATGTTTGATGAGTTGTACAAAATAGTTGCGCGACCCTCATACCTTGCGTTCGTGGAAAGCCTGAGCCTTGATCTTTCTCTTCTCCTCCAGACGGTCAACAACGTCTTTGTAGCCCCAGCCGACTTCATGAGATAGACGCTGTGATGAATGACAACTGAGCAAGAGATTATCCTTCGTCTCCCGCATTCACGTACCTTGACGGTGCAGTATTTGCGGCCGGGCTTCAACCTCAGAACCCGAAGAGCCTCAGGGACAACCATCCGCTTCTTGCGATCGTATGGTGGAGGAACACCTTCGAAAAGCTTGAGACGCTCAAGGGCAGCAGCACCACGGGGACTTTTGTGCGGGGTCATTCCACGAATGGCACGGTAGAGGATCTTGGAAGGAGCGCGGTGGTGGAAGGGTCCGGACTTTTTGGGGTTGACAATATGGCGTTTGTGCAAAAAGTTGTGGTATCGGAGCTGGAGAATGGATGTTAAGGATATGTCCGACTGTTCTCTGAACTGAACAAGTAACCAACTTTGTTTCGGAAAAAGCTTCCAGAAATGTTGATCTCTTCGCATCTTACAACCACAATTTTCTGTCCGGAAAGAATTTGCTTGGAGATGATCGAGGCCAGCCGACCGAGAAGATGTCCCTTGCCATCGATTACGATGGGTGTCGAAGAGAAAGTGGCCATGGTGTTGTCTATTATCCTCTCAAGTCAGTTCCAGTTCAAGTTTGTTTCTTAAAGTCCAAAAGTCGCACCTGACGATTGAGAATGGAGGAATACTGTTAAGTTGAGTGTAAAGTAGCAGATTTACAAGCTACATACCTTGCAGAAGTCTTGAGTGGAAGGCCTAGTGATATGCCGATTGTCGTGATGGGATTGTGTAACGAATGTGGGAAAGCCATTCGTTCAACTGTACAGTCACAGATCACGTCTTCGCCACAGGTCATGCGTCACAGTAAGGTGACTCACTACTAATAGTAGTATACCCGGAGCTGAGCGTAGCCCCTATTTAGTACCCCGCGGTTGACTCTCGGGAACTTGATTAATGCGCCAGAGTTCCTCTCGTCAGCAGCTTAGCAATAGCATATCTTTTCACACTTTGGTGAGTTCCAGGAAAATAGCAATTAAAATCTACATACATACCGGATCGAGAACGGGTTCATAGGAAGAATAAAAAGGGAATGGAGCAAACTACTGATAGAAGACGTTATTTCTATGGAATGACAAATATCCTCTGCGAACCAACTGCGAGACACAAATTCCGTCAAAAACGCCTTCAGGGAGACCGATTGTCGAGTTTCTAGCCGGCGAACGAATGTCGGGGAAGTCCCCTATACTTACCGGCAAGATTCACAACGAAAAGGTGTCCAGAGTCGGGATAGGTAGATTGCAGACCGTTTTCCTCAACATTATTGGCTCCACAATGCGCTGAGGTAACATAAAGTTGGTCATTCCCAGGTCCTTCAAATTGTTGGATGAAAACAGCTCGAAGTAATTTGTTTATCCAACTTACCACCAAAGCAGCACGAGGTCACTTTTAGCACCCTTGGAAAAACGATTTCCAGGTCCACGGCGCCAGAACTTGTGAATCGGCAGACCCGGGAATCTCCCCACCTGAAGACATGGATGGTGCCGATGGAGGATATGAGCAAACGATTGACTTACCTAGCGCTCCAGACACCTATGCAGCGTGCACACGTATGGATCGTTAGTTTTACCGTGTAATCAAAAGTAAACATTGGAGACCAACCGCCGTCTGCGTCGACACACATGCCGTCACAAAATCCGCTATAGCCTAGTTCCTTGGCTTCAATAAAGTTACGCCTGTTGCTCAATTTTCCGTGCTGGACATCGTAGTCGTACATGAATATGATGTTTCTGAAAGAATCTGTGAAATAACTAGTCGGGGACGGGATGAGGTCTTAATAGAATAACACATGAATAGTATACAGTATATGGACTCACAGGATTTTCTCATCGGGACTAAACCCCAATCCATTGGAGTCCTGGGTCAGGATTCTTGTCAGATTTCCTTCAAAGATAGAGGTTACAAATATTCATACCGTAAAGGGACCTTCGTCAACAGTTGTACATATTTGATTATCGGGGTCATACATGTACAATTTACCAGGGATTCCGTGTTCCGGAGAATATACAGTTCCAGCAATGTATCGGCCTCTAACATCACAGGTACCGTCGTTGAAACGAGTGAAGGGGACATGTTCTTCAGGTAACGGTTGGGCCAGATACTCGACAGAACCATCTGGATTGAGTAAAGCAAAACCTCGAGCCGTGGTAGCGGCCAACTAGAGAAACAAAGAAACCCTTAATACAAAGCTTGACTGGCGATGTCTATCATCCTTACTCCTGGAGCATCCCGGCGCAGTACAATGCTCGTTATAGGTACGTTGTATAGGTCCGTAGTAAGAGTGAAATCGACGGTATTGAAGTGATGAACCTAATCGAGCATGGTTTAATAGGCAGAGAATCGCAATATTGAACATTACTAAGACGACACCTTTCTTTCAATTATGTCGACAAAATGTAATGTAGCAGTGACCGGATCATACAGAGGACCTAGAGGTGAACAAGAAGAAGCATTCAGAAGGGTCCTCTCATTAGTTCTCAATTAACCTTCGCCGAGTGTGCATCCAACTTTCAAGAGAGGTTCGTCAACGACGATCTTTCTATTGACGAAAGGAGACATCCACGTTTGATTGTGAGGGAAACAGGAGAGGAGATATGAAATAATATTGTCTTTGGTAGCTGTTCTATAAACCACGCCGTATCAGTGTAGAAGCTACATTTCGATCACCGGGAAGAAATCCCTTGTCCAAAACGCCTATCTCAGCCACTGATCAGCGGGACGAAAGAGCAATCCTCAACATTTCCGGTCCGTGAAATCCCGCAATTAAAAACTCCCTGGATTATAGTAGGGTAGACGAATACATTGGCGGATACTTCCGAAGGCATTTTAGTGAGCTTAAAAAGGTATGAGTATATAGAGCGAGGTATGAAATGCATTTCGACTAACCTTCGGGAGTTTTGGCAACGTAGTCGATAGCTAGTTCACGCGCGAACATAAGTAAGAGCACAGATCACCTGTGTTGGGAACAAACCTTGTTGCACTGTTTGAATTTCGTCTGCTTCTGCATCCGGTATTTCAATCGCAAACTCCTGCATTATAGTCGCGTCAAGAAGGAGGAGGATGAGGAACAATAAGAATACCTCTTCTACTGCCATGACCACCTCAACAGCATCCAAACTGTCTAACCCGAGGTCTTTTTCGAAAGAGGCGGTTGACGTAAGCTTAGAGAAACCCTGTAAGCAGTTTCATAGGACAAATAGAGCAGCCCATACTTTAGATGGATCCACTTTCTCAAAGCCCTTCAGTACATCCAACACACGCAACTCGATATCCGACTTGGAGAGGCCCGCCGCAGCAGAGTAAGGACGTAGAAGTATTTGTTGTCTTGTCCTGTAAGACGCATTCAAGGCAGCCCGCGGAATGATTGAGGATCTAGCAGCAATTCGGAAAATAGACATGGTTAAAGATGGAAGAACAGGCTGAGGAAAAGACGGAGCCGCGCTAAAACGCCCGGTCAGTGCTAATTTCCCACGACTTTTGAGCTTTAAATATCTTCAAATTAAAGTAAGTACATAGAAGTAACGTTCCAAGAAATTGAGAATTCAGTGATACACGACAATGCTATTCGATATTATATATATTTTCACTGCAGTTCAGAAATATTGTCCCACTGGAGTCGTTCGAAACGAAACGTTCAAGCGCGTTACGTAAATGACTTACATTCTCGGCGCGATATTTCTTACTCTTGACCAGCTCTTGACCGTCATGAAGCATGGCGTTGCTTTCCGCAAATTCTCGCGGTCAACATCCCACAGAATGCTTATGCTTCGGCAAGTAATGCCCAACTTGCGCCATCTTCTTACTTATCGTGTTTCCTTGCAGGAATCTGGTCACTTCCCTTTTCGAGCATGAGCAGATAAAAACAACTCTCCCGAAGGCGAGAGATACCGCAAGGCTAGCGGAAAAGGTAACCAGATTCAGAATCCTTGCCCGCATATCTTCTCATATGCTGTAGATCATCACGCTGGGCAAGAAAGGGGACCGGTCAGCCCAAGCGAGAGCATCTGCATTTCTGTTAAAGCCCGAGGTCTTGCCTAAACTCTTCGGAACATTTGCCAGTCGCTATGCTGAACGGCCCGGCGGGTATACCAGGATACACAAGTTTGGGAACCGGCCAGGCGACAATGCCCCAGTCGCAATTTTAGAGCTTGTTGACAATCACAAAGACCTTCGATGGGAAATCACTGCTCGTGCAATAGGACGGGAAATTTTGCAGGACAAGCTACGTGCAGAGAAACCATTGGACCTAATCAAAACTGGCGTTCACGGCACTCAGAACATAATAGAATCCGAGAGGGCCTTGGAGTATGGCCGAAATGGGTTGTTACGCCCAAAGACTCGGTGGAATATGCAGAAAATGCTACGTTTCCGAAATCAGGATGCCGTTTCTCAACTGAGCCGAAACGTTGGAAACTATATTGTGCGCTTTATCTCTCCAGCTGTACGTCTGTCTCATGCTTCTTTGCCACAGGACCACTTAATGGCTACTCCGATATCCATGAAAAATCTTCATGATCGGGAGAGGAGGAAAACCGTCACAGGCGAATTTGCATTGCGAGCAGGTCAAAGTGCACCTGGTGACCCTCGGAGCGTTCTTGACCTCTCTCAAGGCAGACTTGGTATTCAGCGGCCCCCAAGTGCAGGCCCAGTTCTCACTGCGAACTACATATTTGGACGGAAACCTAAGAAAACATAACATCAAATGGTAGCATATTCACGCTTTCTCCCATATATAATCTCGTCCTTACAATATGTGTGGGATATAAACGATCTACTATGTGTCCATCCTCATTAAATGAACCAGGTTTCACACCATCAATCTCAATCAACTACGAATTGAAAAACCAATTGCGAGCCCGTGGTTTGGACAAGATAATCGGTATTTCGTTGACATTTTTTTGGAATGCGTATGCAAACTACTCCTGAACATACTATGTGATACACCGGGTGTCAACTCTCTCTAAACATCTTTAGACGAAAAACCTACAAACAACTTGCAACATGTAGATTTTTCTCATTGAGTATGACTAGCTAAAATGAAGAAGGAAACACGACAGAAACATGCGATGAATTTATGATATCTTTCAGAACCTCTTCGGCTCCGTATATGTGCTCGAGTATGTATCCCTATCGGGCATCCTACGACAGATGCCGGTAACTCACGCTTTGGCCGTTGGGTCATCACTTTAGATGCAGACCCTCGACGCACTGAGTTTATAACCATCTATCTATGAGGTCTCATCATTTTCCAAGTGGAAGACTCGTCCTAGGATAGCACAAAAATCTTTGACTGGCAATTTTGAAGTCCATCGAAAATGGCAGAGAATTCAGAATATATTTTACAGGGGAGGGAACCATCTGCTTGAGAAGCCTCATATATTTTGGTTGGTATATGCTGCCAAAGCGACTAGCAAAAGAGAGCTTAACGATAGTCTAGAGGTGCAAGGAAAAACGTCTGGAACGCGGAAACCGGTCAGATGGAAACCTGAGAAAACGTTTTCCTTATACCACCTCCATAAATAATAAAATGTTCAATCATAAATTACTTGCTGACCATCCCAATTGACCTTCTTGGTCAAAAGGTGGAAGGAACGCATGCAAGTGCAAGCTGCCTAGACTTTTGAGACTATGTGAATGGGTGCGAAAACACGCCGCAAACGCAAGGCAATCTCATCCAGTAACGACGCACGGCGAAACTGACATTGACAGAATAACTTTGTGATTAAGGGGAAACACAATAAACAGTTCTCGATTTAGATATGATACATTCCGACTCAATCTGACTCCCGAAATGTAGCATGCTGCTTGGACAGGAGCCTCACTACAAGAGCGTGGCTTCGTCGATAATAACCCGTGTTCGGCGCCCTGAAGATGTCATTTCAACTAAGTTCACATCCTACTTGGAAAATACAGACCTCGCACATCCCGTGCTAAAGTTGGTCGCCCCGAAAGCAAGAGATTCGGTAATCGCGCCACAGACGATTGACCGCTACACCATCCAGTGGTACAGAGGAATTGTCAAGTCGGGAACTGCTTCCACCAGAGAAAAGGTGTGATATGTCGCAATGTATATCTCTCCATGAACGAGCACTTCCAGAGGTAAGTTACATTAGGTTACGCGTTTGTTCGAGTAGTGATAGGGGAAGAAAACCTCACCTCACGTCAGCCACCTTATAAACAGATCCTGAGTTGATTTTGACAGCGTAGCGGTATAGCAAACCAGGCTGCAAAATCAAGGAGACAGCTTCTGAGGGTAGAAGCAAGACGATCGCGTTGGTATTGCGACCATAGTCTTCAGACAGTTGTATTGACACTGGCTTGCTAGTATCATTGTTGAAGTCGAGTAAGACTTCGTAGTTGTGTAGAAGAGCTGGCATACGTGAGCGTGGACAGTAAATCAAGAACTATTTCAGTTGAGATTACTGATAAAATACGGCGATAGAAGCCTGGTTAGCTTCCAATTCTGGAAGAGATGGGAACAGGTGCCCTAACACGAAGGGGACTCCGAAATTTCTCTTGCAGAAGTCCTCCGGGTGGTCAATAGTAGAAACGTGAGTTGGTTCTGTCGAGTTTACGGCAAGATTGGGACAGATTGGGACAGGATCAAGTTCCTCCATCCCCGGGCCCTTTATGGGCCTTTATGAGATTAAGAAATAAGTACAATGTGTTGTCGTTGTGATTTTGCGGTGTTTTACTGCATCGGAGCCGGTTACGAGATAATTTCAGAGATTTAGTATAGATAGATGCTGGCAGTGGATGGGTGTTCACAGTAACGAGCCATCTCGTGACTGCATGAGGCTTTCTACATGTTGTCACTGCCTGTGGAACTACGTATTCTAATTTATGCCCTCTACCTTTCAGAACTGCAACACGTTCCTGGTAATCAGCAACCCAAAAATACCCATTTCAGACTTTTGCATGTCTGCAGACAAATCTCATACGAGGCCGGTCAATTGGCGAATTTCCGTTCTTATGTATCCCTCATTCACGAGGATCAGATCGCAGCTTTCAATGCGAATATCAGTACTGAGGCTGCATCGAGGATCTTGCATGCCGATGTTGCCAACGATTCAAGATTGGTGCATGCGTCTGGTCATGTAAGACAGCACGAGCTTATTCAAGAGTCATTGGGCTGAGTACTGTATTATTCCTATTTTGCAGTCTGTTCCTGCCTCTGAACTCTATCTCGTTTTATCCAAACTCGTATCCCTGCGCAGGCTACGAGTGTTTGAACACAACCGAACCAGGCCTATGAAGGATTTCAGTGAGTACCCTTCTCCCTCTTGCACCATACCTAAGTTTTGGCTGACCGCGTGGTCCTCAGTCCTGGGAGCTCGCTTCACCGTGGAATTCGAAAAGGCAATGTTCCCTTCTGGCAGAGCGCCACAACTCGACTCCTACGAACTTTATCTGAGCCCGTTGAAGAGCTCAGCTCGAATCTTTCAGGTTGTATCCTGTAATAGCGTGCAAAGGCTTCGTCTCTCAGGGGATTGTGGACTTCCACAAGGCACGAAACTCCCCAGGCTCACCAATCTTGCAATCAATGGGGTCACAGGACATTACTTGGAACAACATATGGAGGAATACTTTGCCCAGTGTCAGCTCAAAGAATTTCAGTATACGCAAGGTGCCAAACCAGGAGCGTATTTCGAGCTTAGAGATCGACATCTGAATTCTTTAGTCTTTGGATCAGCGTCTGGATTGCACAAATTAGTATTATTAGGCTGCAGTCGCTTGTCTAGCCTAACTTTGACATCCTGTTTGAGGCATCTGGATCAACTCCGTTATCTGGCTCTTTCGTTTGTTTCTGTTCATGAGTTGGATAGTGACTTCGTTAGCGCGTTTCCTAGTTCTCTTATAGTGCTGAAATTCAGTATTAGCAACGCATGGTATACAAATCCTCTACTACAAGAAGAGCACAAACTCTGTGACTCTGTGGAGGATTTGATCATCAAGCGGAGGCCTCCACTCAAATTTGTTTTTGTGAACTTTCGAGACGAGGTCACGGCAATGTCGGGGCGCGGGAAAAGATGGACCAGGATAGCAGAAGAAAGAAAGTTTGCACTGCAGCTAGGGGCATGGGAAGAGGATGAAATTTTCTAATTGACTCGAAAATATAACACGATCGATAGTTCGGTAGCTTATAATTGCTCGGGATGATAGGATAATAAATGTCCAGCAGTAAGTATGATACAGCAAAAATCCACCTCTCAAATCACATATTTAAATTATAGGTTGGTTTCGTCAAGCGTGGGGTCTTGCGGCCAAAACTTCCCTCAGCTGAGAATTATCGTGAGCAATCTACGACTCTGGTGATAGAATTTCGACAGACCCCTCATGAACGCCCATGCGTCGCCCAATCGGGACTGCCTCCACAATATGACTAAAACTCACCAGGATGGGCCTGGGCTTGTGATGGGCGATTCAAGTCTGACGAATCATCGTAATAAGGATCATTGAACTTCGGGGTAGGACCTGGATCTTGGGTGTAGGCATTATTGGGATGTGACAAGGAACCTTCGTAATTGGGCTGCGGAACGTATGGAGCAGCAGCGTCAGAATATGAAAATCCGTCTCTTGGTTGACGAACGGGTTGATTCATAACATCGTTCATGCTCGCAGCACTTGCCTGGCGTCCATGGGTGTATCCTCCGGGATAATCAGTGGAGGTTCTCGCGTCCCATGGGTCGCGGCTGTTCATGGGAATGCCTTCGCCATTCAAAGGGTTGGTAGGGTCGTTCAGCGCATCATATTTGATGTGGTCCTGCTGTTGCGCAGAACTGTAAGAACTAATAACAACATAAAGATAGATCTAGAAGATTTCACATTAGAACAAGCTTGACCAGACTTTCATGTCTACATACATGCATGATAGCGAGCCAAACCCATATTCCAGCCATGATGCCGATGTCAACCCAAGGGAATATGTTACAAAGAGTATTGCCCTCGGTTTGTTCGGTCGAGTCGGTGGTATTGAAGAAATCTGCGATGCAATTGGATTCCGCAGTTGAATGTTTTGACGCAGATATTATGACCCATGCAGCGGCCAAAGCGAATGCAGCTACAACGGCCAAGCCATGAAGTGTAATATATCGTCGGAAGAGTATTGGCTTTTCCTGTTATCCGAATGAGGTAGGTAGCTTTGTGGATTTGATGAATGTTACACACGTTTGCAACCCCCAAGAAACCAAGAAACTGTACGGCGCCTGCTACCAAGCAAACGATCCCAAAGAGCAACGGAGCGAATGAGGGCGTTGCCGCACCAACAACTGGTGACAGCAATCAATTCAAGTCTACACTGATATAAAGCGAACGACGAACTTGAAGGGGTCGCAAAAGACAAGACACCGATCAAAACAGCAGCTACTAGTTGCTCGGTCAAAGCAGCGTATATTCCTGCATTAACGATTGCTGATGAGGGGTTAGTACATATGTTGAGGGTATCGAGTTGAAAAGCTCACGAATAGCGCAGCAGCAGTATTGGCGGACCTTCATGTTAGAAGGTTTGATCTGGTCAAGGAGAAAAGCAAGGAGTAAGTTGCCAGTAACAGGGCGCTGCGGAAGGATGGGCACAGCAAATTATTATGTCATACTGGAGGATCCCACGTGGCAAAAGCCAGTATAATACCCAAATTGGAAGACTTGGACTCAGCCTTCTCCAATGACTATACTCCGTTCATCTGTCATTGCCTTTTTATGCCTCCTTTCTCTTACCAATGCTGCATCCTCGGTAACACAAACCCCCCTCGACACGGTCGAGAACTTTTCTGAAAAGTGGGGTTGGAAGGATTGCGGTTCGTTTTGTATTATCCTGAGTGGTTATCTCTTACTCGCTTTTATTCACTCTCATACAATAGGCATGGAGACGGACCCTATTCAGATCCAGAGCATTGAAATCTCCCCTGACCCTCCATTACCTGGCAAGCCTTTGACTGTAAAAGTTACGGGTACTGCTAGTGAAGTCATCGAGGTAGGTCCTCAGACAATCATCCATACAGAATTTCACCATTGTTTGAAGGAGGGCGCTACTGCAGACGTGACAGTGAAGTTGGGGCTTATTAAGCTCTTGACAAAGACCTTCGATGTTTGCGAAGAAGCGTATGTGCCTTTCGTGCTTATCTACTTTCAAAATGCCCATTTTCCACTCAGTCGCAGTGCTAACGCAAGCGTCCAATGTCCGGTGGAGAAAGGCCAATACATTGTGGAACAGACAGTGGATTTACCCAAGGAGATACCCCCGGGTTCGTTCATAGTACTTTCATTTCGGAACACATCTGATCCCCTGACAGCCAAATTCAATATTCACATTGATGGTTATACCGTGGACGAAGATGACCTGATGTGTATGGACCTTACTATCGACTTCACAAAGAAACATTTCTGGTAGCCACGGCAATGTAATCGCCTCAGCGCTCTATGTTTTATGAACACTGTAATGACTTGCACGTGTGAATAATCAATCCGTCTTTTATTCAACTAGGTTGTCACTGTCTAGGCGTAACGATGCTACTTTCTTGTACTTGGTAGTACTGTGTAGTTATTGTACTCGATACTCGTGTTTAATTATGTTCTTCCGGAACTCGTCTTTTGTGAATGACTACATAGTCGTGCGTACTCTTTTCAACGGAAGCTCTTGGAGACAAAACAATTAGAGACTTCTCTATTCGGACACAATAAGCAAGGAGCCCTTCAATACAGAAAAGTAGGTACTTAAGTAGAGCCATAGGGAAACGAAAGCCAGAATCGCACTCCTCGAAATCAATGCCGTCTAGTACTCAATCCTTCGAAATCCTTTTCGATATGACCAACGATACTGGTGCGAATGTTGTTTTGGAAATGACGCCACGCATTCCCGGACGGACTACAAAGAGCGTTCTGCTGGGGAAAGGAAGGGGTATATCTCTTGTGTTGGACGCTGGTTCTACGTACCAATACACGTTGCTCACTGACAATATAGCCTGCCAAATATCGTGAGTGTAGTCTGTTCCTACTCCCGGAAGTCATGAAGCTGGATACTGTGTAAACCAGAGTACAATCATGGAGCGACATTCGCTTCCCCGCGTCAAGCGCACTATCTGGATCTGGGCTACCGAGAGGCCTATCGTGCAAATCATGGCAATATTGTTAACTCGTACGTTCATCTGCACCTATCTGCACCACTTGAATACTGAAGGTTTCCTCGTAAGTTTAGCGAAGTCCAGTTCACTTCATTAATGTACCAGTTTCTTGCCAATCGACCAGTCTGAGGACTCGTTTCTGCCACGCGCCCAGCGCGATGACCCAGTTAGAATGGGGTGATGGACATCTTGAAATATCCATTTTTGTGTACATATGTACTATAAATCACTGTATTATCAAGGTCATGTGGTCGCGGATAACTTGAATAGCTTGACGAGAACTACCACTTGCTAAGTCCAATCCCGATGCCCAAGAGTGCAAAAAGACGGAAAGAAAAAGCCGCAGATTTCGCGGTACGAACAATTTGAATCATTGCGCTATATCCTCTAAGATCCAACCAAGAACAGAAAGCTAAACTCAAACTCGGGAAAGGAAAGCAGGCACCCAGCAATGCAATAGACACTTCATTCAAGGCCCGCTGTACGTTTCCCAATATTTTTTTCCAGAATATTGCTCAGATCAGTTTAGCTATTGCTCTTCCATCCCAAAGTATTGCGGTAGAAAAAGATGATAGTGCGCCTACAACCCGGCGAAAACTTTCCCTCAATGATCTCATCGTCAATATCAAACACCATAATCCTGGTACTCGAAAAGGTATTCAAAGCACCTTTGGAACTTTGTATGTTCTTATTCCTCGTTTGCAGACACAATATTCGGCTTTCGGGAATTGCTAGATGCTCATTGGGAATTGATCGACTCATCACTCCCTATCCTCATCAATGTGACGGTCCGAATCATTGGCGATGAGGTCCATTTCCTTTTACCTGTAACGAGTTCATTCAGAAGCTTAGATATCTTTCAGGATGCAAGTGTTCGGAAAGCACTCCTGTCGTTTTACTCTTGGTTGATACCCAGGATACCTAAAGTGCGTCTTTCTCTTGATCGTAAATGTCGCAACTCAATGGTCAACAGGAAGACCTTGTCCCTCATGCGCCTCTGATTCTGCTCTTTACCAGTTCCGCTCAAACCCATATCTTCCCTGAAATCCGTATTGACGCTATCCGTTTTTTGAACATATTTCTTGAATATTTCCCAGAAGTCATCGTCCGTGGATGGGACACAGCTAATAACTCCACTGGAAGTCGAGTTCTAGAGGGTTACCTGGGTGTTCTCAGTGCTGGCACTATAACTGGAGATGCGGAAGGTGATACAGTTGCAATACTTGCTAGCTACGTACTCATTCAGAACAGGGCCTCCGGTGGCCACTTCGACTGCGAGTGTGATATTAACACCGGCTGTATGTTCAAAGACACTCCCATTAACAATGCGTGCTGTTTACTAATCACACTTTTCCCAGTCCAAGCTCGTCGTCCTCCAATCATTATCACGCTTCTTAGAGGCTGCCACAGGAATTCAATCTACTTCATTGACTTCCGAGGATTTCTGGTTTTTGTCGCGCTCATTCCATACCAAAGAAGCTTATATTACATTCAATCGACTCCTTCGACCTTCCTCAACATTGCAATCATCGCCTCACAAAGCATGGTCCTCAGAAATGGAACCGGAAGCTGATATTTTCCCTGTTGCCTCTGCGATGGCTACTCATACTGGTAATCTTTCATGTCAGCTCCGAGAATTATCAGACCATGTTGTGCTATGCCGGAACTTCTGCGAGTCAGGCGCTTCTACCAGCACTGGAAATCCGTTTGTAGTCGTATGTCGTCCGTTCAGTCATTGTCGCGTCTACTCCGTGATTCAACTATGCATTTGCAGCGTTTAGCCAAAACCCTTCATCCTACTCTAGTGTCCGTTTTCTTGGACTGTGCGCCTGCAGTTTTTTCACCCAGCAATGGTCCACCAGAGACAGAGATGGACTCAATTTCAGCTGTAGTATCAATCACTCGTACTCTATATAGTCTGATCATACAAGATAGCTCGCCCGTTCGTCCTCTTTCTCTATATATATACTTTGTAGCGCTCTAATCGGTTTTTAGGCCTCGGCTGCTATCGAGGAACTCCAAATAATGCTTGGTTACATGGCTCCCTTCTTCCCTTTCCATTCGAATGGCCGAAAAGATGTGAAGGTGCGGATAATCTTCTGTTTCTGGATTTCTCACACAATCCATCTAGATTGAACAAACTTTCCAAGACCTCAATTTTACATATTGCGACCTTACTTCGCGTCTTGTTCCAGCCTCTCGCCCATCAGCAGCAGCTTCCCACCCAACTACATCCCGTGGCAAAAAAGCACGACATTTTGGTAACGATGCTTCACAAGCGAATCGAGTTCAAGAATACGTCCTCGAGATTCTCCAAGAACAGGTGTCGACTTCTCAGCTAGTTCGTGGGTTAACATCTACGGCGTACAACTCGTTATTACCCACAATATGGTCTTTGCTCAACTATTCGGGTCGAAATGAGGAGCAACTGGAGCGATCCGGAGAAGTCCTTGAGGCCGTAGTGGAGCACGCTGTGAAAATAGGGTCTAAGTCGGTTTTGAAAAGGTCTACCTTCGATTTCGTGGCCCGACTTGTGCTTGTTCGTTTCACTTGATGTTACCCCTCCATTTCCTTGGTCTGATTCTGATACTGAATTCAGCTCGAAACTGATGTACGCTATCAAGGAGCTTTTCGACTTAAGACTAGGACGAAGGCAGACAAGTTAATTGAAGAATGGCTAACTCAATTACCGCAAATCCTATGGGAGTTGGGTTCAAGTAATCCCTCGGTGTCAGAGGTACATTTTATCATATTTCTGATGTGTTTATAATGGAATCCCGTAGGCGATTGTTCTTTTTCTTCTACGACTGCTTCAGCGCCGGTCAAAGATCCTCCATGATAACGTAGGTTCTCACCAATTCTACCAACGCTAAAATAGTGGCTCATGCAGCACCACCTTCAGACCCTAGCTTCTTTACAGACACGATTTGCACCTTACTTCCATATTACGCATCCTACTCGTGGAGAAATTTTAGGTCCTTTCAACAAGTTGCCCAAGAACGGTCTCAGTTCGCCTTCTGGACTCCGACGCCGTGTTCTCGATGTGGTCATCCTTTTGTGTGCTGATGGCTCCTCTGGCGAAGCTCTTCGAAGCGCCGTGGATGGTGCTTTGGTAAATACGGAAGAGTATGAGTATTGGGCACATCTGAAGCACCACTTCGGCCGAAGTCAAACCGCCTTGTGATGTCTATGTATACTCATATTGACTTTACATACGTACTTCGTACCGGCCTCTGGTGCGATTACCAGTAACGTTATTTTCCAATTTGCTGGTTGCGATTGTACATAGACATAGAAGGAAAAAAGCTATCAGTACCGATTCTATCGGAATTGAATCACTCTCAGTAACTGTGAATTTCTGGCTTCGTTGATTCATCCTCTCAGCACTTCTTGTTCGCACTCTTCGCATCTTCGGACTTCGACAATGTCATAAGCCATGGGTTCTACTGCCACAATACGGCGAAGCCCTCGGGTTTCCCCATACGGCCCATTTTATGACGAACGTTCTTGTTGATAGTGGATGACTTCCCGTAGGAATTATTTGCAAGACACCAGACAATTAATTTGTGCCACCAATGTAAGTGAACCTAAGCGAAGATGGCCGGACAGCGGCTTCTCAAAAACTGCATCAAAACCAACTTACAACGGCCTCCCTACCCTGTTGTAAACTGGTTTTTGGTGTAAGCGAAGGTCCCATCAACAGTCCGTACGTCGCATCAAATACTGTTAATAGTTAACTGCAGGTTAACTGCAGAATAATTGCAGCGGGAAGTCACCCAGTGTTGATGATATGAGTGTGGAAACCAGTTTGACAGTGGATGACTTCCCGTAAGCCTTTGCCCAATAATCTGAGTAAATAATTTTTGAGCCGGTCTGATGCGACTGACGGACAGTTGATGCGCTGTTCGCTTATCCCAGTCAGCGAGTGCAGAACCGTCTAGGGAGGGGTCCGGACCCCTCCCTAGATGGTTCTGCTCGAGTTCTGCTCAAAATCCGTTGATCGGACTAATTCGCTTAGGACGTTTAGAAACTGTTAGAAATAATTACTGTCCAATAAATAATCCTTACGGGAAGTCATCCAGTGGTACAACATGAGGGGAGGAAGATATGAATGTTCACCTTAGGAGGCCATTGCAATCAATGATCTCCAACACCGACGTACTTCGATCTGCTCAAGGCCACACTACCAGTCGTCCACTGAAAACTTTTCGATGTATTGAATAACACAACATGAGACAACGACTAGCGAGTATAGACTATGATCCCTAATCTAAGGGAAAACAATAGATGATATGAGCAAGCTCGAAAAAAACACCAGTGTGATGTAGGTATAACACAGTGATCCCTTCTAGCCATTCCAAACACCCAAAAGTCGCACTGCGCAGAAAGGTGCTAGAAGGAACGCCTCACGGACGCAAGGAACCACTCAAGGTTACATGACAAAAATATTTAAGGATATGGATAAATAATCCCTTTGAAGGAGGGAAAGCAACAGTGGGTGGACAAGGGGTATAGTGGCTTTATGATGCCCACTCCCAGGTGATATCGATACGGCCCAAGCCGAGATCATTGTTGGTCACTGTGAATGCACTGTTAAATAATTTATACCCAGCATCAACATCGACAAACTTACACTGGGAGAATATAGAAGGCGAAAAGTCAAGTGACGTTTCGGAACAACCAGTGCACCTATCAGTAACAGTAACTGTGGCTGACACGCCTTGATCTATAGAATGTTGTGAGCAACATCATGCAAATGAAGCGAAGTAGAACATACAAGTCGCAACGATCTGCCGGTTGCAGACAGGGTTGTCATTCGGGTTGACACCGTTATATCCACTACGTTAAAGAAACGATCAGCACTAGCATGTTATTAAAGTTAACATCACTTACGGATATCCATCGAAGAGAACTTCGGAGACAGCTGCAGACAGATATGAGTACAAGATGAAAGCTCAACTGAGTTTAGAGGTACTGACCTACGATAGGATCTGTGTCAACATTCGTAATGCCGCAGGCCCCTAGTCCGGCTGAAATTAGGGATGATGAGCACAACGAAAAGTGAAAAGACAAGTATGTGATGCTCACTGGCATAATAGGTTCCTGTTGGTAGGCCAATATTAGCTTGGGATATGGTAACGAGGTACTAAAAATAGTTCACACCTTGACCGGAATTGGTTCCTGTCAAAAAGTTGGCTGCACTTGAATCAGAGGTAGAAGATGAAGTGCTGGATGTTGTAGCAGCAGCCTCAGAAGAACTGGACGTTGTAGCTGGAGCCTCAGATGAGGTTGATGGGGTTGGAGTGGGTGTTGGAGTGGGTGTGGGCGTCGGCGTGGGAGTATCGGATGTTGTGAACAAGCTGCTGCTGCTGCTGATGATAATGCTGGTAGGATCTGAACCAACATTCACGGGAGCAGCTGTTGAAGAAGCAGCTTCTGAGGACGATGATGACGACGAAGAAACAACTGCAACTGAGCTGCTGGCAGAGGGTGCAGGTCGTGCCTGGCATCGTTTCCTCAAAGAACGCTTGCTAAGGTCACGCTTCTTAGGAAGAACTAGGGGAACAATATTGTCTAGTCCAGAAGTGGGTTGCGCAACACGTGCAGCCACTGCTCTGTGGTGGTGAACATCGCGGATGGCATGAGGGGTAGCGAGAGCTTGGACACAAGTGAATGCGGAAAGCAGGATAACGACAGACTTGGTGAAAGACATCGTGAGTTTGCAAAGGAAGCGGCAGTGCGTAAGGAGAGAGAGGGGTGTCGAGCTGAAGAAGGCCTGAATGAGGGACGAGACGTTTTATACAAAACGCTGATGGGAGAGAAGAAAGAGACCTAGCGGAACGACCCTGTCAAAAAAGTATAAACCAGAACGTGAATTGTTGTGAAGTGTTTGCATCAAAAAGAAAAAATTTTGCCGGACTATTTTTGGTTCCTAGGCACACGGGAAGGGCGTGGCAGTGTCTGGCATTGTTCGGAGTGTGCAAGCCGCGTGTCCTTCCAACGGAGAAATTGGCAGTGCGACCGGCAAATGCCACAAACAACCTCCTATTAAATATTTATGCACCAGAACCAGCCGTAGCTGCATACATTTTAACTAATCCTGTACTTGTCGTCTCTGCCAAACTTTTTGCGTAAGCATCTACCTGACCCAGCAACAACATGCTCTCTAAACGACTCGGCTCGGGCGGTATTTTGAACAAACGTGTCACGTCTTCTTCTGGCAACGGTGCCAATCCTTGTGCAACTCTTGCTGCGCTCTCTTCCTTACGTTTCATAACATAATTGTCAGCTTTTGCCCGCTCTCGTGCAATCTGTCGGGAAAGATACGCAAGGTTACCCTCTTCGTTTCGATAGTTGTCCAAAGCATCCACGATGTGCTCTAGATTTTTAGTGAGCCCTCCTGAGTTCAGATCTAGAGCCGAGAACGACGGCGGCAGTGCAGAGGCCGAACCAAGAACAGTATTGGGAGATACAGTGCTGAACTCTCCCAGGAAAGCACTCAGCAGTGGATTGGTATGGACTTTCAAAGGAAGTTCTTCCAAGATTGAAGAGAATGTGAGCTGATGGCTCGCAAGACTATGAATTAATCTTTCTATCAACTTATTCACGGTAAGTAGCACATGGAGTAGGGACAGACCTTGCAGTATTGAAGCTAGACTTTTTATAAGCATCCTTAAAAGCGGGCGTTAAGCGGAACGCGCGGAAAGAGGCATTCTCCCGCGCTGTTTGAGAGACATCTGTCCAGACCCGTTTTAGCACAACATGCAGTTTTTTGCACCATAACTAACCATGAACAACGACAACACCGCCATGACGCAGTTTATCTTGATGAATTGCTTGGAGATCAATCAGATTTTGGTTGAAGAAAGCTCCTAGCGTTGATGCCTGGTAAAAGCCAACGATACTGTCATCTCCTTGCACCTCCTTCAAGGACCGTAGCATAGACGTTTGGTAACGAGC
This sequence comes from Lentinula lateritia, assembly GCA_028011325.1. Taxonomy (NCBI): domain Eukaryota; kingdom Fungi; phylum Basidiomycota; class Agaricomycetes; order Agaricales; family Omphalotaceae; genus Lentinula; species Lentinula lateritia. The sequence continues at coordinate 182,270 of JANVFT010000055.1, forward strand.
TAACAAGCACATCTGATTATCGCCTGCAATCGCCTACACAGCAACATACGTACCCACAGATTTCGCGGATTTGTCGTCATCATCTCCAGCGTGATGAGGAAGTGCAAACGAGTTGGAAACTTCGAGAACACCGTCTAAATCGATACCGAGAAGAAGACCGATAGGAGAAGAAGAATTGCTGTCGCACGCATGCTTCAGTATTTTTGAAACAACCTGATGCAATATCAATATGATGCATTGCGCAAAGTAAAGTGTTGGCAGACCAATCCATCAAGTTGTACGAATCGTAAAGGTATTTCAGCTTCAACATCAATCAGTGTGGACATGGATGACGGAAGGGCTTCATATGTAGGAGCCGCAGGAGTTGGCGCGGCTGAGGGCGCAGGTAGGGAAGCCGCAAGAGCGGCGGCCATTGAGGGAGCGGCCATAATGATATTGTCGAGAGTAAAAGTCGTTCGTCGTACTCAGCGAGCGCTAACGAAAATTTGCACTGGAAAGGAATGCACACGTGATTTGTGCGCTTTGGAATTGGTATGGCGTCATCATCCATCGTTCGACTGTCAAACAAAGTTTTCTTTATTCTGCTTTTCTCATCACTCAAGTGACCTGATAAATTTTCATGCCACTTTGAGTCGCACATCTCGCAATGACTATCACTCGCGCAACTAGAATCAAGATCCTGCTTGCTATCGACGTCCTCTTCTTCTTTGTGGAACTTATAGTTGGTAAGCTCGTGTTCATGGATTGATGAGTTCTTCCCATGTAACCGACGTCAATCTAGGATATGCTGTTGGTTCATTAGCCTTGGTGGCAGATAGCTTCCATATGCTCAAGTACGGCTTAAATCGTTCTCGCTCAACCATCGCACACTCATGGCTACCTTAGTGATGTAATGAGCTTGATAGTGGCACTCTACGCCATAAAGGTCAGTCCAGTTTTCTCTTTCGGTTGAACAAGTATCTCTTACATTCATCGAATATTCTTTACTTAGTTGACAGCAGAGAATGCCGCCGATTCACGTTATTCGTATGGATGGCACAGAGCCGAGATCCTCGCAGCACTCGTAAACGGTGTCTTCCTTCTAGCACTCTGTTTCTCCATTTTCCTGGAGGCAGTAGAACGGTTCTTCAATACCCCAGGTACAAATCATTTTATTGCGTCACTCTCGTGACATTTTCTCAAAAAAATCCACACTTTCCAGAAGTCTCCAATCCGCGTCTTGTCGTGGTGGTCGGATCTTTAGGGCTTGCTTCTAATATTGTAGGCTTGTTTCTGTTCCATGGTATGACCATAACACTCTTTGATGAATGTAGATCCATAACTAAACAATAATCTTTCCACAGAGCATGGCCATTCGCATGAACATCCTCATAATCAGCCATCGACTCCGAGTATTTCTTCGTCATCGGGAAAGGATACACCTTCACGCCCAACATCACCTTTGCGGGCCGGTAGAAGTCTCGCTCCTCGTTCTCGTTCCGAATCCTTCTCTTCCTTATACGGCCATCCCGCGGCCACCCGCGCTTCCCTCGTTCAAACAGCACAAGAAATTGCAGACGCACGATCTCCTTCTCCGTCCCACCGAATAAGGTTACCCGGTGAGTCACTTGAGTATTCTCCCCTTCGGGCTGGAAAGGTGACTTTAACAGAAGGCCCTGATTCTGAAGTCGCTACGGCCTTTAACGCAGCTACACCTAGTGAAACAACAGCCCTCTTATCCTCCTCTGAATCACCGCGACCCCGTTCGCAACATTCCCATGCAGGATCCATGAACATGCGTGCTTTAGTACTCCATGTTCTCGGCGATGCGTTGGGTAATATTGGAGTTATCGCAACTGGCCTCGTCATCTGGCTCTCCTCCTGGGGATTCAAATATTACTTTGACCCAGTTATCAGCTTAGTAATCACCGTGATCATCTTCTCATCTGCTCTGCCGTTAGGTGAGTCGTGTTTTCTGCGTTTTTTCCTTGATCTTTTCCCCTTTTATCATATAATTAATGTCCGTTATTACATCAGTCCGCAGTGCATCTTTCATCCTTTTGCAAGGCGTGCCTTCTACAGTCTCATTGGACGAAGTCCGCTCGTCGGTTCTCGCCGTTGAAGGTGTGCTCTCGTTACACGAGTTGCATGTCTGGCAACTGTCCGAAAGTAAGATAGTTGCCTCTGTACATGTGATGACATCTAGAAAACACGACTTCATGCCTGTTGCTGCCAAAATACGAGAGGCCCTTCACCATCATGGTATTCATTCCAGCACCATTCAACCAGAGTATGCGAGAATACATATTCCAGAGGAGCAACTGATGGTGAGTCAGATAATTTGATGCATCCGAAGTGACTCTTGCTCAAAACGTCCTCGCTAGACCTCCGAAGATACCTCGTGTCTAATTCTATGTCCTGAAGATCAGGAATGTGATCCTCAAGAGAATGCATGCTGTCGTGAGCATTTTCTACCTTTTCAATTTGCCCCATGGGTTAACAAACATGTTCATTCATACTCAGCTCCTCCCATAACGGATGTTTAACATGTATGTTACCAATAATTTTATCTACTAAATGTCGGCAGTCTTTTTTCGATTGTGTATCATGTCCCCAACTCCATGAAGACAGGAAAATTAGCTAGGAATGATTGTGAAGAACTCAATCTTTGTGCTAATGTACTACCAGTATAACTAAACTTGCGTGTGCGAAGGTCAGATACTAAGCGGCGAGCCATTGCAGAACTGGTCTGTCCGAAAACCGGATGAACTTTGACGGTTGCACTTTGAATTGCCAACTCCAAGTGCATCACAGCGGTCAGCACTGACGAAACAAGCGCAACCAACAGTTCCGCGCTCATAGTCATGGTCTGTTCCGGCTGACTGTCGATGTGAATGATAAGGGAGGGCACGATGTTGTGCAAGAATATGGGAAGCAGCGGAGGCGTAGTTGGAGGGCGAGGCGCGGTGAGAATAAACACTGCAAGCCGCCTGCTATGTTCGATCTCTGAAGGTACATTGGCCACCACAACGAGTTCAGACCAGAGAACTTGTAGGAATTTGGAAGGTGACACGACCTTCAAACAGCGTTCAACGTCAATCGAAGGAAGCTTGTTGGTGCGAGCCATATTCAACGCTGTTTGTATGGCTTGTCGAGGATATTCTTGCCATGATACACGAGGACCCATTGTGATAGCACTTCGTATTCGAGCTGGAAAATGAAATAGATCAATAAGCTACTCAGTCGTGTAAATAGCGTAGAGGAGTCGGACCTTCTTCACGAGCCCCCAAAGCTGTTGTGAGAACACGCTGAAGATCTTCATTATTGAAAGTTACTGAAGCTATAGGCTCCTTTCGCGCACGATTAGCCAGAAGAGACATCACGCGCGGTCCGCATAGTGTCAAGACCAGACGCGGACATGACGGAGACAGGAGGAGTGTTTGGAGAACTTCGAGATGAATGGGTGCGTTGAACCTGAGATAATAAGCGTTGATCTCGATAAGGAGATAAAAACTAATTCACCTTTTCTGGTGAATCTCTTGAAGCAAAGCCTTTATAACGCCCACCAACGTCCAATTGAGCAGAGGATCGGTAAAGTACATGACGCCATTTCTCAGCGTGTCCATGTTCATTTTCCCTTCGACTGTTGATCCAATGGCGTGTAAGACGAGAGACGCGGCAACGCGGAGTAAAGTTTTGGGTTGCGTAGAACTGGTTGAAGTTTATAATTAGCTGAATGGTCTGTGCGCTAATTCTTGATTGCATACCGCAGGATCTAACATTGCAACGATCTTTCATTGAATATGAGCACCTTTGAGTCAGAACTTGAGACCGTACCGTGTCTTCAATACCTTCGCTCTCGAATAGTGCTTTCAACCAAGCATTGAAGGTTGTAAGATCTCCTCCTGTCAATGAATTGTAGTGATACACCTCTGCAGTTAATTTGAGGAATTCCGAAGACGTAGTCTTGCCATCCACAGAGAATGTGTTCGATTGGAACTACGATGAATGTCAGCTCAGGACGAGATGCAGTACTGAAGGAATAACGTTGAACCGAGCAAGCACTGATTGTAAAAACATAACCACGTCACCGATGTGACTAAGTGCGGTCTGTGGGTCACCTGGATCGAAATTAGAGGGGAGTGAGGGAGAAGTGTTCGACGTCGGCGTGCTTACCAACAGTTTCGCAAGTGTACAGCTCAAAAAATTGCAGCGCGTACGCCACTAGTTCCGAGGTCTTAATGTGTAGAGACAGCGCGTCCAAGGCCTGATCATGGTACAGAAGTTTACATATATGCCCCATGGCCTCGATATCGAGTTGACTCGTGGCATCGGCGAAACGCTGCTCATGATTACGATTCCAATCTTCAGTGACTACTCAATGACTTACTTGCTTTACAAAATCCCCAAATGCTATTTGACTGCCAGGTTCGCGTCGAATGCGACTTAGCCACATCCGAGGCTCGTCGCCTTCTCCTGAAAGTTTAGTTTCCAAATATATCTATGCGCATTCAAAATGAGTTCAAGCCTCTATGAGATAAAAGAGAGCTGACCTCCAACGTCATTCCAGCGTCCTGGGCTTCCGATCTTAAACTAGGTGTATTGTCGTTTGCAATTCCGTGGTCAAAAGTCACTGCAAGCCTTTGCTCTAAAAGCCCATGGACGAGTAATTCCTTGAGGAAACACCGAGCGAGAGGTTGAGATCTGGATATATGTTGTGTTCAAGTGCCCGTTCCTAATTATTTCATTTCAAGACTTACGGAGGACTGGAATTTCCTTCTGCTTGAGCTATCATGGAGTCACAAACACTCAAAACATCATTGCGTCGAAGTACGATGAATAGTGCGTTTTGCATAGCATGTTTCTGAGTGAAACGGAGATTCAGTGGAATTGAGAAGTACACGAACGAGCACTAACCCAGTCAGATTCGGAACTGGGATTTTCTGTGTTGATACACTTTTCGAAAGCCACCAGTAGCTGAGGAAGCTATGAAAAACCTTTCAGTCATGTTCTCACGAGTGGGAGATAATCATACCCGCCCAACGATGAAGGTTTTCCACATCGTAGTCGTGATAGTGGAGCTTTGTGAAAGACACACGAAAGCACACAGTAACAATTGGGTGTAAAACACGGTTGGTGACCAAGACGACCATCTGAATAGACCGACCAAGAGTGCTGCACAGTATTGCAAGTTCGCTGCGCCAAAATCTCCGGCTCTGAAATTGATCTGCAAAGAATGAGGAATGAGACTTCATAGTGGCTGCAGATAAAGAATGGATCTACCCACAAGAGCGTGGAGAGTCAAGCTGAGCGAAACAAGATCGTTGTTTGAGCTTGAGCCGACAATATCGCCCCTTCCAAGGGTTAATTGCATCGTATGCATCATCTGTGCTTCCCGAGCGAGTTTGGCGTCATCTCCCATCAGCTTTCTAAGTTGCCTCTCAAAGTGCTCTAGAACTTCCCTCAAGCCTGGCGAAAGTTGAAAGTTCAGTAGAAGGTCGTTCGCAGTTTGATAATGGAGAGCTGCTTGAGTCGTAGATATCTGCGTCATATCTGGATTGCATGACAAAAGAACTGTAAGGGCACATACGATGAGAGGGCGGGTCAAAGTCAGGATGAGAGACAAACGGAAATGACTTGCGGATTAATAATTCAGACGACGAGGTAGTGAGTTGGTGGAAATGCGATACTGGAAGGGTATGAGCTATTTCCAGCAATTGCAGAGCATCTTGTACGACTCCGAGAACGACAATGGGTGATTCGTCGAACGCTACAACAGAACCAATGGGATTGGGTTGCCCAGATGAATAATGAGCGTCCAGAGCAATTCGACAGAGCATGTCCAATGTGGCAGCATTATGGAGTTCGGGATTGCGCGCAGCCTGAAGTAATGTTGCTATGAAAACTGCAAGGGATATCATTCCATCATTCAATGCGTATTTGAGATACTCATGAAGAGCAGGGTCTCCAGGATAAGACCGGTACAAGACGAGAACAGAATCTGTTGTCCTCTACATTTCAATGATCATCAAATAATGAGTATTGTTATCACAGACTGCTTATGGAGTTTTCAATGGCCTCTGAACTCTGATCAGAAGAATTTCTTGATATGAACAATTTGCAAAGCTTGGCCCACTAAAGAAGGGGAAAGCGACTCGTATGTTGACGCGGAAAGACAGCATACGCGAAGACTGACTTTTACAGCCGAAATTCCGCTTTGAAAGCAGTTCCTGGTCAGTTCAGGGATGGTCATCTCATTTCAACAAGGAGGGGAAAGGCAAGTTAGATAGGCGCTAGTAAGCGCGACACCAATGACAAGGGCGCTTAATAATAATAACTAATATTCGTCCAGGTTCTTTTATTTGACAATTGCAATATGTTCTCTCAGTTCAGACACGCTGTAGAGACATTGGCCCCGCACCCGAGGATCAGCACTGACGAAACTCCTCACAGCGATGGCGACAGTCCTTCATCTAATCCTCGTTCACAGTCTATAGATTTGACTTCTCCCACACAGCTGGCAGAAAACGCTCTATCCAGTCTGTCTAGTTTGCGCAAATCCTTCTCTCCTACTCTGCCTGGAACGCCTTCTCCTCCAAATGCAAAATCTCCCTCTACTCCACGACCTTCTACCCCGCGGCCTTATAAATCCACCCTTGAAGAACGCCTTCGGGCAGCGACAGCATTCACTATTGGAGAAGCGTCTAATTCTACTACACCACAACCGTCAGCGAGAGCTTCTCCTGCGCCTTCCATTGTCCCACGGGATCAACCACTGTCACCTGTGTCGCCACTGTCTACTCCTCTTCCGGAATCGCCGATATCACAATCTTCCACAGAGTCAGAGCCCCCCCAAGATCCCCTGGGAAACCTTTCTCTTGATGTAAACCCTTCTGGGAGAGTGGAGCCACCGACTGACGCGACTGTGTCCGTGGATCTGGCTGTCGGTAACTTGGAAACTAGCGAGAAACGTTCACATCCAGGACCGGCCCCAGATGTAATAGGAACGACTACAGAGAATTCCTCAAACACAGAGGAGCAGGTTGATGGAATAGTGGAAGGAATTGCCCAAGATGAAGTAATTGCCCCCATCGAGTTGAACGCGTTTAAGGATACGAAGGAGGCAACTGACACAGAAGCAGCGGAAGAACCGTCGATTTCTCCTATCAATAAGGTCCAAGCGTTAGACTCGGAGAGTTCCTCATCCACCTCTGTTACATTGGTTCCAAGCTCAACAACAACCACGGTAGAGGTGCTGCAGGAACGGCTCAAACTCGTTGAACAGCGCTTCACAGGTAAGGATCTGCATATATATCGTTGTCGTCATTTTACAGTACCGCTTCTAGACGTGTCTACTTCATTCAAACGTCTTCAAGCTGAAAAAACGGCAGCCGATACCGTTCTACGGGAATTTACCCCCCTTGAATCATTGCGAGAAAGTGATGCCTTGAGGGATTATCTCCAAAATGTCTTATTAAAAACTGAGGTTAGCCTTTCGTATAATTGACAGCGTCTGCCTTCTCTAAAATTATTCCCTAGCTCTCCCGAGATGAGATCAAGCATCTCAATACGAAACTTCAGAGTAAGCCGACCCTTAGTATCCGCTTACTTGTGCATAATCCGGTCAAATTTGTTCTTTAGCACAAGAGAGTCGCATCGAAGAACTACGCGATACGCATCGTTTAGAATCTCGTTCTCAGATCGACCAAATTGACAACCTCAAGAAACAACTGGAGGAATCGGAGCTCCTCATCAAAGCCTCTCAAGCAAATTCAGATGAGGTAACAAAGCTCAAAGCTGAAAATGAACGGTTGAACGGAGAGGTCGCGAAAGGGAAGGAACTGGCTAAGGACGAGGAAGAGAAAAGGATGAAAGCCATTAGCTTACTCAAAACTGTTAGACAGAAGCTTACCAGGGCTGAGAAGGACAGGGATGATGCGGTCAAAGAAGTATCAGCCTTGAAGGAAAAGGAAAAAGGGGAACGAGCCAGAGAAGAGGCGGAAAGATCGAAGCACCAGAGTGAAATCGATTCACTCAACACAGAACGGGATAGAGCAATCACTGGTTTGAGAACTCAGTTTGATAAAGAGCTTGTAGTGGTCAGGGAACGTCATGAGAAGGAACTGGCCGCTCTGAGAGCGGAGCTGGAACTTGAAACCATAACCGTAAAGGTATGCACACCTGATAATCTACTATGGAGACTTTTCTGTTTTCTAACTACTAGGATCCACCCAGGCCACCTTCGAGAAAGAATTATCCAATAAAAATTCTCGAATCACTCAACTCGAGAACTCACTCAATTCCGTCGTCCGGGACAAGAATTCTTTTTTCGAGCAGGTCCAGATACGCCAAGCAGAAGTCGAATCTTCACAGGCTCACCTCGAGTCCTTGCAGAGCCAGAACTCCGAACTTCAGTATCAACTCCGCGAACAAAGCGATCGAATCATTCTTTTGAACGAAGAGCTTTTTGAGGCGCGGCGCGAGCATGATACAGTTTCGTCAAAATATTCTTCCATCTCCACCTCGTCCGAAGACACTGCACACTTGCTTTCTTCGGTCGAAGTCAAATACGAAGCCAAGTTGACGGAGTTGAAAAGGGTGTTAAAGAATGTAGAGAAAGAAAGAAACGAGAGCGATGCTGAATGGAGTAGAAAACTCCGTGAAAAGAACCAGGAGATGGAGAAGCTTAGTACTCGACTTGGGACAGCGATTCAGTCAAAGGAACAGGACCATGGACTTGTGGAAAATCTTAAGATTGAAATGTCACACCTTCAGCAACAGATTCAAATAAGCCAGAACGAAGTGTCTCAGGTGCGTATGCAAATAGTACAGCTTAGGGAAAATGAGGTATCGGTTTCTTCTCTACTCTCTCTTTTAGGAAGTACTGAATCTCAGACGTCTTTTAGAATACGTTCAATACCCGTGAGACTGAGATGGAGACCAAAATCAAGGTTCTCGAACAAAGACTAGAGGAGGGCAAGTCGAGAGAGAGTCAATTGCGGAGCAACAACAAGGTGAGTGACACTACTACCGTATTCGTATTTGTATCGAGACCCTACATTCATCCAGACCCTCCGCGAAGAACTACGCAAGGTCCAATCTTCTGCTGCATTGCTAGAACGTCAACGAAATCCCGGCATTGGGTATTGGACCTCTAAAAGCGAATCTACTGCTGTTGCGTCGTCAGATTCCGTAAACTCTTCCTCTTCTACTCCTCCTGTCGGTCGCACGTCGTCGGATAGTGCACGTGAATCCCCTGTCAAGAAAGAGGAAGAAGAAGTCAATCTAGAGTACCTCCGGAATGTCATTCTGCAGTTCTTAGAGCATAAGGAGATGAGAGTGAGCATTATTCATTGTTCATACACCGAATGGCTCATTGTTATAATTTAGCCGAATCTCGTTCGAGTGCTCTCGATCATCTTACACTTTACCCCGCAAGAAACACGCCGGTTGGTTGCCAAAGTGTAGTTACTGTAGTGTGGAAATTTGTATACCCTTAATCTCATACGCCGTATATGATAGTCGATGCAGGCTCCTCTCGCTCTTTGCCTTTCCCATTCGTGAATGTGGTATTGCTTGATGAAAGTGATGTTATTGCGGGCGATGGTGTAGTAAGTGACGTGGGCCCCGGGTTGCTTGAATTATTATTGCTGGCCAACTGCCAACTTGGTATTGATGGACGACCGACCACTGGTGGAGGTGGAGGAGTACTAGACACATTCGGTCCTCTACTTAGCAGCAAGGCTTTGAGAGACTTGAGCTCTTGCTGTAATTCAGCAAGGGACTGTGTCTGTGTATCTTTGTTTTTCTCAATCATCTGTAATAAATTTAAGTAGATTCTTAGGGAAAAATAAAACCATCGTCACTCACTTTAGGAAGCATGTCGCGAATAGTATTGACCTCCTCTCTAATTTCCCGCATTTCGTCCCTGGCTCTGGCTTCTGCACTCCGCATTTCCGAAACGACTGCTTCCACGTCTTTCGTTGTCTTGTCCACCTTTTCCTTCTGGTCTTCCACGGCTTGTTTGACGGCGGCGGTTTCGGATTGGATTTCCCTGAGGAGGGCCTCCGCTGCATCAAATTGAGCTGTCAGAGCATCCCGGTCGCCTTCGTAAATAGTCGTTTCTGGAGGCTGAAGGTGGGGCGAAAGGTATTTCTAAGGGAGACAATTACTTGGATTTGGGGGCAACGACAGGAAGAACGCTGGGCAGCAAACCTGGAATAAGGAGATTGCGCCATAAAGAACAGTTCCGGATGCTACGGCAGTAATCTATGGTGAAGATAAGTTGAACGTGATTATTAATTAGTAGCCGCATCGGCCACAACGTACAAAGTAATCCCTCCAGTCCCACTGCTGAGCAGGATACGGTGAGCCAAACGCAGGAGGGTGTCCTGGGTTGTAAGGAATAGCAGCAGCAGACTGATTTGATGCTTGCCGAACGGCCAAGTCAATTTCAGGCGGGGTAAGGCCCTTTGCCTCAAGGAATTGGATACGTTGAGCTAGTGGAGATGATTGAGACTAGATCATATTGTTGTGAATTAGGAGTTAAGAGAGGAGAATCTTGAAATTTACTTTGGGATCTGAAAGAAATGCAATTGCATTGCGAATGAGCTCTTCACGATCCGACATGAATGTAGCGTAAAAGTTTAGTAAAAATAAGCGCCCATATCATCGCCCCAAAACTGGAATCACCACCACATGGCCACACACAATCATCCGATTCTTACTCAGTGAGGATAGAAATTCGAAGGAATTCTGTCCAGGCTATCCAGCAGAATATTCGAGGCTTGGATGATCCCGTGGTCATCGTTACTTGCAGCTATGAATAGTTCCGTCTTGCCTGACATCGACTATTGGAAATGAACTCTTTCAATTTGATCGGCGCTGTCTTATAATTGAGGTCCGTTCAACAATATACCCCCAGCTCAACTGTTTGTGACGCATTTCTCATGTATTTACATACATAGCTCGCACCAAGAATAACTTGAAATCTTTCATGCTACTTACCAGGGATCGTATAAGATCATACACCCTCTCTACTGACAGATTGATATTGCCAAGTACAGTGCCTTCCCTGACTTCCGTTCAAAATCATCCAACATTCATTGTTGGACGTCCAACTCGCTAATTTCTGATCATTAACATTAATCATAATTCTTGACAATCTCGGGCCCCTCTTCTGTCCAAACAATAAATTCCTTTCAGGAATACTGATAAGCTTCTCGCAACTCTCCTTCAACGACCCACGACTAACTATCACAAGTAAGTCACCAAATTGTGCCCAGGACTCCTCCCATAAGCTTCACTGAATCGAGATCGTTATGCACTCAAATGAAATCTCCTTTCCATTAATTCATCCAGCGTTGAGCGTTGTTCCGACCACCTCTCATATAGGGCGCCGTAATGCTCGTCGTCCCTTACAATCATCTCCATTGACTGGTCCCGCACTTTCTAGTGAGGGTGCTGTCATTCAAGAAGATCATGTTCTTGGTAAACCTAGGCCGTCCAGGATTTCATCGTTACCAGAATTCTCGAAATCCACAGACTACCGGGTAGAATCTATTCCACCTCTTCCATTCTCGGAATCCCATCAACGCAAATCTTTACCGCCCGCACACTTGACTGTATTTAATTCCAATCCTTTACCAAAGACATCTTCATCATACCCTTCTAAACCTCCTCAACCGTCGTCTGGAGGACATACACATTCCCTATCCCAAAATATTTCCCATGCGCCACATCGGACTTCATCCTCACTCCATGACACCGGTGAGACATGGTTCGTCACCAGTACGTACGAGGAAACGCCGCGTTTTAGCAGGCCTAATAAAGGGACCACCGTTGTGATGCCCGTATCGGTCAAAGAACACCGAAGAAAGTCACTACATAGCGTAAAGTCTCAACCCAGCCTTCGCGATCGCAGTGCAAATAGAACTCGCGATGTTCCTAGTGAAGAGGGCGCTTTTAAACGGACTATTCAGCCAAGAAGAAGCTTATCATCGCTCCCCAGCACAGTCCGTCAACGTGCCAGCGCTATCATGAGCCTAGACATTGATGTGGCAGACTCTTGCGGCAACGCCATTCCACGTCAACCATATTCTACGAGTGTCACTTCTCGATCTTCTTCGTCTACGAAAAATATTTCTGATATTGATTCCTTCATTCCCTCGCCCCCTCCTCTTCCTCCCAGTGACTCTACACACAGCAGTGAAAGCTTCATCTCGAACTTTGTGATCGTTGATGATGCCGAAACCATTCAGCCTGATTCCAATGATCCAGTTCTTCAAGGCAGTCCGGTTGACCTACTTCCCCTCCAACCTCCCGATCATCAGCGCTCAGCATCGAACACCCCCTCAAAATCCAGAACGGTTTCTATTGATTCTCGCAACAGTTTTGGGGCCTTCAAATGGCGTACAAAGGATGTCTCGAGGAAAAGCAGATCCTTTGTGCATTCACGAGCTTCTTCTAGTGTAGATCCCATCTTGGGATCGACTGTTTCTTCTCCATTCGTGGCTCCTCGTAAACACGTAAAGGGCTTTAGCTTTCTGTCTTTCTCCAGTTCGGATGACTCACACTCATTCCATGTTCCTCCCGTGCCAGGCTCACTCCCAGATGGCATTGGTATGACAACTATCAGCGACACCAGTTCTGACTCTGACCTTGCTTCCGACGATACTCACATTGATTATCAGAAAGAAGCGGGACAGCTGTTGTACGATGCTTTCCCGCGACCTCCCTCTATTGATTATAATGCGATATCATCCATGCTCCCGGCTCCCCTCAGCGATCACAATCCTGGAAACTTTCGCCTTCTTCCAAAAACCCTTCCTCCCGAGTTAGACTTGAATGAAAGGCTGGGAAGTCCTCTCCCTCGAACGCCCACCCCCTCATCACCAACTAGATCATCGTCTAGAACTCTAGTATCGCCACTCACTCCCACTTTTTCGCCTTTCAAACGAGGAAACACCGACCAGATTCTTCCACAGAATATTGGCCTCGGTGGACGACCGTTTGCCTCAATGCTGGATTTATCCTCCACATCTTCGTTACGTGATTCACCGACCGCCAGCTTCTTGAGCATCGAGGATGATAATGTGATACCTACTCGTGTTTCATCCAGATCAAAACTTCCAGAGGCTGCCTCCGCAAAGGCGATGAATTTGCTCGGTGTAATAGACGGGCCCAGTAATCAGGCTCAGGCGGCAATTCCAAGGAGGGTGGGGACGATGAAGAAATTCTGGAAGAATCTAACTGGTGGAGAGAAGGATCTTGTAAAATCCAGGTCATAGTTGAACGGGCAAAGGCCTTGAGCTTTATTTTTGTGAGTTGTTCTAGCTTCAACCCAATGTCGGATCGGATGTCAACTTTTGCGGAAATATAGATATCCTCTTTGATTTTCACTCTCTTTGAACCTTCTGTTTTGGAGAATCTATTCCTTTCACTTCCTTGTACTGATAACCTTTTTCGATTTCGCTTCTAGATTCCCTATCTCTCAGGGATTGTATCGCGACCCGTCAAATCCGATTTACACTGATAGTAGGCCCCCAGAATCTCCTGCAGAACCTCACCCGAAATAGCGTCATTTTGGACCCGATTTTGGTGATTTCCTGGTCCTAAAATAGCGTCATTTTCGGTCAAAATCCTGAGTCCTTGTCCATTTATAGCGTCATTTGAGTCGGCAGGAGTCGGCGCACTAGCACCAAAGCCAAAATTTTTTGAGCACTGGAAAAAGAACATCAACATTTGAATTTTAAAGGAAATTTTGGAAAAAATTTTTTGATTTCACGTGACGATCCTGGTCCGAAATAGCGTCAATCATGGCAAAATCGTAGCGTCAATTAGGGCGTCAGGCCGGGCGGGGTTCTGCAGGAGATTCTGGGGGCCTCTGATAGTACCCTACTCTCGCGAAACCTACATTATGTATATCATAATAGCTTCATTTATCCTTCTTTTTGCTCAATTTGTATGCTACCGTAACTATTGTGCTGTACAGTTGGCTCAGTGTAAAAACTGTTACTCTGTACATTGTATATTCACAGAGATTTACAGTAACCACCCTTTTACTTGAACTGTACGATTGAGACCATGACTTGCCCAATAAGTACTGTGCGTATTGTTTGAAAGCTCGTTGGCGGAACTGTAAGGTTCAGGTCGATGTCGATCTATAGGGATGGCAACTTGAACTTAAGAGAAAAATCGAGTGTCGGCGAAATTAGTCCGGCTTGCCGGAGCCGGATGCCGAAATCTGCCGTCAAATTTTTGCTCGCGCTCCGATTCTAGTTTCTAAAGCCTTTCTGATTCAGACGACCACCATGCTTCGGGTTGCTGCTTGTAGGGCTGCACCGGCCGTTTTCGCCTCTTCTTCCTGTGCGTTTATCTGTCTTCCCAGCCGGTCCCTCTAATTGTATACGTGTACACAGCCATTCTTCCCCGGTTCACAGTTTCAAGAGCTGTTCTACCTGTCCACTTTGGTCCGTGAATTTGCCTATGGTTCGCACTTTGGCTCACCAAATGGTATTTTAGTCACGCGCAGAGGATATGCAGAGATATTCAGTCGTACAAAACCCCATATGAACATTGGGACCATCGGTATGTTATTTATGCGTCCAAATCCTCAAGCTCCTGCTTCAACCTCTTTTTCAGGTCATGTCGATCATGGAAAGACAACCCTAACTGCAGCCATCACCAAGGTCCTTGCCGAGACTGGTGGTGCTACCTTCACCGACTACGCCCAAATTGACAAGGCACCAGAAGAGAAAGCCCGTGGTATCACCATTAACTCTTCGCATGTCGAGTATGAGACGGATTCACGGCATTATGGTCACATTGACTGTCCCGGACACGCTGATTGTGAGCTATATCATCACTTCACTTCTCTCTAATTCCACCTGCGCGTAGACATCAAGAACATGATTACTGGTGCCGCGCAAATGGATGGTGCTATCATTGTCGTTTCTGCAACTGATGGTCAAATGCCTCAAACTCGTGAACATTTGCTACTAGCTCGACAAGTAGGAATAAAAAAGCTTGTTGTGTTTATCAACAAGGTGGACATGATCAACGACCCGGAAATGCTGGAACTTGTGGACATGGAAATTCGTGACCTTCTTTCAACATACAACTTCGATGGAGAAAATACACCTATCGTCATGGGTTCGGCACTTGCTGCTCTAGACGGCCGTGACAAGGAAATTGGCGTTGACAAAATCTTGGAACTCGTCAAGGCTTGCGACACATGGCTCGACCTTCCTGCTCGTGGGTTATCTTGTCCGTAACATGCTTCTATTCTCATGACGTTCTTCTAGGTGATCTTGACAAACCCTTCTTGATGCCCATCGAAGGTGATTTACGCGTTACTTGTTTGTCAAACTGTCATACTTAGATCCAATTCTTGGAAGATGTCTTCTCCATCTCTGGTCGTGGCACCGTCGCTACTGGCCGTGTGAGTAGTCCATACTTTTGTTGCAGAACGCTTGTTAACTTCGCAATCCAGGTGGAACGTGGGACTGCCCTCAAGGGTAAGGAAGTCGAGATTCTCGGTCTCGGAAATTCTTTCAAAACCACTCTGACTGGCATTGGTCCGTTTATTCTCCGAAAATTAATCAACGACCAGGCTGATATGTTACGCAGAAATGTTCCACAAGGAGCTTGAACGTGCAGAAGCTGGTGACAACATGGGGGCTCTCCTTCGTGGTACCAGGCGTGAACAAGTTCGTCGGGGACAGGTCCTCATTGAACCTGGCTCAATGAAGGCGGTGAAGAAGTTTCGCTCTCAGGTTTATGTGAGTACTTGTTTTAGCTCTCAGATCTGTCGGTTTCTCACTACCTCCTCGATAGATTTTGACCAAGGATGAAGGCGGACGTTACACTCCCTTCATGCAAGGATACCGTCCTCAACTCTATCTTCGTACTGCCGACGTAACTGTCACCTTGAACTTTGCCGAGGGTACACCCGATGCCGAAGAAAAAATGGTGAGATTTTGACCTTCCATGGCTTTCATTTTGATTTCTGAGTACATCTGCGGCTACAGGCCATGCCTGGTGACAATGTCGAGCTCGATTGTGAATTGATCTTTGACCTTGCCGTCGAAGTCGGCTCACGTTTCACTCTGCGGGAGGCAAACAAGACCAGTGAGTCCTTATTACTACTATATTTCGATCCGTTTTGTTAATTTAGTCTATCTAGTCGGAACTGGTGTTGTCACAAAGATTTTGGAGTAGGTAAAAAAACATCGCTCCTTCCTCTACATCCGGACCGACAATCCAAATATTATTCTACATACTACAATCTTGCATGTCATCTACGCACCCAGCTCCATATGAATGTGCTAATCTCTATCGCAAATATCTGCTGTCGTCGACTGTAGGGCGACGCGATCCGTGCTTTTGTACTATATAGACAGAGGAATAAAAGACTGTCCTGGTCCAAGAACATTTGTTACTGTATGTACAGCAAAGTCCAGTTGCAATTGAGACCAACAGAAAAGACAATCCTTGAAAGTTGTTATCTGCCCGGCTGGCAGTTGAATGAGTCGGAGCGGACTTCCGCATTTAATTTTCTTCGCATTTGTGCGCTGGTTCTATCCAGGTTCTTTCTTAATTACATCCTCTTGGTTCAGGTCATCACATATGCAGTCTATCTTAAGGCGTACACTTGCTCCTTCCAACCCTCTACTAAGGTGTCAGGTTAATGTAACACCACGAGCATTCAGGCCTTTCGGACTCCGGACTATTGTCAGTGCGTGCTTGTCCGTAACTTCCGCTTGAATTGTTTCTGACGTGCCCGGGACAGCTAAAAAATACACTGTCGAACATGAATGCGTTTCCTTTGACGATTCAACTGGGCTTGGGGTTATCAGCATCACAGATCACGCCCAGTCATCTCTCGGCGACGTAGTCTTTGTCGAGCTTCCTCAAGTAGGCACAGTGGTTGCTCAACACGGTGCGTGGTACAACCTTTGCTTCATAGGTCTTTAACTGATATACACGTATTTTAGACCAAATTGGCGCAGTAGAAAGTGTGAAGGCTGCGTCTGACATTGTAGGTGCTTGAATCCGTTTTGTGGATCATTTGAGTGATCGTTCTGTACAGTACGCCCCTGTGTCCGGTCAGGTGGAAGAGATCAACGAGACTCTGGCGGACCAGCCCGGTCTACTGAACAAATCACCCGAAGAAAAAGGTAGGCATATTTGGAATCCTTCGAACGACAAGATTGATTGACTTCAAACAGGTTGGCTTTGTAAAATCAAGCTGTCTGACCCTTCAGAGGCAAGTACATCGGGTACATATACGATGATGATTCACGGACTGAATGTTGATGATCACAGTTGGAGAAACTAATGAACAAGGAGGAATATGAAGCCAGTTATGAGCATTAATGGACCTTGCGCAATAGATTAGAGCTGATTTTTTAAATTTATGTCCTGGTACGATTCAACTCGAATAGAATGGGATGAAAATATAATGTACATGGCAATGCTCTAAGATGATGACGACGAAGACGAAGATTCCGGTTCATACTTGTATTTTTCGCCGCGTGCTTCCATTCGCTCCTTTGCTTCGCGAAGAGCCCAGGATTCGACACTGTAAATATGGGGTGAATTATTTAAAGATGAGTTCCGGTCATACAACTCGTACCCATTATCTGGCTTGTAGTATAGCATAACTGCAGCAAATGCCATCGACCCAAACATCCCGATGTACCAAATATTCTCCCAACTTTCCTTTACGCGTTTCTGACCAGGTGCTAGCGGCTAAAACCGGGCTATGAACAGCATGAACAAAGAGGAGGAATTGTCGCCCACCTTTTCGCCAAATAGGTAGCCAGAAGGTTCATTGAATTGAGGTGCCCCATGAGAAGCCAGTCGTCTGCCTCCAAGTTGAGCTCCCAACCTCGCGAGGCGCACGGTTTGAGATGATTGTAGCATTTGACAGTGAATCTTTGTCACGCCAAGGTCACGCTAGTGTCATACGCTGTCATACGATATTACAATGCGGACACCCGAAATGCTTCGCTAAGAATCACAGGCAAACCGGTTGCTACAGCCAACGATTCAGACATGATCGTTTCTAGTACTACGTATCTGCTCAGCTTCACTTGTGACTTTAAGTGTTAAAGTTGACGATAACGGTGACACGGTCACTTTTCCCCTTCTTCAATAGAATATCGGCGCAGGCTGGATTTCAAATTCAAAACTCTCAAGGTACGGAGACATTAGCCCGGAAGATCGCGCGCGCTGTTGTAAGTAGCTCAGTATCATTGATCTCACATACATACTAAATCAGCATATATGGCGTACTGTTTGCTCGAGAATAGTGTTCACTCCTCGAGTACTGGTCCGTACAGACCAGGTACAGCTCATGTGCATGAACTACGATAAACAACGACACGGTCTAACAACAAAATAGTCCTTGACCATCGCCGCTCGGCAGTTACCTACATGCGGGTGGCTGTGTATCCGATCTGATGGACATGTTTTCTTCATAGAAATTGGTTATTTGACGTTAACGTTACAATTTTCCTTGCCCAATCATTACCCCTCCCTTCCTTTTACCTTCGCGCAATGGGCGCGCTCGCTTTCGCTGTTGGAGCTCTAGCCCTTCTTTCCTCACTGGTCAATGCCTCGCCATATAGAGACGACTTGACTGCTTGGAATTTAAACACCAACAAGGACGCTACTGATCCTACTCAGTACTCTACCACCCGCTCTAATACAACCTACACACCCTCCCCAGACAACTGGCGCTCTCTCCCAGTTTACACAATTCTTTTAGACAAATGGGCAGACGGTGATCCCTCTAATAATGACTATTTTGGCACGATGTATGAATGGGATTACCGGGAAACTCAACTTCGTTTCGGTGGTGATCTCAAAGGTCTCGTCGCTCGTTTGGGCTACCTGAAGAACATGGGCATCAAGGTCATATACATTTCTGGCACCCCTTTTCTCAACATGTTATGGCAAGCAGACAGTAAGTCGCTTCACGTCCAACTCCTAAATAGTTCTAATGACGAAATTCAGGTTATTCTCCTCTTGACATGACCGTGCTCGATCCGCACTGGGGTACATGGGATGATTGGGTCGCAGCTATTGATGAAATTCACGCTCAGGGAATGTACTTCATGGCCGATTTGACGGTGGGAACTATGGGTGACCTTTTGGGTTTTACAGGGTCAGTTCAGCTTCTTAATCTCCTACTTACATTCTCATCTTCAACCCTAGATTCTTGAATACGAGTGCTCCGTTCACTGTAAACGAGTATGGTGCTGAGTATACCTACCCAAATTACATCCCATGGAACTTTTCCGAGTACAGGGACTTTTCCGTAAGGCTATGTGTTTCTGTCCATTTCTTCTTGTATGCTGAAACACATCTGGACTATAGGTTGGCAATACGAAGAACACTTCATGTGTCCTGCCTACTTTCTATGATGATGACGGCTCTGTTATTGATCCAGCCACCGTTGGTGCAACGTACTGTATGGAGTCAGATTTTGATCAGTACGGTGACATGGAGGCTTTCGGTGTACATCCGGATTGGCAACGTCAACTGTCCAAGTTCGCATCCGTGCAAGATCGACTACGTGAATGGAGACCAGAAGTCATGTCCAAGTTGACCACCTTTTCCTGCATGGTTATCCAGGCATTAGACATCGACGCTATTCGTATCGATAAGGCCACCCAGGTCACTGTGGATGCCCTCGCTACGTGGGCTTCTACAACTCGTCAATGTGCATACGATCTTGGAAAAACAAACTTCTACATACCGGGTGAGGTTACAGGTGGCGATACCTTTGGTTCGATATATATGTGAGTAACTCTGTATTGTCTTTTGATGAATAGCTTCTCACCCTTCCCGTTGTTCTAGTGGTCGAGGCCGCACTCCGTCCCAGCGACTGCAAAACATTACCGCTGTAGCTCAGCTGACTTCTGATCAGTCACAATATTTTTTGCGAGACAATGGCACTGTCGCCCTCGATGGTTGCGCCTTCCACTATTCCATCTATCGATCCCTTACGAGGTTCCTCGGAATGGATGGTAATTTGGCGGTGGCTTACGATGTTGACATTAATTTTGTCACCGCATGGAACGAGATTTTCGTCGACAACGATTTCATCAACTCACAGACTAACAAAGTGGATCCCCGTCACATGTATGGTACCAGTAACTTCGATGTGTTCCGTTGGCCTAGTTTGGCGAATGGTACTCAGCGATCTGCCCTCGGAACGTTCGTTACCTCCTTGGTTATGCCCGGGATAGTCATGGTACGTTGTTTTTCTCTTGCTGTATTGAATAATGACAATGTGCTCGTACGTTTTAGTACTATTATGGAGAGGAGCAGGCATTCTATATTTATGATGACACCGCGAACAATTATCTTTATGGGTGTGTCGCATGATTAATGTACGTTCAAAGGATCCTAACAAACATACCGACCAGTCGTCAAGCGATGCCTGGTAACCTGGCCTGGAAGCGCCATGGATGCTACCAGCTTGGATCGCAGCAATACTACAATATGCCCCTCGACAAATCGACCCTCGGTTGTCACGATGACTGGAACGCCCTCGACCATTTCGATCCTACAGCCGATTCGCGTCGTCTGTTTGCTCAATTTAACTACCTACGGAGTCATTTCGTCGCTCTTCAGGACGGGTACGCCCTCACTGAGCTCGGCAATTGGACCTACTACATCCAACGTGAGGGTTCCAATGGTACTGCCACGGAAATGGGATTGTGGTCTATCTCTCGCTCCGAGATGTCCGGTGTTCAAAGTTTGACTGGAACCAATACCAACGCGGTATGGATGTTCTTCACCAACGAGAATTCCACGAATACTTGGACTTATGATTGTAACGACACCCTTTGGATTTCATCACCTTACGAGTCAGGAACTGTTGTCCAGAATCTCTTTTATCCTTACGAGACCTACACGCTTGAACAATCCTCGTCGTCATACAACAATGATAGTCAAGCTCCTTGGTTCGGTTGTTTGGGTAGTATCACAATGGATGGTTATGGATTCAAGGCGTTAGTCCCCGTGGCGAATTGGCTGTCTCCTCCTCCTGCCTTGACTGCATTCACTCCTGGCCACGATTATCGTATAAACAGTGAAACAAGTGGCACCAGCGTTGACATTTCTCTGGAATTTAACACGGAGATGGACTGCAACAGCGTTACTAACAGTATCACATTGGCTATGTCGAGCTCAAGTACTGGCTCAATCCCTACAATCTCTAATGCAAATTGCGCCAACATGAATAGCTCCGCAAACGTTGTTGTTCAAGGTGTTTCCCGCACGCAGTGGGTTTGGAACGCGACACTCACTAACTTCGGCGATGGTATCTTGAATATCACGGTCAACAATCCCTCTTCTAGTAGCGGTAACTCTACTGGAGTAAGTCCATATCAAAGAGGGGAATGTTATGCTGACATTCCTTTGCCTATCAGACTGCAGATGTTTTGCTTCTACGAAAAGGTTTGCCCGGTAATGTCATGGTGTTTCCGGATAACGACTACAACGCTTCCGCCCTCACGAAAAATGGCGACGATTATATCTTCACTCATTCGGCGTACGGCGCAGACATGTTCCGTTATTCGTGGAACTTTGGACAGAATTGGACGAATTGGACGAGCTGGGAAGATACTACAACCCTTGACTTAAGTTCCTTCGCTGAAGCGAATCTGTTCTGGGACGGTGACCATGTCGTGGTTCAATGTATGTTTTACCACACATTGTTGTTTCATCCACTAAATGCGTTTCGCAGATTGGTGTGCTGCTACCTTATCTAGTTCACACGTCGTGCACAGTGACTATGGTTGGTCCGGATACGCTCGTCGCGTGCCACAGCTCATTGCCACTGGTGTTTTCAACGAGTGGGGTTCCAACAAGGGAATCGCAAATACTTTCTCACAAAGTGCAGACGGCCTTTGGGAGTTCACTTTCATGTACTATTGGCCCTCTTACTTCCAGGTCAATGTCTGGGGTGAAGATAACTACTTCTACGGTGACACCGATGGGGATGGTGTTCTCGATCGTCTACCACCCAACAGTGCGGCTGCCAACTATCTGAACATGTCAGCCCCTCCTCTTCCTCATCTCTCTTGGACGGTGTTCATCGACGACAGTACAATGACCTGGTACCTTGAACCTCATGGGCGAGAGGGTGTTGCCGCTACCTTATACGCGCTGCTTGTTTCAATTCCTCTCATTACGGGAACTCTTGCCGTTCTCATCTTCATGTGGTCTTTCTATGGCATCAGGTACAATCAGTATGGTGTTAAGGCCAAGACCAGTTACTTTCCTATCCTCGGTGCCCTTGGTGGAAAATCCGATGCCAAAGACGGGGCCGTCGTGTCCGAAAAGAAGGTTCACAGACAGAATATGGATATCATAGGTTGGCCCGAGGACAAGAACAAACGTCGAAAAGTCCTCATTGCAACGCTTGAGTATGAAATCATCGATTGGAAACTCAAAGTCAAAATTGGTGGGCTTGGTGTCATGTCGAGTTTGATAGGCAAAGCCATGTCCGATGTTGACCTACTCTGGGTTGTACCCAAAGTCAAGGATATTGAATATCCTGCTGGTGATCCAGCCGATCCCATCGAAGTCATCATTTTTGGAGAACCATATCTCATCGAGGTGGAAACGCACACCCTGGACAACATCACCTACGTAATCCTCGACAGCCCTGTGTTTCGTGCTCAAACAAAAGCGGATCCTTATCCTGCTCGCATGGACGATCTTAGCTCAGCTATCTTCTACTCTACGTGGAATCAAGCTATCGCTGCCACTGTCCGACGAAACCCTACAGTCGACATCTACCACGTCAATGACTACCATGGTGCCCTCGCCCCTATCTATCTACTTCCCAAGGTTCTTCCAGTCTGTCTTTCTCTACATAACGCCGAGTTCCAAGGACTTTGGCCTCTCCGAACGAAAGAGGAAATGAAGGAAGTCTGTTCAGCGTTCAACATTAGCAAGGAGCATTGTACAAAATACGTGCAATTCGGTAACACCTTTAACTTACTGCACGCCGCCGCATCTTTCATCAGTGTTCATCAAAAGAGCATTGGTGTCGCTGGTGTTTCCGACAAGTACGGTAAACGTAGCTGGGCTCGTTATCCTGCCCTTTGGACACTGAAGCATGTGGATTCCCTTCCCAACCCCGATCCCACGGATATCGCTGCTTTAGATGAAAGTCCCACTGATGCTAAGAAAGTTCAAATCGACCAGTCAGCAGAGGCTGCTCGACCCGAACATAAACGGCAAGCTCAAGAATGGGCAGGACTCAAGCAGGATCCTGACGCAGACCTTTTCGTGTTCGTTGGTCGTTGGTCTAAGCAGAAGGGTGTCGATCTTATAGCCGATGTTATGCCATCATTGTACGTCTCTTAATTTTCTGCTTGGACATTACTAATCTGTGTCCGTGAAAAGGTTGGAGAAACGACCTTCAATACAACTTATAACTGTTGGACCCGTCATTGATCTTTATGGGCGTTTCGCCGCCGAGAAGTTGGCTCGTCTCATGGAACTTTATCCTGATCGTGTTTACTCCAAACCAGAATTCACTGCCCTTCCCCCATTCTTATTCAGTGGTGCTGATTTTGCCCTCATCCCTTCGCGTGATGAGCCGTTTGGTTTGGTTGCAGTCGAATTCGGTCGTAAGGGTGCTCTGGGAGTGGGCAGTCGTCTTGGTGGATTGGGTCTTATGCCAGGTTGGGTAAGTTTTCTGTGTGTTATATGTCAGAGTTCTTCTCACATAGATGCCTTGTCAAGTGGTTCCCTGTCGAATCCAG
The DNA here is from genome assembly GCA_028011325.1 of Lentinula lateritia. Classification (NCBI taxonomy): domain Eukaryota; kingdom Fungi; phylum Basidiomycota; class Agaricomycetes; order Agaricales; family Omphalotaceae; genus Lentinula; species Lentinula lateritia. Next base: position 206,047 of record JANVFT010000055.1, read on the forward strand.
CTCGACCGCTCATATGTTGTCGCAATTGACAAAAACAATCAAAATGGCGCTTAAGTCTACTGAAGATGAACGTGCTCTGCTACGTGCTCGCTCTGCTGTGCAACGATTCCCGGTCGTAGAATGGCGGCAACGCATGGAAGATTTCCATAGACGGAGCATTATTGCAAGTCGTGATCTTGCCGGCGCGGACGCTTGGAGGGAGAGTGATTGTGATGGCGGTACCGGAGGCCTTCGTCCAATGGCGGACACTGACGATTGGAATCCCGTCAATCAATCTCAGCCATCCCAACCAGCCTGGGACCAGCAAAGCGGTTTGGCTAGTCCTATGGGAAGCCCACGCCTCAATAACTCGACCGATTCCTTGGCCATGGACGATCCAGCCCATGCTCCTCCTAGACTTCTGAACTCTAATTCTGTTGGCGATGAAGGAGATTCGGTCTCTCATGGTAGTCACAACAGTTCTGCTGATTATGATGATTTCCTCAGCCGGGCAAACCGCATCATTGCTCGTGATCAACGTAATGCTCCCGACCCCTTCCTTGAAGCCCCCAATGGAGATTTCAAGCGTCCCGCTCGACCTTTCAGTTCCCATTCTCGGAACTCTTCTGCTTCGTCCCTCGCGGATGTTGCCGATGAGCACTCGAGTTCTCCACTAAACAAAGCTATTGCATCAGTAAGTATCGTTATCCATTCATCACCGCTCACTTATTAATATTTTCGAAGTTTACGGATGCCGATGGAGGTGTAGCAGCGGACTTCGTCCAAAAGCTTCAAGAACTGAATGCCAAGAATTCCGAGCATGAGCTCTCTATCGAAAAGTACCTCACAAAGAGCGAAGAGGTGTTCTTCGGGAAAGTGAAGAAAGACAAATTAGACAGCGCCGCCAGCCTGCGCTCTTCCCAACGCGACTCAGTATGGGGAACACCTGACCCTTCCCTTTACTCTCGTCCGTCTTGTGAGTAAATTGCTCCTGTATCTGCTGTTTTCTCACATCGTTTTACTAGCACCTATGGGTGATGGTGTCGCTCATGCTGATTGGGAAACTACATTGCCTCAACCGGAGCAAGTTCCCATGACAGGTCTTCAAATCTTCATGGCTCGGGAAATTGGAGGATGGCCGCTCTACACGATCATCATTGCCCTTGGACAGGTTCGGACAAAGTACACTAATGTTGCATTCTACTAACTTATTTTACAACAGACGTTATGTGCGACAAGTTTCCAGATAACACTTCTCACCGGGCACAATTGGCAGTCGAGTGCTCAACTCTACATCATTGGCAGTATCTTCCTGGTTGCTTCTGCCGTTTGGTATCCATTGTTCCGGTTCAAACCATCAGTCTATGTCCTTGCCGCACCATGGGTATTTTTCGGTGTTGCATTCTTCTTAATTGGACTACCCTCTATTTCTTCCGCCCTCAATCCATCACATAAAATTCTTTCTAACGTTGCGACATGGTTTTATGCTGTTGGCTCTGCTGCTGCCTTCTTATTCTTCGGTCTTAACTTTGGTGAAGAAGCGGTGAGTATTCCGTATGATCCCACACGTAGCACAAGCTGATGTCTCAATTAGGGTGCTGCAACAGAGGTCTGGATGCTCAGAGCATGTATCGTACAGGGATCTCAACAAATTTGGGTCGCGGCTCTTTGGTACTGGGGTTACAAGTTGAACACTGAGTCCGACAGCTACACTCCGCCTTGGTGGATTTGTGTCATAGTTTGGCCGCTAGCCGTCATGTGCTTCTTGTTTTGCTATCTCATGCTGTATGGCCTTCCCGGTAAGCTATTGCAGCTTATGTTTCCTCAAACCGATCTAAATTGCGTGTTATTAGAATACTACCGCCAAACACCCCCTAAGGTTCCCAATTTCATGAAGACACTTTTCCGTAGAAAGATTGTTGTTTGGTTCCTTATCTCTGTCGTTTTACAGACCTACTGGCTCAGTGGCGTAAGTCGATCTTGAATTTATCGCTACACTACTCTAAAGTTACTGCTTTTACAGCCTTATGGTCAAAATTGGTACTTCTTATGGAACTCCGACATCCCAACTTGGAAAACCTTGCTCCTTGTTCTTGCGTTCTTCATTGGGGTCTGGTCCCTTATGCTCTTCGTGTTAACTCATTTTAGTAAGACACACACATGGCTATTGCCTGTATTTGCCGTGGGACTTGGTGCCCCAAGATGGTGTCAGGTAAGCTGGTTTGGCTCTTCAAATGAAATTTAGTTTCAACGAATCTGGCCCCTCTTCACAGATACTCTGGGGAACTTCGGGTATAGCAACCTATGTTCCTTGGGCTGGAGCTGGGGGACCATATCTTGCAGTGGGGCTTTGGCTCTGGCTCGGTGTTCTCGACGCTGTGCAGGGTGTCGGCCTTGGTTTAATTCTCCTTCAAACTCTTTCTCGATTGCATGTTACAGTCACGCTGGCATTTTCTCAGGTATTGGGATCGGCTATAGTCATGATTGCACGGGCAACAGCACCAGATGCCTTAGGTCCTGGCACAGTATTCCCTGATCCAGGCATCTGGGATCCTCAAAATGGGCTCTCAGGAAGTCCAATGGCTTCACCTATGTTTTGGGTTTGCCTCGTCTGTCAGCTTATCATTGTCGCTGGCTACTTCTGGTTTTACAGAAGGGAAGAACTCGGTGAGCCAAACAATTCCCCCATTCTTCCGTTCTATGCTGTCGCTCATCCGTTCTTGCAGCACGACCTTAATCTTAATCGTAATCGGGGGGTCCTCTCGTCATCATGGTCCATCACTATCATCAAAAGGACTTTCATTTATTGGATTTGCTTGCTTTCTACTGTCACAATCTTTTACTCAGGGACTTTAAATCTGATAACCATATGCTTGCCTATATATAATTGTATATAACATGATAGAACATTACACTAAAATTTCGAACTTGGTGTGCATAATCCTGTCCTCCAAAGACTTCATGAAATTCCAATCTAGACTCATCAATATGACCTTCACATTATTATTCTGAATGATTTTCAAACCCAGGCTGGGATTTTGGCTTCGTCTCAAAGTATTGATCTTTACTTCTCTATAATATATTGGGATTCCATTTTTCGAATGAGGATGTGAGAATGGGTATCAAACCGGTACGTAGTCAACTTATGAGACTGGTCAAACAGAGAGTGATCCTCGAGGTTCAACGAAAAGGGGGACTGATAGATTCAAAAGAACTGTTTTGATACATCAATCATGTACGTATGTGGCCACTGCACTGTAAGACGTTCCAGAGAAGCGACCACCATAGATCATATCACCAGTATTCACGGTGTCAAAAAAAGTCTGCAAAGCCGTTAGAGATGGCAGGTGAGTATCTGATGATAACATATTACTGCCACAAACTCGTCTCCAGCCTGATTCCGTCATGCCAGTAGCTTGGATAGGATCTGATAATCGACTTCTTCGGTATCGCCTTCGTTCTCTGGGTCTTCAAAGCTCGGTGAGCATTCATCCAGCTGGAAACTAAGTGCGCAAGGTCAACGAAGTGAGTCAAGGAAGACAACGCACTGACCCAATTGTTGCGTAGAAATCATTGGCCGCGCTGTTGTCTAAAAAATTATATATAATATTCCAGAACTGGTCTTCATGAACTTGATTGGGAACTCACTGTCCAAGACGGTAAGCATAATCTTTTCCATCTTCGTTCTTCGGCCTATTACTTGAAGTAATATCATTAAAAATTTACCGAGGCCCTTCCGCTGGTGCAAAGGACTGATCTGAAGCTCATAACTGGACGATCTTGCATATCAACAAAAGAAAAACTAATGGAGAGTCAAACGCACCAATACAGAATATCCTCTTCAGCCTCGTGCTCAAAGCGAAGTACAGAATATCCTGCAATCTGGTCTGGTTGGTCGACAGGATTCAGTATAATATAACGGGCTAAGGGATTGAAAAGTTCCTGTTGTTTATCGAGAGCATTCCAGCCCAGGGAAGAGTTGACATATCTGTAGAATGTTGTTAGTCGCAACGCCAAGACTTACAGCGCGACTACTAAACAGTTCACTCATATTCCCGTTAATTAATTCCCATATCTTCGCTCCCATACTCGCGGACAGCTCTTTGGCAAGCCAGAATGTGCACTCGTAGCTAGAGAAATTTTCAGAGATCGTGATTCGTAAATTGGAACTGGACTTTGCGTACTTACGCAGGAGGCAGCCCATCGACATACTTAAGCGCGAGGCGGAGTTGCTTCGCAGATTTCTGAAAAGGACAGAAGTCAGTAGGGCTATAATACGACTTCAGTCTAACATAATTACCTTGTTGGCACGTATGACAGTTTCTGACCCTTCAGACAACGATTTCTCTTCGTCTTCAGCCATATTGTAGATTGAACGTGAGTGGCGTGCCACAGTAGTTTGGGCGTCTTTATTATTTACATAAAATGTCACAGCCGCTCATGCGAGTTATCAAATTGAAGTCAGACTGTATCTTGTTCTCATAACTCTCTGGAACTTCGAGAATTTTGTCACGATTGACTTCGAGTCTGACATTCGCTCATCTGCTGGCCCTCCAACGCAGAAGTAGAGATGAAACTCGATGCAACAGATCTCAGATATGTTACTGGAGATGAATTTCGGGTGCTTACAGCAGTACGTTTCCCATCTTTTTTTTTTGGTTTGCGCTGCTTGACGAATGCGGAAGGTAGAAATGGGCTCCAAGAATCATGAAGTTGTCCCCACTTCTTTGATTACACAAATATCTGGTTTACGAAACGGAGGCGTTAACAAAATCATCGGATCCCTTGCGAAACGCAATCTTGTGGCCAGGGTCCAAAATTCGAGATGTGAGTTAGCCTTACCAGCGTCTTCTGCTTCTGCCAGTTAACATTGAACAGACGACGGATATAGACTGACATACGGGGGCTACGATTTTCTTGCCATGCGTGCTCTATCAAAGAGGGATTCAATGTATTCAGTAGGTAATCAAATTGGCGTAGGCAAAGAGTCAGGTCAGTCATACTCTCTATCGACATGTATGGGATGACGCTGTATACTTGAACAGATATCCACATCGTAGCTGACAACGAAGGAAAGGAAATGGTCCTCAAATTACACCGGTATGGCATGATATTTCAGCATGTCAATAAATACAAACTATAAACAGTCTGGGACGAATTTCTTTTCGAACAATCAAACAAAATCGAGACTACCTAGGGAAACGCAAATCAGCATCATGGATGTATATGTCTAGATTAGCGGCGCAGAAAGAGTGGGCTTTTATGAAGGTTATCATAACTCATTATTTTCTTCGGCTTATATAACCTCATCATATCTCAGGTTTTGCATGAGCATGGCTTTCCTGTCCCAACGCCAGTCGACCAAGCAAGACATTGTATTCTTATGGAATTCATCGACGCTTACCCACTGTCAGTGCCCTCATGCATCCAGCTTTCACTTAGTATTGACTAGCACCGCCGGCCACTTAGTCGCCAGATAGCTGACATTCCTTCTCCCGGCAAGTTATACTCCTCTTTAATGGATATCATAGTGCGATTTGCACGGGCAGGCTTGATACACGGAGACTTCAATGAATTCAACATCTTGATACGACGCGAAACCGGTGAACCAGTGGTTATCGATTTCCCTCAGATGGTTAGCACTTCTCATGAAAACGCTGAATGGTCAGTGGCAGAATCCAGCTCCAGGTAACTTTTAGTGATTTTTCTAGCACAGGTACTTCAATCGGGATGTAGAATGCATAAAGACCTTTTTCCGGCGTCGGTTCAAGTATGAAAGTGCATTGTATCCGAAATTCCGCCGTACTCTGGCCAATGAGGAAAGAGGCGAAGATTTCCAGCTTGATGTTGTAGTCGCAGCAAGCGGCTTTAGTCGGAAAGACATGAAGATTCTAGAGGAAGTAAGTCTTGGTTTCTTGTTCGAGTCAATATCGTTGATTCAATTTTTACTAGTATATGGATGAAGTAAAAGAGGCAGATACCGGATCCTCTGATGAAGTCGAGTCAGAAGAAAGTGAAGACGACATGCAGGATGTACTGCGATTATCTCCAAAAGAAGAGATCGATGATTCTGCGAGTGTTCACAGCCCACCTCCGTTTCAGAATCGTTCAATATCCCCAACCGCTTCCGACGAAGAACCGCCCGAGAGTGATCACGAAAGCACTCGCAATCTTTCGAGATCTCCTCCCCGGTCTCGTTCAATTTCTCCTGCTGCAGATCATTCTGCTCGCAATGTCAAAGACATTGTGAAGTCGAATCTAGATAAATCTCGAGCGAGACAGCAGAGAAAATATCATTCAAAACGTAGCACTCAGCGAGCCGGCCGTGCTCAGGGTAGCAAGGCGAAGCAGGATACACGGGTCAAACTGGATAGTACTTGGGATTAAGCACCTTGTATTACAAGTCATGTAACTGTAGTCTGTAGATGATGTCCTGATCATTGTTTATTGTTGTTTACTTCTTCCCTCATTGTCTGCCCCATCTCTTCTGCTTATCAGCGCTTCAGCATTTAGAACTCCTTAATCTCAATGGACCGCACAGATCTCGAAACGTACCAAGTTCAACTTTCTCAGGTTGATACTGCCCTCCAAGCAGAACCTGCTAATGCAGAACTTGCCTCTCTTCGCGCGGAGTTACAGGAGCTAATCGCCCTTACGCAAACGGCGCTTGCTCAGGCAGCAGAAGGATCGTCCTCAAAGGTCGAGTCCTCTCGTAAAACAGCATCTGTTCCAAGTCTCGCTTGGTCCGCAGGAGATGAATGCATGGCCAAGTACTCCGCTGACGGGGCTTGGTATCCAGCTCGAATCACTTCCGTAGCAGGCTCCGAACAAAACCGTGTATATACAGTAATGTTCAAAGGCTATAACTCCACGGAACAAGCTAAGCCATCCGACTTGAAGCCTCTCCCTGTCAGCTACACTAGCACAGTGTCCGCTACTAAGAGGAAACACGAAACCGATGATGAAAAGGAGCGCAAGAAGAAGAAAAACGAGAAGAAGCTGGAGACGAGGGCGGCGAAGGCTAAAGAGCAGAATCATAAGCAGGCCACATGGCAGAAGTTCGCCAAAAAATCTGAGAAGAAGGGCGTGCATATCGCAGGTGTATCTGGGACGAGCATATTCAAAACACCGGATAATCCGTTAGGGAAAGGTGAGCATCGTTCCTATACCCCAGATGTCATTCCACATTTTCTGAATTCGTTTCATTGAGTCGGAGTCACTGGAAGCGGGAAAGGCATGACACAAGTAACCCTTCTGGGTAAGCACAAGTTTGCGCCGACTGAAGATGATAATCCATAAGCTGTTGCGGTCTAGGTGAGAGTGAGTTTTATTTGTAGCAGACATATTGTCTGATTTAGTTGCGCCATTCAGATTTTCTGCAATCCTATGTCTCTGTGACGCGTGGAACCGTCGAAGCTTGCTCCAAACATATGTGATGTTTCTTATTTTCTATTCCTGTATCAACAGTGCCTCATCGTCACTTTATCTCTTACCTGCTGCATAACGAATGATGATATTTTGTGTCAACTGCGCCCGGTTTTTTTTTCGGATCTGCAGTGGTTGCGCAAACCATCGCCTACTCTTTCACTCTTTCCGACCTTATCTCCTCCTCGGAGATGTACCCTAGGAGTCGTGGCTTGGGCCTGAACATATTAAGTCTCCTGTTTTCTGCATCCGTGTTTGCTCGACAAACCACTAATGATGGCTCTCTATTACGGTGCAATGCATACTCTATTTAAGGTACAGATGGGCTTGAGGCCAGGCTGCGTCCAATGTCAGCATCCGGTGCGTTTCTGCTTTAGTGCGAACAGCTGTGTAGTAATCCTCGATCCTCGTAAACAAACTCTCTGCGGCTATTCAAATACAGTTCCTTTAACGAACTTGTTTGAAATTTTCCGGGGTACGAGGATGAACTGATATGAATTACGGTTGCTTGTATAAAGTACTGTAACACATGTTGGCTACTTATGGTCCACGAAGGAATTTTGGACCAATTCAGTGAACGAAAAAAATTAGACTGTGTTCGGAAATATCCCACAAAAACCACAAAATTGGAGATTGACAAATTGCAAATGAATAGGTGAGTACGATTCACAGAAGTACAGGATGAGGTCGCTATGGATTCTGGGACACAGACTTCTAGGACACGCTCGGCACCCAATTTCCGACCTGAACGGTAAGTAACATTCCTCGAGCTTCCTATCAGCGATATGGTGCAGCAATGTCTAAAAAAGTGATAGCATGTCCCTTTCGTCTAATCGGCGTATTCAGAATAATCAAAATTCAATGACGGTAGCTCATGGTTTTTTGATGTCTCTGAAAATGTTCGATTCATCAACGATCGCTCGAGCCCTTCATTCTAGATGATAATGTGGTCAACATTTCCGGATCTTCTGACGAATGGGATTAATCAACACTTACGGCTCGCTGCAACTCCAAAAGTCTCAATTTTGTCTGCGAAGAATCGTACTGCAACCCCGCGACCATGCTCTGAAATCAGAAGTATCATCAGCGAATAGAAAAGGGAGACAGGCTCGGGAATCAGAATCGGGATTTGTGTGCCTCTGGAATCTGGATATTTACCTTTGCTGTCTTTGAATTTAGGCCTTTGAATGGCTCCAATGATTCGAAAGATACAGGCCAATACCCGAGGCTAGATACGCGTAAGGACTAATTTTTCCACATCCCCAACAATCAGATTGCAGACCTTAACAACTGGGAATGCAGTTCGTCTACGTGGGCTTCAAGGGATGCCATATAGATAGTCCTTCTATGGGGTGCGCCTAAGCTCGATCTGTCGTAATCATTAACCGAGAATGAACTTATTGAAGAATTTTTTTGAGGATGGATACTTACAACTCAAACGGATTGAAAAGGGATTTTTCGAGGGCATGATTCCATATCTTGCGACGTTTACCTTCCTCTTTCTTGGCGTAGAGGCGAGCATAGGGATGCACAATGCTAGCTCTGGACGAAGAAGAATTGGCGCTGCTACTGCCTCCTCGAGGACAAGGATCACGCTGGATAGACCTGCTTGGGTCAGATGACAGCGGCGGCGGATTGGCAGAAGCCACCAATGACGCGACGCGTTGGGATGAGGCATCAGGAAGACAAATTTGGGAAACCTCAGTCTTGATTGCAGGGCAAGACGGAGGAACAAGATTGTTGGATATAGAAACGTTGGAGTCATGGTAGTACGAGTTCATGTTAGAGCTGAGGGAAGTGAAAATGAAGGGAGTGAGACTTTATATACTTACTGCCAATGCGGCGACATACAAATTAAAATTATGTCCGAGAGTAGGATCGGGATGTCAAGCGTTCAAGACTGGCGCCGGAGTTCTCGAAGCATCTTGGGGATTCTTAACTTCGTGTGATCCAGAGAAGCCGCCTCCGAGCGAAAGAGAAAAAAAAAGTTGAAGGAAACATTTCAAAAACCGAGCACTGCCCACAAAGCACATGGATGTGATAACAAAGTCGTGGAAGACATATGCCCTCGTAAAATTCTGTGAGGCTTAGCGAAAACAAGAGATTTTTTCCAACTCTGGAAGGGTATATGCTGAAGAGCCAAGGCTTCTCTCCAGTAACCGTCAAAAAAAACTCGCACGATTCAAGCGTGTATACCATCGATAGAACCTTGCTTCCCTGCCGCGGTACCTCTGTCTAAAACTGAAGTTGGAAACTCAATAAAACGCTCTCTTCAGCCTTTTTTCGTACGATTTTTTAAAGTCTTTGATTGCTTTTCACACAGAAATTTGCAGGTTGATAGGTGGTTAGTTGTGTTGACTACTTATCACTAGTATCCAAACTGATCATTGATCTGGGATTCTGCTTTCGCAGCCGAATTAGAATCGCTAATCTTGCATTAAGCCCTCAACTCTCCGCCGACTTCTTCACCAGGAACTTGCCATTGATTTATTTCATATGTAATCCTCGTCCTAGTGGTTCTTCGCGGCAATTATTGGGACCTGTTTATATTGAGCTCTTCCTTTTGCCTTCGACCATCGTTTGGACCCACACGATAAACTATGAACAACGAATCCACCTCCGTAAGTAATTCATCTGATCGTCCTGTACGTCGTGTAATAGTTTTCTTCTAGCCTTACTACTTTCTCGAGTCTCCGACTAGCAGCGAAAGCTCGTATTCATCAACCCATTCTGTTTTCCAGAATCATTCGATGGTTGCTCAAGCTGCTACGAGCGATTACGGATTAGGATACGTATGGGCTCCACATTACCAGCAGGCCTTGAACCAGCGCGATCTCAATGACCACGACTATTGCGGACCCCAATACCCAGCCCCGCCTCAGGCTACGAGTAACTGGGATGGCGGGTCTCAAAGTTATTCATACCCACAGGATGCCTCAGTGCAATCTCAAGGTTGTCAGTTGCCTCTTCATGCCCCAGTACCGCTTCCCGGACCTTCGTCCATTCTCTTCACTGACGTTGAGAGCACTCATTATTCTCAACCATCACCTCATCTGGCAAACCGGCCGATTTCTTCTCAGACTTGCCAAACCCGGACTCCTCCTGATGTCCATAAAGAAAAGTCAATATACGACTCTGCAGCTGCACCTCCTCAAATGCAAACCTTCATGAACCGCTTCAGCGTTAAATCGCCCGCCCAAGCAACCTTCCCTACTCCCTGTGAACTCCTTAGTGAGCTTGGCGTTGGCAGTAACCCTAGTAGTGCCAGCCCTAGCTCTATGTCCGACTCTAGCTCTGTGGAGGTGGCTAGTCCCTCTGGAAATACCGATATACCTTCTCACAAACGTGATTTGAAAATTCCAACGTTGCGTCCTCCTGAACCGTAAGTGCTCTTCCGCGCATCAGAAGAAGATACAATGATGACCTTCGTACAGTGAGGCAATCACTTCTCATGAAAAGAAGAGACAATACCTCGAATGTTTGGAACAATACGTGCTGTACCTGCACGAACAACTGAGGCTTGTCGGTGCTCAACCTACGCCTATTGAACGCTTCTCCTCGTATCGTGGGCTCACCAGCCGTTCTATCAGGGTGAATATCTTCACCATGTCTCTCAATAAGATCGTTCAATCAAATCTTCTTCTAACTCGCAGACTTTACTTGTGCACATGGAACAGTCAACAGCAAAACTCAACGCCAAAACACAAACTGAAGAGCAACGGGTGCGTCGCAGTATTTTCTTTCGGAGTTGAACATGAATTTAGACTGATCTCCCTTCCTAGTTCCTTGCACTTCGGGACGCCTACCTTCGTCAAGAAGGCGGGACCCTCTCGGACCCTTACGTCGCAGCCTCTGTTGAAACAGGAGAATATTATTCCAACTTGGATAACGCCCACTCTCACACTCGCCCGAATGATTCTTCTGACAGTGCTATTGCCGGCCCTTACCACTCTAGCAATGCATTCGATGGCCCTGATGCTTCTACAGAGCTCCGTATGACGCACAGTGCAAACCCTTCCTTTGAGGAGGTGTATTCTGCAGGACCGTGAATTATAGCAAATCGCTGACCTCGAATATGTGATCCGCACTAAAAACATTTTTTTCGTCTTTTGTGCTCTTGTTGTGCTAGCATCCACTAATTTTTGTATCTGATTTCCACACTTTCGAAAAATGTTATCGTCCTTTACGGGTTAATTGCTTGATGGACATCGATTCTTCTCTCAGTGTAATTGTTTCATTGTACATACTTACGCATTAACTACCCTATTTTCTAATTAATACAGTACAGTGTATATAGTCGCAGCTCTTATTCAACGCACAAATGTGTTTGTAGATTTCGTTCGACAGTCCTTGGCAACTGAGATATAATGAAGATGGTAGAGTGGCCAAGCTCAAGATGAGAAAGCCTTTCACATATCCTGATAAGGAGGAAGTTCGTCATCGTCCTCCTTCTTCGACGATCTACCTTCGCCAGATTCAGTAGGACCATGTCCTCCAGATCTCAACAACTTTTCCCTCTCCTCATGCTCAACCCGCCTTTTCTCCTCTTCCGCACTCTCGTAATGCGGTGCGGGAGCGGACCCCCCTGAATGTGCTTGTGAATACTCTGCGGCCAGTCGTTTCTTTTCTTCCTCGGCGCTTTCCCATTTATTATCATTCCCAGTGGCAGATGTACCCATGGCACCGAAGCTGGTCGGTGGAGCGTCACCGGATGGGAGACCTCCGCTCCGAGGACCAGCCGTGGGAGAGGCAGCTTTGACGTCGCGGAGAGAACCGCTGGCAGGTCCGGGTCCAGACTCGCTAGCGAGTACCGGGACACCCGTCTCTGCAATGGTCGGGGTGTCACTAATTGTAGGAAGGGAAATTGGCTTCATAGAGTCGGGGGATGTGATAGGCATCGAAGAAGTACTCGACGAAATAGCACTTGGAAGATTGTTCAATGAAGGAGGAAGAGGCGCAGGGGAAAGATTGAGAGCGGATGGATTGATGGGAGGAGGTAATTGTTTACTTGGAGAAGATATAGGGCCAGTTGAGTCAGCAGAAGGTTTGCTGAAAGAAACAGCTGCAGCAGCGGGAAGAGTTTTGACTGCAGACAGAGGAGGGGTCACAGGGATATTGGATTGCGTAGTCTCGGAGCTGATCGTTGACAATTCGCTAGCATGACTTTCACCAAAACTTCGAGTGTCAGATCTACTGAGATCAGAACCTGCCGACTGCGGTGGAAGGTTAATATGCCCAGTTTTGTAGTTATCAAGGGCTCTCTGAAGGGAAGCGCGCGCGGCACCGGTGGCCTGAGCACCCGTGTAAGGGGCCTCCGGAGATGGAGGAAGCGTTGGTAGCGCAGTGATGACAGGATACGCCGCTTGAGATAACAGGACGAGTTTTTCGCCGTACTACAGAGCAATGAGTCAGCACCAAGAAGATCGCGATTAAGGTAAATCTTACTTCTCGGATAGCCTCCCACTTAAGCTGTTCACTTTCACGTACACCCTTTCGCTTCAGAAGTTCGATTTCTTTCTCTTGAGGCAAGTCGTCTGATTCTGCCTTCCTGATCTGGTCTTTGAGTTCGGCAATCTTCTTCTCCATACCTTTCTGATTGTCGTGCTCAAGACGAGTGAGCTGCTGATGTAGGGAAGCTCGGATGTTACGCCGAGGCGCGAGAGCGTTCTCTGCATCACGAAGAAGCTTTAATGGTGAGCGAGCAGCATCCAGCTTTACTGCCAAAGAGCTAGCCAAAGATCCTGAGACGAAGTTGAGGTAGGCAAGTCTATCACTGACTGAATCAAGAGAAGTTAGCGGTGTGAAGTAACAAAGGCTGATTTCGAATACCATCTTTCAAATCTGCTTCTTCACCTTGACCCCAAGTGTAGAGTTCCTTACTTTGTGCCTTTTGATCACGAGCAAGACTGTCCAGATCGATCGCAACGCCCTTTGCAGTAGTGATTATCTTCTGAACTGGAGTTGCTCCAGAACTTCAATCGATAAGTGGCACTGTTATCTGAAAGATCACCTAGAATTTCTTACCCATATTGTTGACCAAGAGTACGAAGTTGGTGCTGGATGACCTCCAGAGTAGGATTCTTATGGCCAACGCCACCATAGGAGCCTTGCGCAGCAGTATTCGTTGACTGAGCGCTAGGGTCAGAATTTGGTTTGTGACTGCCTGGGATATGTTCGGCAATAGCTGACTGAGCTTTGTCTGCGAAAGACGAAATAAATCCTGGAACTGGCATGGGAGTAGCTGATCAAGTTGTGGAAGGGTCGCTGTATCGAAACCGCAGCTTTGACACGGATATATATATATAAGAGTGACATCATTCTGAAAAGTCAACGCTGTGCTATCCGCTGTGATTTTCATCACCTTGCTTGCAAAGGTCATTTCTTACTCGATATTATTAGCGCTGCGGAAATTTTACCCACGGTTTCGGCGCTTGTTGTGTCATTTTAGTTTCGTCACACCATCGTCTTTGTTCCGTCGTCCTCAATTCCTGACCTGCTACGAGCTTGCAGTTCAGCCCGAAACACCTACGTCCTTGGGCGCTGATACAGATGGTACGTGATGCTCATGGAAAGAACTCTCTCCACTCACAGTACGGAAGGTGATGCTCGGCGTACTTGCAACCTCAACGAAGTGTGTCCATTGAGCGCAGTTGGACCTGAACCAGCGCAAGGTCGGAGATCACAATCATCCCATTCCAACCACTAACTACGACCGTAACTAAAATTTACAGCGGGCGCGGTCCCATCTGTACAACATGTAGACCCATGCCAGTCGCAACACCCGCAGTTGGAAAGGTTACCTCATTCACCTTTGAGGAAGAGGGACAGCCGTTGAAAGGTGTGTGTACCGTTGGAACGTGACTGTATGCTGAACAACCGTTTTGCGAGCAGAACCGGTTAACACCAACGGCAAACGGCGTTCTAGTACACAAAATGCCAAAGCAGGGCCTTCTAAGGTGGCTAGGACCGCGGGCCAGGTGAAAGACTGAGGTCCGGGTCGTCTATTTTGATTGATAATGTATGTTCGTGTGGTTTGAACCACTTGTAGTCAGGTTGCGTTGTGATAGAGCAGCTTCGATAATATATGTATTGTGCTTGAACGCTGAAAGGTACGATTTGCACGTGAGATTACCTGTACGCCTCAAGCAAGGTTTGTGTCCCCGGCGGGGACAACTACGGAAATTTTACCCACGGTTAACGCTGTGCTATCCGCTGTGATTTTCATAGAAAAACTGGGTGTAAATATTCATAACTTTGCATTGCATTGTAACAAAAGCAATAAGCAGCGATAAGCAACTAAACTTCCTCGACGCCCCACTTCAAATCGTGATTTTCTTGGGCTTCCCCTTCTTTTCAGAGTCCTTGTGAGAAACGAACTCTACATCAGTCGCTAATGGACCTGCCAGCTTTGCACTTTCTGTGTATCCTAACACATTCACCTTGAAATGACGGCCAACACCCTCGATTCGTTCCCTGAGTCCATCATCATCCGGCATTCCAGGGGCAAGTCTAGTCCATATCGAAATACGATAAAATTGCGGGCGCGTCGAGACGATAACGCCCGTAATCAGTGAGTTTGGAGGAGACCCTGAGGGGTCCAAAGTCGTGAGTGAAGGATCGAACGTCTCGCCGATTGCAGCCAGCATCTGTTGTCGAACAAACTCAGCAAATATGGAGCAACAGACAGGTATGCTCAAGACGTACTGTATACAACCACATCTTGTCTACATGAGGCTTATTCTTGTCTTTCGGAAGTTGAATGCTCCATTTTCCGCCGTCCTTGTTGGCTTCGTCCTCCCACGCAGGTATGATCCCTTCCTGTAAATGGGTGATTCAATGACAAACTGCCGGAAAGGAAGCATGACAAACAAACCTTGAAAAGATAATAATTTGCTTTTTGTGGTAATGCTGAAGGGGGAACAATGTTATTGTAAAGCCTGAAAATCATCCACCGCTGGTCAGTCAAGTATATGGGATCGTGATCTGCCACACGACTTACCCCCAAAACTCTTCCACGCTGTCGAAGCTGATGACACGCTTGATGTCCTCCATCCAACCTTGTGCAGCGGCCACACCAGGTGTTTGTGGAAGAGGCCCAGGTGTTTGTGGGACAGCAGATATCGGAGTTTGTGGCAAATTACGGTTTTTGGTCATGGGCGAATCAAACCATAACGTCCAAGGAGAGTACAGAGGATGCTGTATATCAATGAATAGGTTAGATTTCAAGATAAAAAAGGCCACGCTGCACACCTTGACGTTGAAATTAGTAGGATCACTGAACACTGTTCGGATGCCCTCTGCTTGGGCCTCCATGTTTACCTCCTGAATTTCGCCTGGCTCAATGGATTCGGCATCATCGGAGATGTTCGGATTTTCGTCAGCCATAGCAGCTGAGAGCGCAGCTCTACTAGCAGCAAGGGTGGGGCCGTTGAGAGCAGAAACCATCGCTGATAATGTAGGGAAGATTTATGCTGGGGAAAGGCGGTCGATAGGATGGAGAATTTGTGCTCAACACTGTATACCGAGTCAAAAAAGTGAGATCCTAGGACGAGGATATAAGCAGAGAAGATAAGATATGTGGAAACTGGAGATTTTGAGAGGCGGGTGCTACAAGGTTATTAGGTGAAGCATCCATTTTCCGATTCGGTGAGGTTTTTGTCTCTGCCGAGAAGCCGGATTGAGAATTTTTCAGCCGGATTCTTCGAGGTAATTATGTCTTACCCTTTCCCTCTTTCCCAGTCATCTCGCTCATGCATGAATCTTATGCAAAGCTTGCCGGCGCGGCCACGGGGTCGACTATGACTGCCTTAACGAGTGAGTGTCGTATTCAATGCCATTAATATTTCTCCTCACAAGTCTTATAGTGACTCCATTCGATGTGGTCAAGACCCGGCTACAAACGCAAAAACCGGTACAACGACCTCTGATCTTTCCTCGACCGCCTCCGAACTCATGCTGTCAGCCTTCTGGTAAACCATGTGTCCGCAACATGTCCTCTTTGGCGCAACCTTTGGCAGAAGAAGAACTTGTATGCGTCTGGGAAAATGGAGTATTCCGAGCAGAACGCGTACACGGTTTCTCAGATGCTATAAGACATGTCTGGAGAGCGGAAGGTATACGAGGTCTATGGAAGGGTGCAGGTACTACGCTGTGAGCTCTCATATTCAATCCTGATGACTCTTTCCTAATACCTCATGTATAGATTAATTGGTGTTCCATCTTCAACATCGTACATGCTGACGTACGACCACTTGTTAAAGGTCACATTGCCTCCCTTACTTCCTGAACCTGCAGTCCCTCTTATGGCTGGTATACTTGCGCGAAGTGTTATATCTACAATAGCCTCCCCATTGGAAATGATACGGACGAATCTCCAGTCAACGCCGCCATCCCCAAAAAATCCGCATACTCTTCGTTCTGTTCTTTCGTCAATCCGTGGCCTTGTCCGGGCACAGGGAATACCAGTTCTCTACAGAGGTCTTGGCGCTACTTTATGGCGGGATATACCATTTTCTGGGTTATACTGGGCGACGTACGAATCACTCAAAAAATACTTTGCTCGAAACGGTTACCAAGGTGCTGGGGTTGCGTTTGTGAGTGGTGCCTTCAGTGGTTCCGCAGCCGCTCTGATAACATCCCCAATGGATGTTATTAAAACACGCCGGCAAGCCCTCGTCATGTCCGGATCCGTGTCTAAAATTACGGCTACTTTCCCTCTGGTGAAGCACATCATTCAGTCCGAGGGCGTGAGCACACTTTTTGTTGGACTTGCACCGCGTATAGCTAAGATTGCCCCGGCTTGTGGAATTATGATTGCATGTTTCGAGGTATGACATTGTGATCAATCCTTTCGAAACTCATTCGTTGCTGACTTTTCTTCGAAGGGAGTCGGACGGCTGCTCTCTGACCATTGACGAAATCACACATCTAGATTACAGTACTTACACTACGCTACACCACTCATTTGTACACAATTCAAGTATATATCTCAGAGAATGTTCTAATGCCTGTATTACATCAAAGTCATTCAATGCATAATGGATCCATCTCATCCCAAACGATGCATTTGTCTAGATGCTTTTGAAAGCTTATCTCCGACATTATCAACATCGTTTGCGAGACCATCCAGTACAGCTATCTGTTCATTGATTTCTGAATTGATTGCATGCCCTAATTGTTTCTGTCGACTGAGAATGGTCGTGAGCTGAGAAAGCTGGTCATCCTGTTGTTGCATTTGAGTCTTCTGTAGCCCAAACAGGCCAAGATCGTCTAATGGTCTAGTTACTTCTGTCTCCTGAGGCTTCGATGGCTGGCCAAATACCCGAGTCACACGAGTGAATGTGTTTGTGGGACCTAACAGGGCCTCTCGGTCTGAGGCTGATGCAGGATTCATGGAGGCAGGAGAGTAGGGTGCAGTTGGATCCGTGCCAGCACGGTTGAACTGCCGAGCGACAGTGACCATCTTGCCAAGCTTCTCGCAGTCATCCTGCAGTCGAGCAACCATGTCCGTCCGTCTCTGCAATTCTCCTTCACTCATACCGTTCATCGCCAAATCGTGTAAACCCTTGCCTAATGTTCCTATCCTGGACAAGACGCCCGCCAGTTTCTGTTTAGCACTGACGTTAGACTTGTGAGAGGCGCTAACGTCGCCTTGGTTAGACAGTGCTTCACGTTTGTTGATGTCTGCTCTGACATCTCGTAGCCGATTCTGCAGTTCTTGATGTTCATCGAGCCAAGACGTCAGCGTGAACTGCGTCGGCGGTCCTCCGACGACGCCGCCTTGTCGTCCTACAGGAATACCCAAGAACTCCTTGAAAACAAAGGCCTCTCTCCACTTGTCCTCCTTCGCACCAATAATCGCACGCAAGTATGCCTCTAGTCCTGTCTTTCGTTCTTCCAGTAAGGCTGGATTGTTATGAGATCGTAAGATAGAGTACTTGTGTTTCGGTGGTAGTGGAACTGGAGGTGGTGATCCGGTGCCTTTCACCAATTCAACATGGAGATCATCGAATTCCGAGTACCGTCGCCAGATGGACCATGAGCGAACGTTGCCTCGGATGTCTATCTGGTACACAGTGTGGGTCTTGGGCTCTAAACGTTCCTGATGACCACTAATGTGCACAGATTGTATGGCCGTCATGAAATGAAGAGAGGAAGTGCCGAATCATGTGCATATGTACAATGCCCCTTCAGAATCGTAACCCTTTCTATCGACGCCACAGATTTACAATTCCATTCGTTCATAGTTACACGGCGTATTACTCTGTAAGTATCTACACTAATTGCTCTCTTTAGATCGATATCCACTAGCTATCACGAAGCGCGCTCCTGCCGCGTAATAGGAATACAGTACAGATCCAAATATCCACCACACCAAACCTCTTGGCTTGAGAAACCCCACGAATCCAGGAAAGACTTCTTCGCTGATATCTTCTACCTTCACATCGACGTATCCTATTCTTTCCAGACAATTCGCGTACTCGCTTATGGTTATAGCATTTTCCTTGGGCATGAGTTTCAAGAATCTACGAACGAGCCTGGCCTTCCAATTCATTGGTGGTGTATTGGCGAAACAGATATCTGCAAGGGAAATCCGTCCACCTGGGTCGAGTTGATGAAATGACTTTCGAGTAGGACTGAGTAAGTGTACAGCGTCGTATTAAATCTGACAACAGAGCCTCACTTGACGCAAGAATGTTTCCCTGCTTTGAAAGTGATACGCACAATCTAATGCTAAAATATTGTCAAAGGTGACTGAGGACGAAGGATTGAGCGGATGATTCGCGGCGCTGACATCTTGATGATAGACAGCGTCTCCAACATGTAGTGTTATTTTCGTGTCTGCAGCAACGATAGATTTAAGACGTTCGAGGGAACGGTGATGATGCATAGGTATGCTTGTGATACCCGATAAATACCCAGGACGAGGAACGGAGGTATGGGTAAGCAGCAGAATGAGTGATTCGCCAGTGCCATGACCGACGTCTACCGTAGCAGCAGAGATCAGGACAGGAGGAAACAAATCTAGGTTAGGACGCATTGTCATACCAAGTATCTTCCCTCCTTCTTTACATTGTGCGGTCTGAATGAGCTTCAGAGCAAGAGCTGTAGAATGTAAGTAAGGTTAATTCAGAATTGCTTCTTGACTAGCCTTGGCATGCATCTGGAAAGACTTTCGTATCCTGCATCCAGTCGACATCAAGTGGTGAAAACCCTGATTTGTTTTACAACGTTCTCACCTTCCAATATCCCATGTTCAACCATTCCGTCTTCGGGGTCTCATTCTCGTCTTCACCCGATCGTCTGTTCAACGATAGATGAAATAGACCGTATGGATCATTATGTGAAGCTTTCTTTCTGATTCCGTGATGTTGATGGTAGTACCGCCAAAGGAAAACACCAATCATTATGGGAATGCAAACGGTCGAAAGGCAAACACTTGGCGATGTTGATATTCCGGCGGAAACGAAGGACGTTCGAGTTTCAAAATACCACAAACTGGCAAGCGCTACTAATATCGCGATGTATGCAAACATGCTTTATTCCTATTAATAGGAAAACTTTTTATCATAGGTATTTATGAATGAACCATTAAGAACGGACTCACCCGAGTGGAATCACACCGAACTTGGATCTACCTACTAGGCGCTTTTGCCTCCGCTATCACCTTTTCTTCTAATTTTTCCAGTAGACGAGAATGCGCGCCAGTGATGGTGAACAGGATGAAGGGTAGAAAGAGGAAGAGGCACTAAGGAGGTCAAGGTAGTTGGACAGTGAAAGTGAAGAATAACGCGTGTTGCCGCTTACTCGAATGGTCACCTTCTCCGAAACGGTCACCTCTCCATTTTCCCCCTTCTTCACTACTCTCCATTGCTCCTTGAGCGTCGTCCAGAGACCAGCATTGACTTCTGTATCTGTTCCGTCACCTATCTGTTCGCAGAGAATTTGACCATTTGATGAGTTTTGACTCGACTTTCCGAATTCAAAAAGTGCTCAACTCGTTGGCAAGAAGTTCACCGTGTACACAATGTCCTTCTTGGACAAACCAAAGATACGCAGATCATCATGCAGAGTATATAGATTCGGCTTTGAGGGGTCCAAAACCTGGCATTTGGTTACCAATGCGTTCAGGCCGGCTAATGCAGGAGGATCGTGAAGAATTCGAAGCACATCATCGACTGAGATATCTGATCCTGAGATAGTTTTGGCGTGAGTTTTGGTAAAGCTGAGGAAGAAAGGCCACCCAGAGACCATCTTTGAATGAGGCGAAGGAATGAGTATACAACAACTATAATTGATGCACTGAAATATCTATAATCCAATTATCCAGTTATGATGCACGCAGCGCAAGACTCATGCGTTCCATATGCACAATTGTAAGTACATAGAAAAATACATCGATGATAAGAGACGAGAAAATAAAGCCTTGTACCTCTCAACACTATATTAGAGCAATTTCAAGGGACATAACGACGAGGACAATCGACATGACAGCTAAGGATACAGCATACAGATATGTGAATTCTAAAACATGGATAGATGCTTGGCCAAAGAGGATAACAAGGAAGCCGACTCTACGACATGGGAGGTGCTGTGGAAATGCTCGGGCTTGTTAGAATGGTTGGGGAAGAAGGTCCTTCCGAAGGTGGACCGGATGAAGAGGTTGTCTGCGTCTGCCGAGGTTCATGCGCTTCGGTTATAGTGCCAGCACCCATGATATATCGCAGGACGTCACTGAGTGTGATGATACCCAACAGACGGCCTTTTCTGCCTCCTTTCTTTTCTTCTTCCTAAAGACGTCGTATAAGTAGAAATCCAAGCCATCGATTGCAGGACACTTCACCTCTCCTTCTACTACAACGAGCCGGTGTACACGTCGCTTCTTTATCAATTGCAAAAGAGTTCCAAGAGAATCTGATGCGGTACAGATAACAACACCGGGGAAGTCCACTGATCTTTGCTTTAGAGCCTCCGATATTGTAAGGTCCAATGATTGGTAGGAGCCTGAACGAACCAGCGTCTGGAAAATGAACGAGCCCGGTGAGTATGAATTTGGTTGTCGAAACAACGCTCGTACCATAACATCAACGGTTTCATACAAATTAACGACGATCCCATCTTCATTCACGATTGGAACGGCAGATATTGAAAGTTCGGAAAACATATGTACAACACTAAAAACGGTGGTATTTAATGTGGCAGTAGCGATTGGATGATAGGGGCTTTGGCCCTCGGGAACATCGTTTGGGGAGGAGGCGGCGACGTAAGTACCAATCTTAAGTCTACGAAGGGAAAGATTGAGCTTCTGTATCTCTTGGTGGCACTGGATAGAGTATCAATTTGTGAGTATTTAAGAAGAGGCGTAGAAGTACTCACGTTAATTGAAATGAATTTGAGAAGACGATACTGCGTTAATGTAGATACAATAACTTCGTGGCCAGTGTCCGAATCATAATCGAGAAGCGGTAATCTCCGAGCATGCGTTTGTACCAAAACCTGGGCAGCTTCGTACAGGGTATTTTCTGGATGTTTGCGGAGAAGCGGAGGTTGAGCGACTCCAAGTTCTATCTCAATTTCTACAGAAGAGCGATATCGGAGAAAGCCCATCAGAAGATCAAGACGACTTACCCCGCAATTTCTCTAAGCGTAATGTCTCAACATCCTCAGTGGCAAAATCATAAGACGCCGTCGTGCGCCAATAGTATTGGATGAGGTGTATAATATCCAGAACTGTGAGCATGCCGGCGAATTCGGATTTGTCACTGTTCCAAAGAGGAGCCGAGACAACACCTGAAATTGAGAAATGGGAGGATCCTTAGCAGATGATCATCGATATCACTGATATATACGTACTGTTCATGAGAAGACACTGCAAAGCCCGTTTGACGCTGAGTTTTGTGTCAAGAACAATAAGGCGGAAACTGATTGGAAAAGCGTCATAACATATACGACCCTTTAGAAAAGTCCGGATGGCCTGGAGGGCACCATGATGACTGTCCTGAAGAGGCGGTAGATTGGAACCCGCTCTACGCCTAGTAGATGCCCTGCGGATAGAAGGCGATGTAGGCAGGAGACTGTTACTCATGGAAGTACTCTGAGGAGGCGTGGGAAGTGGTTGCTTTGTCAATCATACTAATCGGTAAAACCACCTGAACGGCCCGGCAGAATTACCAAGGACATATTCCTCAGCTAACGCTCATTTCAACCAGCCTGAAGTCATGGCCGTTGACCAGAATCATGTTGATCCTCAAGAATCAACGTGGTTGATACTTCTTCCTCTTCTTATTGTCCTATCTACCTTCCTATTTCTTCTGCTTCTTTTCCTGATATGTCTTTTGCTTATACGACGGCGACGCGGCATCATCCTGCGGGACAGCGATGGGCCAGTTGACATGAGCAGAGAAGAGCTTGTCGAGGGCGACGGCGGTTTTGAGACCATAGAAGCTCGTTGGCTGGAGGGTCTCACTGATGATAATTCCCGTCGTGCTTACATGCGAGCGAAAGGTCTGCCCGTATCTCTCGTTTAGTATTGTCGCTGGACTGATTTTTGTCAAAGACTACCAGTCTCAATACCTACCCAACTCGCTCCCTTCAGATATCACACTGTCCCAGTTCCTTTCTATCCAGGAGAAGGGCGTCTCTGCTTGGTCTTTCGAGCCAGATCTAGAGACTCTAAACTCTCTGCTTGTCCACGCTCGCACAGAAATCACTTTTCTTCCAGACCCGGCATCAGCGTCCTGCGTACAATCTAACTTACCTTTACCGAAGCTCAACGAAGTCTACTACTGGGAGGTTAAGATGTTTGATCTTCCAGAGTCCACCAATGTTGCTATCGGATTGGCAACTAAACCTTATCCTTCATTTCGTCTGCCCGGATTCAATCGTTACTCTATCGCATACCACTCAAACGGTGACAAATCTCACAACTATCCATTCACCGCTCAGAATTTTGGGTCTCCACTCAAGGAAGGCGATGTGTTGGGTGTTGGGTATCGCCCGCGCTCAGGCACTGTATTCTTCACTCGGAACGGACGGAAAATGGAGGATGCGTTTACCGGTTTAAACCGATACAATCTTTTCCCTACTATAGGTGCAGATGGACCTTGTAGTGTGCATGTTAATCTTGGGCAGGCAGGGTTCGTCTTTGTTGAGGCTAACGTCAAGAAATGGGGACTTGCTCCGAGCGTGGGAACTTTAGCCCCACCCCCAGCGTATGGTAGTGAACGAGGTAGTATACTACTTGATGTCGGGGGTCGGAGACGCTCCCCAAGAGACAGCTCGGCTTCCAGTCCCTCAGGGACAGCTTCTCCCACCCCGTCTCGTAGAACTCATCGCTCTAGGCGGCCTCGTCCCAACAGCGGTGATCCCATCGTTTCATCCCCTCTCCGAACCGCTGAACCCATTACTCCACCTCCGCCCATCACGCCAATAGATGAGGAACCCGCTAGCGGAAGTAATGTATCAACGTCTCCAAGATACATATCACCTACTGACCTGTCATTCCATGCACCGCCTAACACCAACCTACCTCCATCTCCGGGTCCGCACGATGGTTTTGACTCGGATGATGATGATTACTCTTCAGCTGCGTCTACGTCCAGGCCATCATCTCCTGATGTTGCAGGTGCGATTAACCCCTTCTCCACGCCTCGGCGTATGCGTCGGTCCCTCACTCATTTGGCCACATCCTTGTCCGACTCAGGCGCAGAAACTTATATTCAGGTACACCCGCCTCCTGACTCTCCCTTGAGTCCACCTCCGGTCACACCTAACCCACATGATATCCATTTGCAGGCCCTCACACGGTCAGATCATCGTCGAACAGGCAGCTCCGGCAGTCAAACTCTTTCATCTGGTCCTGATGGAGATGGTAATAGATTGAATTCTTCTGAGTCTCTGTCGAGACGAGACCCTCCTGCTTATTCTCCTCTGGATGCCTTCACCTACGCGGATGGTGTGCACATTGATCTTCCCGCTGAGGTTATCACCGCTGCCCTGGAAGGAAATACATTACCAGCCAGCGTAATGGGTCAGGGGAATGGCTCACGGTCCAGCGGACGACGAAGCAGAAGACGTTGATAACACAGACTCCCAGGGCATAAGCTATATAATGGTTCGTGTTGTACCTTTCTCTACCCCACACATCTATCCATGCAAGTGTAATTGATTGGACATTATTTGTTACACACAGTATCTAACTTCACGAGTGTTGTAATAAATTCATTCTATTCTCCTCTCCTCTAGAACGGCAACTGGTCTTGAAATCTTGCCCCTCCCTTCTCAGCTTACCCGGATTTCACTGTATTCATATCTATCATCTTATTTAACAGACAATTATCATGATTCTACGGTATTACAGATTGTACATACACACAAGATGGTAAGCTACTCGACTAAATTATGCCAGTGTTATGGTTGCAGATTCCCCTAACAAATATTTCATTAGTTCGTTTCAACCCTTCATAACCCAGGCTGACGCACTTTATTTTTGTTACTCGACTCAACCTCCCATTGTGAAATATGTTTTGCTTGGAAAGACGACGGCTCTGAGCCAACTTCATACATTTGATGAGTTTCCATATCATGCGAGGTAACCCAGCTTTGGGACCTGTTGCCGCCGTCTCGATTCCCTGCATATTCTCCATCGTCAATCCGTTCTGGGGGTGCTGATAAACATGTACACCCCCAGGTCCTCAGTTTTCGTCGCGGTCGTTTGGCTAAAACCAGCCAGAGGATGAATGCGAGAAGTATAAGGGCTAAGACTATCGCCACCCCGATCAACCTATGTTCTAACGACCCAGATTGCGCGTGTATTCCTGTTCCTTCTTCTGTGGTGCTGGGATCACCGCTATCATCAGGGGGCGCTCTGATTTGTGGATGTGGCTTGGATAACAAGGCCGCCATATTGATGCAAAGGGATGCAGGCTACCAGTGGTATGAGCGGGAAAAAGCCAGGAAGGAAAGAAATCTTCTTAACGTCCTTATGATACTTATGTAGGAAGGTGTGACCGGTGACACGGAAGATTCCATTTCGCGAATTTTGGATTTTACATTGAACGTTATAAGACGTTATGTACACCAAACGGGGAACTTACGCGAAAACTTTAGTGTCATTGTATGTAAATCTAATTCCTCAAGCTCCCGCGGTTGACTCCACAAACCTTGTTGCTCCTTGTTGTGAGACGAATCCTCAGCCTAAATGATCGACAATGGACATTCTTGATCATCATTTGTCTTGCCAATGGCTCTTTACGTGTTTACTCATAGATGGAAGCTCTTCTGTTCTTCTGGTACGTACACCATGGATAAATCGGGTTCTCGGAAGAACATAAGTCCTCGAGAATCGCCCTTTCTTGAATCGTAAGGGCAACTTTTGGACGCCGATAAATGTATATTTCAGTGGAAACAACATGTGCAGACTGTGAACGAAAGTGAACGACTATATGTAGATCGGTACTTACAGTACGTCGATATCGAGACGGGCGCTTATGAATTGAAATACTACAACGGGGCAAAAGCAAAGAAGGAGATTCATTTGCACATATGAAGTTAGTATGTACAGTATAGTATTCTTTTGCATTTGATGTTCTTTTTTGCGTGCTTTGAGAGTCAGAGGAGCAAGTGATTAAGAGAGAATAGCAGGGGTGAACGTCCGAGTTTCGAGTCTGATATGAGGGAACCTCAATAAGTAGACCTAAGATAATTTCGAAAATCCAGAATTCATTCTAATCATATTATACGTAGGCTGGGGTTAGGCCAAAGGGAAGTTTCATAAAACCAGGGAAATACTGTGATATATAAAGAAGATGGCGGGAAGTCCGTGGATATGCATTGACTTGCTTTGCCGGTCTACACTTCTGTAGGATAGGGATAGTTATGTAGCCTTTTTGTTTCGATGTACACTGTATGACTTCCCGTCGCATTTACGCTGTTGAAAACACCAGATCCAGCAAGATTATGTCCGGATTTCGGAAGATAGGAGATTAGATAGGATAGTCCGGACGCCTGAGAGCGCTTGAGCACAGCAGTCGAGAAAGTTCAAACGGGCCTGAGCATATAGGCATACATATAAAGCTTTTGGACTGCATTGCATATCATGTTTTGAGCAGTTCAGCATGCTAGTTGAGGTTAGTTGCCAGTCTCGAGCTTCTGGCACATAGCAACTTGACAACACCGATTTACCATATCATAGTATCAATCATGGTTGTGATCGCGCAACTTGTCATCCTCAGGAAGATATAGATGTTTCGTTGAATTGAACAACGTTGATGAAACGTTCGTTGCATCTTGTAATTGCTTTCTACACTATGAACATATATGCACGAGTTGCGTGATCGGGCACCATCATGGATACACAGACTGACGCGTTGTTAATATTCTATCAGCTGCAGCTTCAAGGGCGTTGTAATCCGCCGAAATGTCCTGTTAGCCCAGTAAAACCATGGTCGGAACATTTAATTTATATCGTCAACTCCTACCCAGATTGCCAGTAGTATATGGTGTTACGAATCGGCCCATTGGACAAATTCTCGCTGTATCTTGATCTCTTCAACCACTGATTCTGTGTCTTGGGAGGACTACATAAGGCTGTTCTTGATTTATGTTATTCCAACTCCTCCCGCCTAGTAGAAAACCGTACCCCGGTCCTATGTAGACCATAAGACTCGACTCGGGAAAGGTTCAATTTGAATTTCAGAGTCAAAGAACAAATCAAGCGTACTTACATCCATAATTCTTCATTCATCCAATCCCATAAATACTCTGAGCATATTAGAGTCGAATTTCAGTGCCCGTGAATTTGATCGTCCAATCCATTCTTCTGCAGGCCAGAAGTAAAACAAATTTCAGGTGGTCCTTTCCTTGTGGTACATGCAATATTTTCGCAATTCCATCGCTTTCATTATTTGCCCGCTTCTGCTCGTTGCTTATGCGGCCCCGCTTCTTGTACCTCGAGGCCTGTTGGGTGTAAGTTTGTCATCGTTTTTCTTACTCGCAAACACTGAAAGAACAATATTCAGACCACCTGGATTGAGGCGAGTATTAGCAGTGATGTATTCCTGAATAAGCCTGAGGACAAGGAAGCCTTCTGTAAGTAAACTATCGACAGACTCGACTTGCGTCTTACCTACATTTACCTGAAGCGACTACACTGACGGGAGTCAAACTCGGTCAACGCTTGACCCCAAGAGGCAAATATAACGCGGGTTTGTATCTATTGAGCGGGACGTATAAAGGTCATCCTGAAGGCAGCTTAGTCTTGAAAGTTATGAAATCGACCAGCAAGGCCGCTCTTGGAGAAGTTAAAGCGCTCCATCAAGTAGGCGATTTGGTCGCCTCTGGAATGCTGCGTGATATATTGGTTGCAAGAAACCCAGTACCAGTAATTATCATGTTGAAGAAATTCGGCCATGTGCTGAGCACGACGAAGGCCTACCAGGACGCCAATGTCGCAATCAGGGAGCGGATGCGAGCGGAGAGTAATACGATCAAATGCGAACGGGTAGCATCTTTAGCTATTACCCAACATATTCTGCATCTGTAGGCTTTTCGCTTGAATATGATACACTCAACGACTGATTCACCAATTCTTTTTCCACAGCGATAATCACGAAGCGAATGGCCTTGTCACACTGTCGGGAAACACCGTGACTTCCGTCGAGCTCATCGACTATGGTACTCCTGATACCTACCTAGTGAGCAAAGACGCAAAGAAAGCCGACGTCGTAAGTTCCCTTATCATGTGCACAAGCTGTCTGTTTCCCTTACCATGTCTCGGCAATCTCTCATAGCTCGATTTTTGTTTGAAAAGACTGAAGTCGAAAGCCCAGTCTGCCTAGTAGAGTTTTGTGCTAAGATGCATTCCCTCTGTACCCCTTCTTACTGATAACACGCAACAATCATTGTAACTCTGCCGGAATGTTAATTTTGCGCCTACTAAAAGCATAAACATATTAGATCGGTTCACAGTCCAAAGGGTTGCATTAAGGTTCGAGCCTCTTCGGATCTCTGGGGAACAGGGAAGCACGGCGAATGTTGTTGAGTTTTAAGAATAACATCAAAACGCGCTCCAGACCAATGCCACCACCACCATGAGGAGAACAACCGAATCGGAAGCCATCCAAGTAACCTTTCATGGACTCTGGGTCTATCCCTTTGTTCCGCATTTGCTGCTCGAGGAGTTTGGGGTCGTGTATACGTTGCGCGCCGGAAAGAATTTCTTCTCCACGCATGAAAAAGTCGTAGGAATTAGAGAGTGTCTTTGAAGAAAGTGAGCTGATAAACAGTAACATCGGACGGTGCAACTCACCGGATCGTTCGGGTCAGGCATGGTGTAGAAAGGGCGAAGCTCCATAGGGAACTTGTCGATGATGTAGTAATCAGTCTCGTACTTGGCCCTGACTATTCTGCCTAGACGCTTTTCGTTTTCGGTGCTAGCAAACTGTGATTAGATAGCAGCACAAAAGCTAAAAGTATGGGCCGACGAACTTGATGTCGTCTAGATCTTCTCTTGCTACACCGTCTTCGACGAGTAGGTTGACGGCTTCTCGGAACGAGAACTTCAATGTACCATCTGGCCCCTCTCTCCATTTAAATTCCTCCGCGGGGAACTGTTTGTTGACTACATCAATTTCCTTTTTGTACTTTTCACGCAGGCCATGGAAGATGCTGATAAAGAGACCATCAAGCATTTCCATGACTTCGTGATAGTGTTCTTCGATTGTCATTTCCAGATCGAGCCCCATGAACTCGGTGAGATGGCGATGTGTATTCGAATCCTCAGCACGGAAAACGGGACCTATTTCGTATACACGTTCAAAATCGGCAGCGATAGCCATCTGTTTCGCGAGCTGAGGTGACTGTGCAAGGAAAGCACCACCTAGAGGCCAGTGAGCTTGTTACTCTACACCTGTCAGTGAGGGAATCGCTGACCTTTAAAGTAACTGACTTTGAAAACGGAAGCGCCGGATTCTGTGGCAGCACCCTGCAGCTTTGGACTGTGAATTTCTATGAATCCATTTGAATGGAGGAACTGCCGGAAAAGATCTCCGAGAGCAGCTTGAAGTTTGAAAATCGCTTGGTTGGTTTGACTCTAGGACATCGTATGATATGTGTCAAGAAAATAACAAATGAATAAGAACACCTACTCGTAAATCGATGACACGGTTGTTTAATCTCGTGTCAAGGAGGACACGATTAAACTGATCGCCAGAGGCCTCAATTTCAGCCTCAGTACGATCGGCATCTTCGACCGTAAAAGGTAATCGAGCTTCGACTCCAGATATGAGGAAGAGCTACATAAAAATGAGAATCTCTGCGAGCATCGATATGATCTGGATCCTGACCTTTGATACCTCGACTTCTACAGTGCCAACAGTAGCACTCTTGATAATCTCCGGAGACTTTTTCACAACACCTTCAACGAGGACGATACTTTCTGTAGCCAATCCTGCAGCCCATTTTAGCATTTGTTTGGAAACCTTCTCAGGAGCCACGATCATCAAAGCTTGTACAGATTCTATGCGTTGACGGAGATTCAAAAACACCATCTTGCTGCCTTGTGCACGAGAGTTGTGTATACGAGCACGTAGAAGTACAGTTTCCCCATCGCGAGAGGGAAGAGATGCTATGTCAACACGAGGTCGGTGAGGTCGCGATTGGGATTGATGAAGGGGAAGTGTTCCGTAAAATTCTGCGGCATAATCCTGCGAGTTGCGTGAGTTTTGTGCATACATCATCGAAAGCAATAATTTACTTACGACTTCTGCAGCGGATTTCTGAGCTGCCATCTCTTGCTGCTTTGCGGCTTTCTCTGCGGCTTTCTTTTCTTTCTCTGCGGCTTTAGCTCGTTTCTTCAGTTCACTTTTTGATGGACCGTTCTGGCCTTCAGCTTCGGGCCTAACAAAGTTACATTCTGAGTTGAAGGATGAGATCGAATGCTTACTGCTCTGTAGGAGGCTGATTCGTGGGCTCTGCAGCTTCAGACATTATGGGGTCACTCCAAGATACTGACTCGAACTTTTCCAAGGCCGACCTATCATGATCATGATCTCGGGCCGTTCTAGCGCCGCCTAGAGCAGTTTCCGTTCTGCCCCGCAATATTTATATCCTCTACATAGTCTTCCATCTTCTTGTAAAAACTCTGTCTCTTGTACCATGTTATCTCTTGCCCGCCGCTCTGCACCTGTAAGCTCAACTGCTTACAGGGCACTTTCTGTATGGTCTGCTGTTCCGGCTGGCCCTCCAGACCCAATTCTAGGTTTAAATTATTTTTTCAATGGCCTGCTTCTCAAATTGATCATTCTTTATAGGTGTCTCCGAGGCCTTCAAAGCAGACAAGGACCCGCGCAAAATTAACCTTGGCGTTGGAGCGTACAGAGATGAACATGGCAAGCCCTATGTTCTAACCAGCGTCAAAAAGGTCCGTATTCGCAAATTAAATGACTAGAACCCACTTGACTTGTCCTTAGGCCGAAGAACTCGTCGCTTCTTCTGACCCCGACAAAGAGTATCTCCCCATCACTGGTCATGCGGGATTCACGAAAAACGCTGCTAAACTGGCGTACGGCGCTGACAGTATTCCCTTGACACAAGGGGCGGTGTGTAGCAAGAACCTTCTGGCCTGCTCTGTTCCTCATGTCATGCTAGGTTGCTGTTACGCAATCCATCTCGGGAACTGGCGCGCTCCGCATTGGAGGCGCATTCCTTGCTCGCCATTATCCTAATGCCAAAACAATCTACCTCCCTACTCCTTCATGGGGTAACCATACTCCGATTTTCCGTGATTCCGGCCTCGAAGTCCGCGGTTACAGGTACTTCAACAAAGAGACTGTCGGACTGGACTTCGAAGGTCTTAAGGCTGATCTATTGGTGCGATTCTATCTACCTTCCACACAACAGTGGGCTGAATAGATTTAGGCTGCCCCCGAGCAATCCATCGTCTTGCTCCATGCTTGTGCTCACAACCCTACCGGTATTGACCCTACCCACGAGCAATGGCAGGAGATATCCAACATTCTCAAGGAGAAGAACCTTTTCCCCTTCTTCGACATGGCCTACCAGGGCTTTGCCACTGGTTCCATTTCGAACGACGCTTTCGCTGTCCGCCACTTTGTTGCTGAGGGTCACCAGGTTGCTCTTGCTCAATCCTTTGCGAAGAATATGGGCTTGTATGGGGAGCGTGTCGGTGCATTCTCACTGACCACAGCCGATCCAGAGGAAAAGGCCCGTGTCGACAGTCAGTTAAAGATTGTCATCCGTCCCATGTACTCCAATCCTCCTCTTCACGGAGCTCGGATCGCTAATGCTATCCTGTCTAACGAAGCTCTTTACGGAGAGTGGGAAACCGAAGTCAAGAGTATGGCTGACCGAATCATCAGCATGCGGGAGAAGTTGTACAACATGCTCACCCATGACTTGAAGACTCCTGGAGAATGGGGACATATTAAAAGCCAGATTGGAATGTTCTCGTGAGTATTCCATAACCGTGTTCATATCACAATTAATTGACGACTACCCTCAGCTTCACCGGTCTGACCCCTGCGCACACTCAGGCCCTTGCGGAGAAGGCACACGTGTACATGACCAGGGATGGTCGTATCTCGATGGCTGGTCTCAACAGCGGAAACATCGAATACTTTGCTACCAGTGTTGACTCCGCCGTCAAGGGTAACCTTTAAACTATGGATTGGATAGCCAAAAGTATGGAGTATTTAATCTTAATCTAATCATTGGATCCGGATAGAGGATTTAGATTAAATTTACAGTAGAGACGATACACATAGCTAAATCGGGTAGACCCCAATCCTTTTTCGGAATGATTATTTCGCGCTAGTCACGCCTTCTTTACAAGTTGCTTCTTCTCCAATGCCACCTGGGACGATTATCCTTCGCTCGCCATCGCCAACTTTGCCAGGCGCCTGGCCTCATACACCACTTCGAAGTAGATCGCTCACTTATCCGACCCTAACTGCAGGCCCAGATTCAATGCATCCGATTGATACTGCTCACGGTCAAAGAAAACTGACTTCTTCACAGCCAGCATCTCTTGCCTCAGATGAAACATTGGCTCAAAGCACTACAATTGGCTCGATGCCATCTAGAGTCTCTGAACTGACGAACTTCACACAGGTCTGTTCGTTCATTCGCGTATACACAGATCTGTTCCTCATCAAAAACAACATACAGACACTCAGCGGAAGCTCAATATCAGCTATGACTGTAACTCTGCAATATTCCAGCTCTAACACATTTCTCATTCACGCGTTTTAGAAAGCTTCGCTCGATACTTCAACTTCAACACTGGAAGAATGCATGACCGCAACAAGTGATCAACGGAAAACGGCGTCACCAAACTTAGAGACGCGCATACATCAACTTCCAAGCCCAGAAACTAGTCCTGACAACCACGTCGTATACACAACTGGCAGACGCGTAAAGGTCGATCAATCGCAGCAGCAAATTGTCATCGAAGACGAATCAGTAGACGATACGTCCCGGTCCTCAGAAATGTCTTCAAGTCCGAATCCTCCCTTTCATTTCACACCATCTCAAAGCCGTTCAGTATCACCTATGTCACCCATGATCTTCGTCTCACCTACCGCATCCAATCGCACGCCTCCTGCAATGAGAACAGAGTATCAGTCTTATAGCTTTAGTTCCGATGAAGATGGAGAATATGACGATTCCGATCTTCTACGACTTGGTTCTCCCTCCTTACCGGCTTCTTTACCTTCCACTCCAAGATCACCGACGTTCTCGTCGCCAGCTCGTGCGTGGAGGCAAAATGTCTCAGTGGTCAACATTTCTCCGATTTCCGAAGGTCTTAACTCGTCTACTGAATGCCTACAAGTTTCCTCCCAGCGTCGGTTGACATCATTATCGCTTCCTGGAAGTATCAATCTAGACGATAGCATTCCTGATGTCGCCCCGTTTTCTTCGCGCGTTACAAATGAACACACACAACCAGACGCGGATTGGACTCTTTCACTAACTGGTACTTCTGAACCTGGTTTTTCTCCATACACAACCTCCGTTACTTCTCCGATCTCTCTTGTTGCTCGCTCTATCTCACCTTCGCCTTCTCTACGGGATCGACTTCAGAATCCTCTTGTTACCCATGTGGTGAATTTCCCTTCTCCGGCTGTCACACTACCTCCTTCCCCAGATGTTCCTCAAGCTAATGCTGGCGAATACGCTACTGCAGTAATGATGTCTTCATGGGAATCTGCCGGTCTTCAGCTCGAGCCTATCGGTCTTGACCTCACTCGTGCGACGGATGCCTTAGCTCGTAATGAGCCCGAAGATCCACCAATTGGGGCACCGAGTCACGAACGACGAACTATCATTGCTTCGAACGGGTCTCGTCAAAAGCGTGGTGTTCTGTCGAAAGTAAGGCGGTTTGGCGTCAGATTGAAGTATATATTGCAGGGAAAGTCGAAGGAACGTCTAGAGATAGAAATTTCCTCCAGCAAAAAGACCACGAATTCGCCCAATACCTATTTGCCGACACAACCGATTACTGCTGCTGATAATTCTACCACGCCCGGTGAACAATCCATGGCCGTTCAAGCTACTCCTCCAACTCTAGAACTTGAACTCGGCACTTTCAATTTAGAGGAGCATATACCAATGCCTTATCTTCTTTCGACTAGTCAACCTGTGAGTTATACTCACTATAACGATATTTGTCTTTTTGAATTGTCTGACATCATGTATAGACTCGTCTCCGGAAGCCTCGTCCTAGTATCACTGCTGGGACATATTCGTCCTCTACTGCACATGATGGTCCACTAATAAATCACGACCATCCTACTCGTGTTCCGTCTCCAAATACCGATGCTAGTGCAATTACGGTGCAAGATCCAGTCTCGCCTTCAACAAATTCGGAGGAAATTCTGCAACAGATCGAAGCTTACGCTAGACCCAAGACATTGAATGAGATCAAGAACAGACAACGCCTATCACTCTCCGCGATATCTAATCATTTGGCGAGGCCATCATCTCCATCTGGTCCGTCTACACATATCGCTGTCAGACAACGCAGACCTCGACCAGCTTCCGCTCTCATATTGCCTTCTATCATGAACTCATCGTCTCCTCAAACCCGACGCCAAACTACAACCACTTTAAATCGCATGAGTATCTCAAACCCAATTGGACCAGTTTACCACCGTTCTGGCATGTATCCGCTTCCTCCAGGATTAGACGCGCACGTCCCTCCCAGAACACGTACAGTGCGCCTGGCTGTACCCGAATCTTCTTCCACGTCCTCGCAATCGCATTCTCGTCCTGCGACTGGCGGCTGCAGTAGCAATGGCTTGAATTCCAGTGCCGCCACTGGCATGATGACTAGGAATTTTCCTCAGGTTTCAAGAGTGCCCGACGTGGACCGGGAGAACAATCGCAGCGAAAGGAACCGAAATCAGAACAGGTTTTCACTGACGGGTTCACTCTCGACGTTGTCTAGTTTTGCTGCAGGATTGGTGGACCATGGGTCTTGGGCGAGGTTCGAAAGCACAAAACGTGAAGATACCTCTTGATTGCATTTATTTCTCCCAGAGCTTTTTTCCCCTTGGCCATAATGTATTTGTAGATTCGACAAGCATGAAGAACGGACATGCATAGGGCTAGCCAGACATTGACATTGTATTAATATGAGCCAGTACTCTTTGTACCAAGTATATGTTACTTCAAATATCAAGATCTTCATCTGGATCATCATCGTCGATGTCGTCTGCTGAATCTGGGTCATACAATATGGCACCGGGTGCAGGTTGAGCTATAGAAAGGCCTGTTGCAAGTTAGAAAAACGAAAGGGAACATGATCTACACCTTCCTACCTTCATGCACGTAAGGAAGCGGTACCCGTGCTCGGGACTCTAATTGCGAGGGTGTAAGGTGAAGATTAAACGATACGTTTTGGGTGGGATCTGGGGCTGCCTGCAAAACGAAACCGTGAATAATTGTTGAATAACCTGAGAGTAATCAGACAAACCTCTTCCACAACGGTCTTTCTCCTATATATCGAAGCCAAACTACTCATCTGACTCAAGCTCACCGGCTGATTCTTTTGAATATCCCAGCCTTCCAGAAATCTTTCGACGGCCTTCCTCCTCCCAGACGCGTCGCTCCGGCCTCTAACCAGCACCTCTACAACCATTTCGTCCTGCCCGCCACTTCCATCGCCTCCCTGTCCGAAAACCAGATTTTCTGCATCTCGTCCGCGTTCACTGATTGGAATGAATATGCCCCAAAATTTTGCATCAGATGAAAGAGGCGGCGGCGGAGTCATATATTCGGTTGCGATGTGTGTGAAGAGAACAGGAGGATGTGCGATGAGTTGGGTGAGGGTAGGTGAGAATGCAGTGGAGATGAGGAATGGGAGGAGTTTGCTAGGTGCGGATATGTGGAGAATAAGTCTGGATGTTTCTGGGAATGAGGATAAGATTAAACGAGAAGCTTTTGGGATGAATGCAATATAAGGAGAAACGCATACTTGATCGTGAAGAGATCAAAGCCATAAGAGATCGTAGAAACTTGTACGTCCCCGATAGAGATTCATTGTCTGCCAGAATAGTGTCTACTGAGTCTATTATAGCTTCAATAGGGATAGATACAGGCGCTGAATGTCAAGAGCATCAGTGGAAGGGATAACTCATTTAAGTTGAACATCTACCATTTTCGACAAGATCAAGAATTTCAGGACAAGATTCTGACCACGCATCGTTATATCCTGGTATGCGATCCAGGTAATCGTAAACTTGTACGTTGGATTCAACCGCATTTTTTATCAAACTTGATGGAGGATGAAGAAAACAAAACAAGAATTTCTTTACTGGCTCCTTTTGTCCGGCATTCTGCGCGATAACATGGCGGAGAAGAGGTAAAGATGATTGTGATATCGAAGATTGTAGGAGAAGCAAGTTTTGATTTGGACCTGGTGAGTCGAGGTAAGAAATAAGTGACATTTACATTTCGAAATAATTATGAACTATGTATGTATGTATGTACATTATTATGATGCATGATTTTGTCTCTTCTTCCAATCATCCCTCGTCAAGACCCGAGCGTTTACTTTCCACCTGAACAGTCCAGCAGTCTCCTTTACGCCCTCGTATTTGAATCCAGCTTCATCCAAGCCTTTCTGTACATATTCTCGAAGGGAAGAACTCGATGCTTTGACTTGTGCAACAGAAGGATCCGACGTGAAGGCACTCTGTACCGCATAGTCGATGAGGTCTTTCTGTATACCCGTCGTACGATACGGTTCGTCGATGTAGACGTGTCGCACCACTGCAGTCTTTGTCTCTGAGTTTATGTGTTCAGAATTATTTCTTTCGGACAGAGATGCATCGATGGCTATTAGGCCAATGAATCGGCCTGCAAATTCAAGAATCCATATTCCCGACGCTGGATATTTGGAGTAGTATTCTTGAAAGTTGACCATATCAGGCCCACGAAGGACGCGCTGAGAAATATCTTCAAAGTACCACCTGTTATTCCTGTATGCAGTGGTGAATACGAAACGTGTATTGTCAGCATACGAAATCCACAGACCAGTCTGAAAACAAAATTATAGGGACCACTGCGCTCCCAAACGGTAACATGAGACTAATATATGCAAGGATCCCATCGCCTGGTTTAGGCCACCAGCCCATATACTGTATAAGGAAGCTCGCCAACAGCACCCAGAGACTCAGCGATACTGGGTTCAATATAGCTAGGAAATGTTTATCAAGGTTCCAAATTAGAGCTATTTATTGAACAAACGCACTTTTCGTGTTAGCAGAAGCCAATCCCTCCATTGC
This sequence comes from Lentinula lateritia, assembly GCA_028011325.1. NCBI lineage: Eukaryota > Fungi > Basidiomycota > Agaricomycetes > Agaricales > Omphalotaceae > Lentinula > Lentinula lateritia. The sequence continues at coordinate 243,258 of JANVFT010000055.1, forward strand.
TGCTTTCGCTATCACGAACCGAACTTGCTTCTCATCCTCGGTCTTGTACGGACGGATTCTGGCAACCGGCTCGACCATCGTGAATGGATAACCTTGTGCGACGGCGAAAACGAACGACGTCCACAGTTATTGGCAGATGCTTAAGTATGCATAATTGGCGCACGTTCGTGATCGTCCATAGTGGTGGTACACATTTATCCACCGTCAATGAACAACTGACTTAGACTGCATTCAGTTCACAATTGAGATGGTCTCCCAAGATGTCATGACATTAGCGTAATAGAACATGCGGAGGGTTGCAATACCTCCACGAGCAGCGTTATAAATGATACAAAAACATTGCAGCAGGATGAATGAATGACAGTATGCGGAGCACCAATGATAAGACAACAAGAGAAAAGGAAAGAGATGAGAGAAAAATACAATAATTCTACATCTATTTACTTCTTCTTGGCAGCTTTCTCGGCCGACTTCGTCACTAAAAACAACGCGCATGAGCAGTGCATATTACTATTATGAACAAAGCGACAATACCTTTACCACCAGACTTGTCGGTCTTGTCAACGGACTTAATGATACCGACAGCAACAGTTTGTCTCATGTCACGGACGGCGAAACGACCAAGAGGAGGATATTCGTTGTAAGACTCAACACACTAATTGAAATGGATTAGCGTCCCGAAAATAGAACACCTCAGACTGATACGAACCATAGGCTTGGAAGGAATAAGCTTGACGATGCATGCATCACCAGACTTGACAAACTTGGGAGTGTTCTCAATTGATTTACCAGTTCGTCGGTCAATCTTCTCAATGAGCTCGGCGAATTTACATGCGATGTGAGCAGTGTGGCAATCGAGGACGGGTGCGTAGCCAGCACCGATTTGACCGGGGTGGTTGAGAACAATGACCTGGGCGTTGAAAGAAGCGGCTTCCTTTGCGGGGTCGTTCTTAGAGTCAGAAGCAACGTTTCCACGACGAATATCCTTGACCGAGACGTTCCTAAAAACAATTAGTAAAAGGAATTCAACAACATTAAAAATAACTCACTTGACGTTGAAACCGACGTTGTCACCGGGAGTACCCTGCTCGAGCTGTTCGTGGTGCATTTCGACGGACTTGACTTCAGTGGTCACGTTTGAAGGAGCAAAGGTGACGATCATTCCAGCCTTGATGACACCAGTCTCAACACGACCGACGGGCACCGTACCGATACCACCAATTTTGTAGACATCCTGCAGAGGAAGACGGAGAGGCTTGTCGGAAGGACGGACAGGGGTCTCAATAGCATCAATAGCATCGAGGAGAGTCTTTCCTTTAACAACACCGGCCTTGGTCTCCTTGGTCCATCCCTTGTACCAGGGCATGTTGACGGACTCCTCCAACATGTTGTCACCATGCCATCCAGAGATAGGAACGAATGCAACAGCCTTAGGGTTGTAGCCGACCTTCTTGATGAAGGTAGAAGTTTCCTTGATAATTTCGTTGAATCGGTCCTCGCTCCACTGAATGGATCGTAGCGATCGTAAGCAATGCAGTTCACGAACAAAAAGGGTAAAGCAAAAAATACGAACTTTGGTGGTGTCCATCTTGTTGACGGCGACGATGAGTTGACGCACACCAAGGGTGAAGGCAAGCAGAGCGTGTTCACGAGTCTGGCCATCCTTGGAGATACCGGCCTCAAACTCACCAGTACCACCAGCAATAATGAGGATAGCACAGTCAGCCTGGGAAGTGCCTGTGATCATGTTCTTGATGAAGTCACGGTGACCCGGAGCATCAATGACCTATTTCCCGCATAAAGTTAGTGGATGTAAGCGATAAACAATGGAGGCGATCGCGTACAGTGACCACGTATTTGGGAGTTTCGAACTTCCATAGAGCGATATCGATAGTGATACCACGTTCACGCTCGGCTTTTAGCTTATCCAAAACCCAGGCTGTGAATATTTTTGAGGATGATCAAAATCGGACCATGTGGAATTTTTTACGCACCATACTTAAATGAACCCTTGCCTAGCTCAGCAGCTTCCTTCTCAAACTTCTCAATGGTACGCTTGTCGATACCACCACACTTGTAAATCAAGTGTCCAGTGGTGGTAGATTTGCCAGAATCGACGTGTCCGATGACTGATAGTAATCAAGATAGTTCTGAGCAATTATCGAACAAGGCATTGGTGATAAATAGGCGTACCGACGACGTTAACATGCGATTTCTCCTTACCCATTGCCTAAATGAGAAGGAGAACGTCAGAACGTTGAAAGGGCAACAAGGAACGACGATTAAAAACGAGATGACCGATGATGAGGCGATAATGAGACCGATTTTTTACTTACTGGTTAATTTCTGCAGGAAAAGTAAGGAAACGTCAGAGTCTGATTGGGATCGCAACATATCCATGAACGGAAAAAAGTTCCAAGAAAAAAAACGACGGCGCAGGAAGGCAACTTGGCAAGTATGAGAAAATATGGATGGCCAGATCGATTGAGGCGGTTGTAAAGGAAAACCATGTTGATGTACTTACTTTTTAAGTGAAAGGATGATGGGGAGGTGGTGGTAGAGGGAGAAGATGGAAGAAAAGCAATTGGGCGATGAAAATATTTGCTTTTATACCGCGTGCGTATCTGATCGATGAAATTTTCATCACCAGGGTTTGGGGTTTATTTATGACTCAGCAACGGGGCCGTTACCGGTCCAGCCGGCGCTGAGTACACCGCCACCGGCACTCAGAGGAACAGAATATTGATTCCACTGGCTAGCTATAGGTTGTGCTACAGTCTACATACGACGTGCTGTTCGGTGGGAGGTTAAGGATTGATTAAGTGGTCAGAATTACAACATGTCAAGCAGTAACTTGCTTGAAGGGATGCACATCGATAGCATACAATAACAGCGAGACTGAGATAAGGTCAGCAGAGGCCTCGCTTAACTAGTGAGGATACTAAACGTACGAGCAGATTTGACTATCATCGAGCTAGGCATGCTTTGTCCAGCCACCATTTCCAGATAGGAACCGCGATTGAAGAATTTTCTCAAATGTCGGACGCGCAGCCACCTCCACTCTCAAGCAAGCGCGCACCAAGGCTGCCGCATCTCCCAACGCGCTACCCCCGTCGGGTTCTTCCCCATCGAGCTCTTTACCTTCAGCACAGCGTTCATCCAGAGCAATCGAGGCGTTAGCAAAGGGCGATTCTAAACCATCCTGGGCCTCTTCTGCGGTCATGAATGGACATTCGCCCACGAGCAGGACATAAGCAACAACCCCAAATGCCCAGACATCCTGCTCTTTGCCGTAATAACGTTCGCCTCGTAGAATTTCGGGTCCAGCGTAATCTAGCCTGAATGACTTTTGAGAAATTTGACCCACCGGAGCGATTCATACATATACATACGTTCCACTGAACGAGTCCCAGCCATTCTTCTTCATCAACCCGGAGCTCCCAAAATCAATTAAAATGCATCTCCCATGAGGACCCAGAACGACATTTTCATCCTTGATATCACGATGAACTGTCCGATAAGAGTTAAAGTGAGGATATAAGGATCGACGATAAGGCGTGCAACGTACCGATGCCATGCGAGTGTAGGAAACATAGTGCGTCGGCTATCTGACCAAGATATGTTCTGATAGAGTTCGGCGGTAGTCCCTGCGGAAAACTTTCCACCAAGTCGAACAAATCGGAAGACACGCTTTCCTCGCCTGATTTGGGTTCCGGAGTAGTCGATGGGAGAACAAGGTAATAGTAATGATTATCTTCGAAAAAATCGAGGAGTGGACATATATTAGGGTGACCTCTTACAACTTTTGCCTCTATCCAGTCGTTCTCCACCGAATCAGCAGAGGCAAATCGCAGCGGATCCCAAGGTCTACGTGCTGGAAGGACATATGAGGTATTCGATATCGCAGACATGACATATATCTCTATTGGAATCGTGCCATATTTAGGATGCTTCTTCCAACAGTCGGCCAGTATTCGTGATTTGATGATCTGTTTGATAACAAGTGGAGGCTATCGCGGAGCTCAACAAATGCATAAAGGTCATTATACAACAGATGGATTATCTTACCCCTAACAATCCATTTTCAAGCTTCTCCCTCCCTCGTTTGACCAACCCATACGCCCCGCGACCAATCTCGCCCTCGATCTCAAATTCGGAAATCTTGCGATTACCAAGGAAAGACTCGTGGGACGTGGGTGAAGGTGCTCGAGTGCTGGACGCGACGCTCAAGAAGCTGCTGTTGCTGTTGGCGCGCTGGAGGCCATTGAGAGATTGTGGCTCTAAAGACGGCTGGGTTGGTGAATCTCGCGGGGCAATCATGACGCGACCCGCGACGAGAGAAACTCGTTGCTGGGATGAGCGCCGTCTAGGCCGTGGAGTAGAAGGAGTTCGCGAAGGGTAACCTGGTCTAGGTGAAGAAGAAGATGGCGCAGACGATGGTGTAGGACTGTATATTACGGGTGAAGTAGATCTGGATTGTGATGGAGACATGCAAAAAGGTTCTGATAAAAGTGCGGAGGTAGTCGTTATCGGAGTCACGTTTGTTACAGGGCGCATTATGTTGGAAGAACTTCCGGCACTGTTCGGGGAAAGCTTCCGAGGTTTCTCCTCCTCATCGTTGTTCAAGTCAAAGGCCAATCGATAGTCGTCTTTTTCAGGTTTCTGAGGTTGCGCGTTTTTAATTGAATTTTCATCATCATTCTGGTCCCATTCGAAGCCTCTGCCAATGGAAGTAACGCCCCAGCTCGAAACACTACTAGCACTGCTGGTAGAACGAAACAATCGAGGTGCTATTTGCGGTGTCCAATCATCGTTGTCAAAGGCCAAATCTAGTTGCGGCGTAGATAGCATGGAATTTCTCTCTAGCTCGTAGAAAGAGAGAGAGATTATGAAAGCGTAAAAGCAAAGCAACAGATGAGAAAGCCACAATATTCGCAGAAATGGTCATCGCACGTGTGACTGGAAGCGCTTCTTCTTCATTAGCCGACGGCCGAAGGAGAACCGCGATTCAACTTTCAAGATCTTGAACTTTTGCAAGGTAAACAATTTATGCCTTCTGCAACTACATACTGGGTCCCCTTTCGATATATATATACACCTGGACCGAACTGAGCTAGAGTCATCGCTCGATCTGTGTGCCACAACCACCGACTCTTCGAAATTCTAGGGAAAATCAACTTTCGCTGTTAGCCTGTTGTTGGATAGATGCGAAAAATACATATGAGGCGATGTGAGACGATGGCCCGAGTTCTCATGACGACCATTTCTCTCTCAGCGAAGAGATTCAACGCAAGAAGTAAGCGCTAGTAAGCACTTACAGAAATAAGTCTGAGTCATCCCGGAGTCATCGGCCAGATGCAACGGCCAAACGGACCTGACTAAGCGCTGTCTCAAGAACTTTCTATACCCAGTGCGCTCCAGTAAAACGCTAGCCAACCAGTAAGTATTGTCCTCGAATGCTGTATCGATTCGCTACCAGTGCTGCTGTAACTCGAACTCACGCTCAAATTGCTGAAAACCTCGAAATATGTAAAATTTCGATGGAAAACGAGCTGGATTGGGTCTCCAACACTGGGATGACGATTTGGGACTTGATGTTACATCGTTACTTATACTTTTTTTTCTTTTTCCTAGACAACAATGGCCATCAAGATCCCTATCGTCAAGAAGCGCACCAAACATTTCAAGTCTGTGTATCCTAAAAGCAGATCTGTTCGATTTCTTACCTTTCCTACATTGCCAGGCGCCACCAGTCCGACCGTTACCACAGCGTAAAGGAGGCATGGAGAAAGCCTAAGGGTATTGATAACAGGGTTAGGCGTCGCTTCAAGGGTCAGACACCCATGCCAAAGGTGCGTAATACACGTTCTGTAATTTCCGTTCACGAAAGCTAACGATTTTTCTTCCTATAACCCAGATTGGTTACGGTAGCAACCAGAAGACGAGACATCTCCTCCCTAACGGTCTGAAGAAATTCCTGGTCAGCAACGTGAGGGAGCTCGATCTCCTTTTGATGCACAACAAAAGCTATGCCGCTGAGATTGCCCACAACGTCAGCAGCCGCAACCGTACGACGATACTGGAACGGTGCGCACCGTCCATGCAATTATCTCGATATCTCTTGATCTGATTTTTCCGATCTTTAGTGCTAAAGTGCTTGGTGTGAAGGTGACAAATTCTGCAGCTCGTCTGCGGTCAGAGGAGTAGAGTACTAGTGCTTGCTTTTATCAATTCAGTCGTTTCTCATGTATATCCTACACGTATGCATTCATGAACATGCACCATGCCACGCTCATCCGAATCTTCCCAAACCGACCTGTTCTTCAGAATCTTTGAGAGCCGCCTGAAAGCTCCTGAAAGCCCCGTGAAACTGCCTAGTTAGCCCCAGGTTAGCCCTTCCGGCTGATAATGATGGCAATCGGATACCAACTACAACACTTACTATCAAGTGCTTTCCCTTTCACAATGTTCCGTAGAGAAAAGCAAGAACTACTGCTAGAACCTGCTCATCGTCTCCGCCACTAACCCTCGGTTCTAGACGACAAGATCTACGCTCAGCGTCTCACGCAGGCAGCTGGTACACCGACGATGGTACACCTTCGAGCAATTGATATTACTTTTATCTATAATGCGATTTCTCAGGCGAAGAATTGGCCACTGAGATCTCTGGATGGTTGGATCAAGTAAAAGGAGTACATCCGCCTTATCCCATAGCAGGATGTAAAGCAGTGATAGCCCCGTTCGTCAGCACTTCCAACAACCATTTTTCTCGACTGATCTTATTCTATACAGACATGCTGGATATTCGTACTCTGGGGCTGCTGCTGCATGGGCGTATAAGAGCATAGATATTACTGGAATGTGAGGAATAGGACATTCCATTGCCAATACTCCCTGATCTTCTTCCAGTAAGCGTGTATTCATCCTTGGGCCCTCTCATCACCTGTATGTGGACGGCTGTGCTCTGTCTAGATGCAAGGAATATGCTACGCCTGTCGGAAATCTTCCGCTTGACCTCGAAAGTACGTGCTGTCGTCGTCGCTCGCATACTTCCTGAATGCCTTGAATACAGTTATCAATGAACTTCGGGATACGGGCAAATTTGAGGACCTTGATATAGAAGCTGACGAGGCAGAACATAGCCTTGAAATGCACCTACCGTATGTAAGGACGATCTTCAAAGGGTAAGGGCATCTTTTTCTGTCTCCTGGCATTCCTGGTGATCATAGAGTGACATCGGGTCTAGGGTGGACGTCTCCATCGTACCAATCATGGTCGGCGCGATCTCAAGACAGTCGGAAGTTGTTTACGGGCAGCTCCTGGCGCCCTATCTTGCCAGAGAAGACACTTTCTGCGTCGTATCTAGCGACTTCTGTCATTGGTGAGATTCTAGAATATGCGAATGCACTGCTACTCAACTAGAAAACAGGGGAAGCCGATTCTCATATACCTACTATTACCCAGAACCTAAGCCCAGCAGTGAGCCGGGACTCCACCTATCTCGCGCTATCGCACCTTCGAGCTCCCATCCGATCCATGAATCCATCAGCAGACTAGACCATGAAGCAATGGATATCCTCACCATTCCGTCTTCTTCTGCATCTGAAGTGCATTTAGAATTTGCTAGGTATCTTTCAAAGACGAAGAACACAATATGTGGCAGACATCCTATAGGTGTGCTCCTTGGCGTTTTGGCAACACTCGAGGAGAACAAGGAAGTTCATCCGACTATTCAATGGGTGCGCTATGAGCAAAGTAGTGCCTGCGCGACCATCAGAGACTCAAGTGTCAGTTACGCTTGTGCTTGGATTAGATTCTGAGGGCAGTGTTCTCAGATTTGAGTATTAAATCAACTATGTATAGTCGAATGTGTTAGAGAAATTGTATGTATACCACAACACTATGCATAAAGTCCATGAAATTTCAATAATAATCCTCAAAACCCCATTCCCTGATGTCTCCGCTAACATGAGCACAATCTCCAATACGTATGGGTACCCACTCTGACTCTTCAGACTCAGAATCCAAATTGCGCTCGAATTCGCTGATCGAACAACAACCCGGCTTGACCCTCGACTCCGTTTCATGCAGAAGGTTCCGGACCAACGCGATCACAGGTGCTGCATGGGTAACAAGTAGAATCCGTTCGTGTTTCGCTGGAGACAAGGTTGATTCCACTTTGGGGATGAACCATGAAAGGAACGTTGACATTCTTTCCGTAATTTGGGAAACGTTTTCGCCAGTCGAGGGTGGGTACCACAGGCTCGACCAAGCATCTGCATCTATCTCAGGAAAGTCTGCGCGAAGGATATCTGCACTAGGTGGCTCAGGTTGTTTGATGGCTTTGCTGGCAGTCAAGTCAGAATACCATTCCGAAATCCCTGGCCACAGTATGAGTCGAAGATGTGGACTGGCGAAGCATTCAGAAGGAGACCCACAGTGATCAACATATATCGGAACATTGAGGGCAATGGACGTGATTTGGCTAGTTTGAAGACAACGATCTGAGCGGAATCTCTAATTCGGTTCGCATACTGGGTTGCATGCAGAGGCACACTCACGGAAAGGCGAAGAGAATATCGCCGTTGGTTTCTTATCCTCAGCTAAGGACACCAGATAGGATGCAAGATCATGGGCTTGTTTCTGTGGAGTTAGAAGAGAAAGTTGGGGGTGAGTTTCAAGCATGCAGGACATCTTCTAGTAACTGACAAGCCCAAGCTCGGAGAGTGAATCATTACGATCAGACCTGGAGAAAAGTTCAGTGTACAAAGAGGGTTTAGGTGTTATACCTTACCGGTCTCCATTAGTCCAGCTACTTCGAAAACCTGCGACAAATGTCAAGAACGCACTACCAAGATCAACAATTGATTATCGGTGAGATATTGAATTATTCACCGTGTCGAGCGATGTAAAGCGTTTGGATCATGGAGTAGTAAAAGTGATAAAAGAATAGTGAAGTATCGACCAGAATTAAAGAAGGATGGGGGTTTCGGACGAAGGGAGGGATCTACAGATGACGAAATGGGTAAATCGACGAGCTCCGAGGAGTTCCAGGGAGTTCCGTCATTTTATTAAGCGCAAGTTCTAAGTAAGTACTATATTTTCTATGCGCTATTCGGATCCGAAGATTTCTACCGTGCTTTAAAGATTGCTAGCGACGCTCGAGGTAGCTCGTAACATGGATCCAACAGGTTCATCGACTTCTAGCTCTGATCCAGGAATTCCAGGGTCTTCGATAACCTGGATATATCATCAACAAGTATTGTCAGTTAGGGCAAAGACAACATCTCTAGATTGAAGATTGACCTTTCCATCCGCAATCTGTATATCTTCAAATCCCCAATCTCTTTGAACACCGCCCGTCAGAAATTCGGCTTCCGCAAGTTTCTTGACCTCCCATGAACCACTACCGGCTCCTCCAACCTTCCTGGAAAACTCACTGAGCGTACAGCATCCTACCCTCAACGGCTGCTCCCTATCGCCTGCTAGATCTCTCGCTAACGCAATCGCTGTTGCAGCGTGGCTTACAAGTAACACGCGTTTGTGATTTGGAAAACGCGACTCAACTTCGGAGATGAGGTCAGATAAGACTGAATGGGCTCTTTCATGAATTTGGTCCACGTCTTCGCCTTTTCTGGTAGGGTAGTAGATTGAGGACCATGCGTCCGAGTCTATTTCTGAGATATATGCTTTGAGAGCAGAGGCAGAGGCTGGGCGAGGGTGTAATCCTGTGTTTGGTACTACAGGGGAATACCACTCAGATATTCCTAATGGTGTGGTTTTTATGCTTGTTGTGAAACCGAATGCGGATGGACGTACCATGCTCTACGTAGATCGGTAATCCTAACGCCTGAGCGCTGGGTTGAGAAGTCTGAAGACAGCGATCTTGTGTGACGACGATCTGTTATTTAGCACATTCACATGCAGCGAAAATGAACGCTCTTCACAGTAGGGAGATGAAAATATCAATGTCGGTCGTTGATCTTCATCTAATGAACTGAAGTAATTAGCAAGCTCTCGAGCTTGAGCCTGAATACTAGGTGAAGATCTTCGCGGTGACGGTGCCACGAGTTCCATGACTTACCACACCGAATGCAGTCAAAGGAGCATCTTTAGGTAGACCGGTCGGGCTTTCCCTAACGGTGAATTGAGAGATCGTGTCAACGTAAATACTATGAATACCTACCAGTTTGTGGTCACCCAGTTCAGTCGAAATCCTGTTCTTTCAATTAGACACTTAGTTTTCGAAATACGAAAGGTTTGAGATACCATACCGTGTCTGGCAATGTAGATAATTTCGATCATGGTGGTTTGTGTGGAGATCAATTATAGTTAGTAAGCGCCCACCGTCGCCGAGACTAATGAAGTTATTTTTTGCCTAGGTGTACCTCTGTCACGCTACAGATATGATGACTACAAGTTGGCCCCATGTCTCGCCTCATTCACGAACAAACCGGCAGCTCCCATACCACTACCAACGCACATGCTTGTCACCAACAGTTTCTTGTTCTTGCGTTTTAGTTCGGCTAAACCAGTTACAACTTGGCGAGTACCAGCTAAAGGAAAACCCAACTTAAGCACACCGAGTGTGATTCTTTAGTGAATGGAAGCGTACTCATTCCGAGAGGATGGCTGATGGCAATAGCACCACCATTGGGGTTGATCTTTTCGATAGGAATCCCAAGCTCTTCCACACAGTAGGCGAATTGCGATGCGAATGCTTCGTTGATCTACATAAAAGCATGGGATGATTGAGAGCTCTTGACCTTAGAGTGCATAAGCATACCTCATAGACATCGATATCCTCCTTCGTCAGTCCAGCCATCTCAAGAACCTTTGGAACAGCAACGACAGGTGAAATGCCCATAACTTTGGGTTCAACACTGACAACTGCACTGGTAACGTATTTTCCTAAAATTTCCATGCCTTCCTTCTCAGCATTAGCTCGTGTGGTCAGGACACAGACAGCTGCCCCGTCTCCCACTCCAGATGCGTTTCCGGCAGTCGTTGTACTAGGGCTCCACTGTGGAAAAGCAGGCTTGAGCGCTGCAAGACCTTCAGCGGTGACGCCAGGCCGGATGGTGTCGTCAACAGAAATAGTCGTTCCGCGGACGGTGATAGGGACAATTTCTTCCGCGAAGATTCCTTTCGTAGACGCCTAAACGGAAGATACAGTGCTGACACCAAATAGAAGGAACGGAAGTTTACCTCGTTCGCACGAGTGTGTGAGATTAGAGCGTAGTAGTCTTGTTTCTCTCTTGGGACTTTATATACCTCTGCGACCTGAGATTTTGTAAATAGACAACTTGCCGCTTTATAAATATCACTTGCCATCTCTGAGGTCCATCCCTGATTGCATTCATAGACAATTTGAATTAGTAATACCGAGGATGAAAGTGTCTATTGCGTCATTTACCATAGGCTAGAATACGTTGATATTAAAGGAAGCGGCTGTCGAAAGGAAGAGAGGTACACACCTGTACACAGTCGTGAGCTTCTGGGTGCTCATCGACGACTGCAGAAATCTCCGGGGTGGGTCGAGCACTGAGAGATTCGAAGAACGCTTATTCATAAGTGCAATATTTTATGGAGAATGGATACGTACTTTAAGCTCATGCTGTCGGACCCAGCAGCGATACCCAAGGTAATCTCACCAGATTTGATACTTTGTGCGATGTTACGGACAGACATGAGGCCTGATGAGCATAGTCGATTCACAGTTGATATGGGGACGGTATGGGGAAAACCGGCTGCTAATGCAGCAGCTCTCGAAAGGTAAAGGGGTGAAGGAGGATGGCAGGTCCCTTAAATAACTTCGCTCATTTGCTAGGCATTGATTTAAACAGTGCATACCGACACAGATGTCATCGACTTTCGCGGGGTCAATCTTTGCTCCGGAAATGGTTGCCTGTGCCAAGGCTAAGGAAGCAAGAACAAAGGAGGTTAACTGCGAAGACAAACTTTGAACAAATGGTAGAGCATCTCGTCGACGGGAACATCCTTAAGCTGGCCTTTCTTCGCACGACCAGTTGCTGTTCTCTTTGCGAAAGTAATTACGACATCGTCAGGTTTCTTTTCGAGCACAGCAGCGAGCCCACGAGGAACCTGGGTACTCATTGCACGGATGGACCTTGACGACGACAGGAGATTTCGTGAGAGCATCTTGGGAAAGAGAAGAACCGACACGCGCCAGAGCTTTTAAAGGCAAACCTCCGCAATTCGGGATTAATTGTGAGTGATCCGATTGGTCACCCGATCCTTCCGGACAGATTCTCGACAACAATTTCTCAGTCAAGCCTTTTCAAGCCCGTTTTTGGAATTCTAGTCGAATACCCGTTGTTAGACAGCTTGTTCATTGAATGCCATATAGCGCGCTGCATTGATGTACACTCTGTAGCTTTGTATCCACTACTCTGTCACAAAGTACGGTATACTATGTGGATGTTGTTGTTCCAAAGTATTCCCATTGACCTGGCTCAGGTTTCTCTTCTAGAGGCTCCCACCTGCAGCTAGTGATCAGCACAAATACGAATCTGCGATTATACTTGCTACTCACGCCTTCCATTCAGCCATTTTACCAACAAGTTGAAGCTCGTCCGAAGCAATTAACAGCGACTCCTCAATCTGTCCTTCGTCTAGCTCCTTCTCTATAGCTGCAATGTCTCCTTTCGCCGCATCAACGATGTTGAGTTTCTTCAGTGTAAGAGCCTCTGTTCCCTGTCGGTAAACGGAGGTGGATGGTAAAGCAGCTAAGGCTTCGAGGGTGGATTTGTATGTCTGAGTAAGGGTTGGAATAGGATTTGGGTGCACAGCAAGACCAGTAATCCCGGTCGTAGTCTTTGCAACCTGGAATAAAGGACGCGTGAGACGAAACATGCGTAGAAAATATCGATGAGTTGGTGGTGCCGGTGATGATTTATGGAAAACCACGGGCGCTTATCTCAACTTTTCATTCTTCGGTCACCATGGCGTCTTTGGTCTTCCAACAGTCGCGAAACATACTCCTCCCAGCTTTCAGAGCCCCGTTTTCTAGACCTCTGTTATCTGCTTTTCTCCCACTACCAACCTTCCTAGGCGGCTCGTTCAAGCTACCCTCATTGGCTTCGCTCCTCGAAGAGCTTTTTCCTCGTATACTCCTGGCTGTTCCGAAAAAGAAGGTTTCTCACTCCCGAAAAGCCATGCGAGCTGCAAACAAGGGCTTGAAGGACAAACACAGTAAGTTGGGGATTTCTGTCATGTCGATATCCTTTCAATATTCTATCACCAGATCTTGTCCACTGTCCAGGATGCGGAAGTCCAAAACTCGCGCATCATTTATGTCCAACATGTTATACTTTCCTTCATAGAATATGGAAGTCAGGGAAAAAGGATACTCACACATTGTCATAAGATCACATAGGTTTCGCGTTGTACGCCGCTCTGCCTCTTTCTATTATACTCGCTGACAATTTGCAGAATGTATTCTACATAATAGCTGAACCTTCATTCCTGTGCAAACCCGTGCCCACCGACGCTAGTAGCGCATTGACTCTATCGATCGTCTAACTTCGCGATCAGATAGGGCAATTACCAAGTTATTTCATGAGGCTGCTCATCTGCGCACGACCCATAATGCATAAGTAATTGTGTGTCTCACCGGCTTCACTATAAACATGATTCAGTCATGTACGCATTCCCGAAGACCCTTCGAACTTTCCTCCAATTCCGAAATGAATGTTTTCGATTGTCTCTTCTGGTAGCGAATCACACCGGCATATACTGATATCCGTAGCTTTCATATAAGATGTCCTGAGTTTCCTACGTACTTATACGAGCTTATGGCGGGCGTGATAAAATATCATCTCAATCAAAGTCACTGCCACCTGCGCTCATCAAAAATCTAAAGCTTCGTCTTGTACACAGACTCTCATTAACTCGTTCATTCATGGATTCTCTAATACCTTTTACAACGTCGGGATCTCTTGTGGATTGCGTAGACAGTACGTCTACCCACAGTCAATACTTCAACGCTACTCGTCTCTAAAAACTTTACGCTCTCCCTTGGACTGTACTGTCATAACCTCGTTATCCCTCAATACTTTTCCATGTATATCATCTACATGTTCACTCGAAATCCTCTCGCGCCCAATTTTCAAAACAACATTCAATAATGTTCCATATTGAAATAGGAAAGATGCTGGTAATATTGCGAGATGGGAGAAAGCTGCATGGCGTTCTGCGATCCTACGACCAATTTGGTGTGTCCCTTTGAATATTCTCTTCGTGACGCTGACAGCACCTCTATCACAGCAAATTTAGTTCTGGAAGACACCGTCGAACGGATATATCATGAAAACCTATTCGCAGAAAGTTGGCATGGCCTGTTTCTAATCAGAGGAGAAAACGTTGTGTTGTTGGGCGAAATTGTGAGTTTGTCTCCGATGACAAGAGCATTACTCTATCGCATACCAATCCTTCTTTATATCAAGGACCTTGACCGAGAGGATGATATACCTTTACGCCAAGTGGAATACCACGAACTTGAACCATTCCACAAGAGCGCTATCGAGCTTAAGAAACAGAACGACGATGCCAAATCACACATACTCTATAAACAAAAAGGATTCTGCAAGGAAGGCGGTGAAGGTGACGGATATTAGAAGTTAACGAACGGTCTGCGGACATAATGGAGTCTGGTCATCGTTTAACAGCATGATCGTCGTAAATTCAGTACCTCATTGTACTATATCAACGCATTTGCGATGTACAATCCTCAGGCTAGTACCATTATGGACGATCTTATCTAACACAAAGGGCTAAGTAGCTACACACGGTTGTAGAATACTATGATACATGAAATTAAGTGTATACCATAGCAAGAATGAAAAGTATCGGGAAAGGTATGGATGTTCAACACGAAGAAAAACAAAGTCTACAAGACACATTCAGGAATGATAAGATTATGGTCGAGTAACGAAAGTGTTCAAAATACAAGATATAATATACATACGAATACGTTTGGTGTGTTTGTTAATAATTGCGAAATGATCAAGTAGGCGCCTTCCGTTTCTTGCCTTTTTTTGAGGTATCGCCGTTAAGTTTGGTCTTCATTGTGTGTCCATTACTAAGCTTGTTGTTCTTAGGAGGGACACCTGCGCGACGCGGAGCACTACCCAGTAGAGGCCCAGTATCTTGTTCTTCAATTCGATCGATGCGTTTACGTATCTCCCTCTCTCTCGAGGTCAACTTGAACAGGGCTTCTTCTTTTCTCTCCTTCTCCTTGTCCAGATCCTTGGCCCGAAGGTTCTGCCACCTGAAGGAAAACGAAAGGTAGTTCAAGCTGGGAAGATTGAATAGTCAGGGTGAACTTACCCAGCATGACGTTCGCATTCCTGATCGCCAGGGCACCACCACTCTGCCTCAGCGGAACCATCCTGCTCGGTATAGCTCTCCAACACACCCTCACCGTAGTCCGCCCAATCTCCATCTGAAAAGCATAATCTCTGATCCCAACCACATTGCCCAAGATTTTCCGAGCGATCAGTGGCAAGTTGCAATAGTTTTTCTCGCGACAAGATGATGTCCATGTCTCGATGAAGCTCATCCCTGATTCTTTCAATATCTGCCAGGAGACCATTCAAGCGATCTATTTCGCGCTCTTGCTTGGTTTTCGTCGGCTTAACCTCTTTTATAACAGGCTTCAGGATGTCAGTACCCACACTGTCAACCTGCATTGCTGGAGATGGCGAGATAACTCTGACTAAACCTTCCCGTTTCGAGGCAGTTTTCACACTGTCCCAAAGATCCTCCTTTTTCCCGCCTTTCTTCGTGAAGGTATCAATTCGCTTTCGGAGATTCTTCACCCCGCATTCGTCGGAGCAATACTTGGAGAAAGCACGAGCAGGTTTGTGGCAAGCTTTTGTGGAACCAGGGTCTAGGGAGTTCAGCCCAAACAAGCATCGCATTTTGTAGGTCGTCTTGAGGTCGGCAGACAGATTTTCTGACAATGAAGTGAGAAAAGCTCGCAGAAAGAAGATAAGGACATGACGCTCACTCGCGATACATGGAGGACAGAAGAACTGATCCACCAGGTCTCCCATGTGCTCAGGAATTTTAACGCATTTCATATGGTACCACTCGTCGCAACTAGAGTGTGAATGAATCAGGTCGGGTCGAATACTGATACTAATGGTAGACTCACGAGTCACAAGCAATCATCGGTTTATCCTCGTCATACTTCGTCTTGCAAAGACAATAGAATTTATCATCGACCTCTTCCTCCTTGTCCTCGGTCTTCTCTTCTTCCTTGGTCTGACCTTCTACTTCAGGTCCGACAGATCCCGCAGGATGAGCGGAGGTTGAACGTGAGCGTGCACCAGATGTGGAACCTGCCGCGGCGCCGGAACCAGAAGCAGTTCTGCTGACTAGCGTAGGCGCGGGAGTGGAAGAGGAGCTAGCGCGGCCACTTTGAGTGACGGTTGTGGTAGGAGGAGCAGGAGTAGCAGAAGTAGAGGGTGTGCGGATGATGTTGCCAAATTCGTCTCGAGGTTTGGGTTTTGGACCAGGCTTCCCTCGAGGTTTAGGTGGAGGAGGAGCTCCCACCATCGCGCCATCAGTGTTTCTAGCTTTTGGTCTGGGACCAGGCTATGGAGGTTCGAGGGACAGAGAGTGAGGTTCAGACTATTATTAGAGCACTATTGCAACGCACCTTTCCTTTCTTTTTGGCTTGAGCTGCCGCAACGGCGCCCTCAGTTTTTTCTATTGGTGTAGAAGGGGGTGGCATACTTGCCCTGTCATCCTGTTCTGAAGGTTTCGCGGACGATTGCCTCGCGCCGGTCATACTAGATGATCTGAAAGGGGATCCAGTGGACACTGCAAGAGGAGATGGAGGACGCGATGTTGGTTCTTCGTGTTTCATTCTAAGAGCCGCTGTAACTATGGGCTTTGAACTTCTTGGAGGCTCTGGAGCGCTGGGTGCCACACTCTGAGGTGAGGCGGACATGCGTGAATTCGGTCGATCATCGAGGAGGCTTAACAACTCATCCTCGACATCGACATCCATTGCCTTATCGTCGGCATTAGGCTGTGCTTTGTGCGCTGGCTCACGTCCGCTATCATCTTCGTCACGTATACCAAGTTTGGATTCTTCATCGGTCAAATGTTGTCGTCCACCAATGATGACCGTAGCACTCGCGTCAATACCAAGCGTCTCGTCGACAAGTTCGGCAACAGCCAGGTCCACGTCAACATCCATCGTATCGTTGTCATACGTTGACCCCTTTTGATCCACAACGCCTTTCGCGAGTTCTGCATCCAACTCTTGTTCAAGAGCCATCATAGCGTCGTCGCCGTCCTTGTCGCTCTGAGTGTCGTCGCGTTTGCTTACGCTCGACGTAGAGGGCATAACAGGACTTCTGGTAGGTTTGCGAGTGAGAGGGCTTGTGGTAGAATTTCTTCCAGGGTCGGAGTTGGTTATTACGGCAACTGATGATAAGGTACTGGAGGGTCGCTTAATTTTCCGGCGATCATCATCGGCGTAATGTTCCAAAAGCCATTCGTGAGGATCTTCGTCTTGGTGCCGCTGCTTATTGGTCTGACTGGTAAGAGATACTGAAGGTGGCGGCGCAATCTGACGTGGTGCAGAGGTACCTGATGGAGTTAGGGTAGGTCGAGAGGTACCGTCCTCGAGTTTGAGGGCCACGGGTCCCAACTGGGAAACTTCTTTCGTACGCAATGGTTTCCTTTCCTTTTTCTTTACCTCCCTTTCCTTGCTCTTCACTGGTTCCTGATCCTTTATAACAGTGAGATCAGCCTCTTTGGTTGAAACATGAGCCATCAAAAGATCTCTTTTCGTTTGTGCCTCTTCAATCGGATGGGTCGAGGAACTAACAGGGGTACCTGTCCGAAGAACAGATTCCAGACTTGGCATTTGATGCTCATGTTCTACCTTCTTTGCAGCAATGGCCCTTCCAGCTTGACTTCCGGGAGGAGACCGCCGGCCCACAGGACTAATCACTCGATGTTGTGGCGGAAGGTCCCGGACTTGGTGAGGGATATGTGGAAGTTGTGGATGTGTATGGGAAAGAGCGAGCGATTTCGACTCTCGGGCATTGTGCTGAGGTGCAGCCAATGACACAGGGAGGGGCGGATCACGTTGAATGTGTTGAACATGTAAAGTACTGGGACTCTCCGAGGTATGTATGATATCGTGTTGAAAGTGCGGAGATCTACCACTAGCCGCGGAGGTAGGAGAAAGTATTTCACGAGGAAAGACGGGATGAATGGGGGTATCAGACTGTGATTGTGGTCGTTCCTGACTGATGATGGGGGATAGCGTCGCGGGATACGATTCACGATAAGATGAGGGAATGGACTGAGCATGAGCCCGAGATTGTGATTCTTGAGAGAGGAGATTATAAGGTGCATGAGAAGGAAACTCTTTCTGTGTCGCCGATCAGACGCAGTAAATTTGAACGCTGGAACACGACTTACATGACCATTCCATGTCCGCTTCGCCGTAGTGACCCTCCCATCCTCAACTAGCACCTCCGATTCTCGTTCGGTCACTTCAATCTCCATGGGTGGCCGAGACCGTTGAACATGTTGCGCCGAAGGGAACTGCGACGGGCTTTGTATTCGATCCCAATGAGACGAAGTGCGTGGTACATTATACCTTGCATGATGATCGTTTTCATGGACGGGATCATAACCAGCTCCAACCCTGCGGGAAGGAAGAAGAGGACTGGTGTTAATAGAAGCAACGGTGGGACTAGTGATAACGGATAGGGAAGATCTGGATGGCGGATTATTGACGGTCATTCTGTGCCGGGTACGATCCATATCGTCGGTTGTTTCCTGTTGTGATGTTCTGTGATGAAGTTCCCGTTCCCGATCCTCTTCTAGTCGCCGATATCGGTCCGTATCTTCCTGCTGCCTGAGACGCTCATATTCCCTCGCCTGATTTTCTCGCTGTTGATCGACCATAAAGTCCTCCTGGGAGTACCTCCTTTTCTTGTTCAAGTGCTCGTCAGCCTCATGGGGAAATCGAGGAGCTAAAGGTCTAGTAGACGAAGGTTGAAAAGGAGCATCCGATGTGGACACGGAAGGACTGAGGATGTTCCGCATACCAGGACCGGGCAAAGGGTCAGATTTCCGTCCAGGTCGGTGATGCTCATTGTACCCTAAAATTTGTTCCCGATGAACGTGCCTTTGTTCAAGCTGCTGCTGATGTCGTTGGAGATGTTCTTGAGAATATGTGTAGCTGGAACTCTGAGTATAATGACTATCTGCTGACCAAGACGTCGGGCTCAGTGCTGGCAGCCTAGACCGTTCCTCGGCTGCAGCTACGGCTGAAGCAGCATGAACCAGGGCATCCAGGCCAATTTTGCTACTCGAGCTCGCTGTCGACTGCGATGAACTTCTCGTCGAGTCTCCTTCGACACGCTGAGGGGACCGTCGAAGATGAGGGGCAAGGACGACCGGTTCTGGGACGATTCGAGGCTCTGAGCTGTCATTGTTGTCGTCACAGAGCAGAGAAGATATGGTCAGCCTTCTTGACATGAAGGAAGGGAGAGAAAGACGGGATATCGGTATTCAGGGACTCAAGTCATGTGTTGCATATCCATGTGAAGATTAAATTTGAGTTCTACCGAGATAAACTACAGTTGATTTGTGTTCCATACATTTGTACAACGAGACACTGCGATGATATCCATGGGCCAATTACGAAGAATTGACACGGGTCCACCGCACCCAAGTCCCATTGTGGGATTCATTCTCCAGCCAGATATGACGGTCTCAAGGTCCTGGATCTGCACCATGTCCCCGAAAGGCGGGCAGGTCATCGTCGAGATGCTTTTGAGTGACTGCAGCCGAAAATAATAAGCTTTTTTCTCTTCGCAGAATCAAGAAGAGTGAACTTGCCTGTGGAAATTGCGTTGAAAAAGTCGGAACAACGCAGCGGACTTAATATGAAAAACGCGCTTAGGTAATCTGACTGTGCAGTTGTGACGAAGTGATGTGACGGTACCACCTACTTATAAGTATCTCCTCCAAGTATCTCAGTTCATCTGCCTATTTCAATACAAATTAAAACTGAGTGTACTCATGCTCCTCACTCTTCATTTCGATGTTCCATGGTCCTGGATCTACATGCAACTTACATTTCTGTTTTCCTAGTACTTACAAGTTACATGCACATGTGTACATGATATTCAAAGAACAATGCCATTGAGATCAAGAGAAAAAATGCGAGACACATCCTCGAGCAAAAGACATTGGAAGGAAAACATTCAGCAAATCATAAGTAACAAGAAAAGATATGGTTAGACATGCCACTCTGACAGGACATAAAACATAGATACCAGGAAGAGCACAAAGTGACAGCTTGGGAGAAACAAAACAGTTTGTGTAATGTTTTACGCTTTTTATCATTGATTCTTTTGGTCCAGGAAGCCAAAGCACGTCCTAGAGATACGAAGACTCTCAAGACAAGGACGGGAAGGCGGCTTCATCATCGACGTTAATGGTAGCAGGGGTGGGACCGTTGTTTTGACGTCCACCGCGCGCACCTCCACGTCTTCCTTCACCACGGGCTTCGCCACGGCCTCTACCTCCTCGTACATCTCCACGACCTCTGCCACCACGAGCGGGACGGTCGAATCGTCCCTCAATCTCAATGAAAACCTTCTCCTCCTTCTTGACTTTGCTTTTGGGAGCAGTAGTCTTGTTCTGGATTACAAGAACATGTAAAAATGCAATCTGATGAATATTGAGAGGTTAAAAAATCACCTTGCCAACGAAGTAGGCATCTTCATCTTTCTGGAGGGCGACGGCACCCTTCCAGAAGTCACCGTCAGCGCCCTCATTAGCCTGACGAACCTGGGGCTTGGGGAGAGCGTCATTCTCTTTCTTCTGAGCGAGGTACTGATCGAAGGTCAACGTATTGTCTTCCTCTTCCTCCTCCCTGCGACGATTTTCACGCTCAGGCTTGTCTTCAGTGGCAGCAACGGGTGCAGCCTCACCGGCGGGGGTATCCCACGCCGAAGCATTGCCGCCTGTGGCACCCCATGCATCAGCGCCAGCTTGTTCAGCCGCGGCGTCGACAGTAGCTTCAGTCTCGACTTGCAGCTCGGATTTACCCTCATCGCCTCCCCATCCTTGGTGAATCTTCTTCTCACTGTCACTATCGAAATCGTCAAATCAAAGTAGGAAAAAGATCGGAGAACCAGCATACGTTTTGCCGGTCTGGGAGTGACGATCAGGACGACCTCCGCGTGCTCCTCCGCGACCTCTTCCGCCACGTGCGCGGCCACGACTACCGTCGACTGAGCACGAGAGATGAGATCGAGATCAAATGTTGAAAGCACCGCAATGATGATCTTACACTTCTTTGGGGCAGATTCAGCCTCTTCGACGCCATTCTGGTTGGGATTACCATCACCACGAGCACCAGAGCCTCTAGCACCGCCGCGCGAGTAATACTGCAACATGTGAGTGAGATCGTTGGATTCTTTTCCCACATCGGCAGGAATAAAGCGTAAACTTACTTGACCACCACGGGAACCTCTCTGGGTCGATCGTTTATTATCCCTTGCAGGCGCTGGCGCAGGGGGGGGAGGCGCTTTGGTGGCAGGAGCGGGCGAAGAAGGGCGGGATTCCGCGCCTGAGCGATTATAAGTTAGATTTTTCCTGCACAACACATCGATATGTACCTTCATCGAGAAGAGCAAAGGGGTTTTTCGACGCCACCGACATCTGGGACGGTGGTCTTTTGAGCTAGCAACCTGGTTGCTTGGGATCGCCGGATAAAACTTGAGGTTTCTTCGAGCCTTCCGACTACGGCAGGAAAGATGTGAAGGATCAGAGAGAAATTGTGGGGTTAGGGTTCAGAGTTACCAGTTGCGTCCCAAGTTGTGGCTTACAGTTGTTTCTCACGCTCACCAAGCACTCACCAGCTCAGCAAGGTAATACTTATCATCTGTATCGATTTGGTGGTTAAGATCTTCTCTTTACAAGACTTCAAACACCACAAAAATGGCCGCTCAAATCAGCAAAAAGAGAAAATTCGTCGCCGATGGTGTGTTCCGTGCTGAACTTAACGAGTTCTTTACCCGTGAGCTTGCTGAGGAGGGTTATTCTGGCTGTGATGTCCGCGTCACTCACGCACGTACCGAGGTTAGGCAGACTATAGTCGAACTTGAACAAGAAGATTCTCATAATCGTCATGCTAGATTATCATCCGTGCTACCCACACGCAGGAGGTTCTTGGAGAGAAAGGACGCCGCATTCGTGAGCTGACTTCTCTCGTTCAAAAACGTTTCAAGTTCCCCGAGAACTCTCTCGAGCTTTACGCCGAGAAAGTTCAATACCGTGGTCTCTCTGCCATCGCACAGTGCGAGAGCTTGAGATACAAGCTGCTCGGTGGTCTTGCTGTCCGTCGGTGCGTAAATGATTTCGAAAAACTTTTTTTCCACAAAAGAACTTAACAAACCGTCCGCAGTGCATGTTATGGTGTTCTCCGTTTCGTCATGGAGTCCAACGCCAAAGGTTGTGAAGTTATCGTCTCTGGGAAGATCCGTGCTGCTCGTGCAAAATCCATGAAATTCACAGATGGTTTCATGATTCACTCAGGTCAACCAGCTGTTGACTTTGTTGATTCTGCCGTTCGTCACGTCCTGCTCAAGCAGGGTGTGCTCGGTATCAAGGTTAAAATGTATGTGGACTTTCCGCGCAACATTAATTCTTATCATCCTGATTCTCGATTTTTCAGCATGAAGGGCTGGGATCCTGAGGGTAACATCGGTCCTCGTAAACCTCTTCCCGACTCAGTGCAGATCCTTGAACCCCCGGTTGACAAAATCGTTTCGGAACCGTCATCCGAACAACGTGAGCCTGCGGTCCCTGTCGCGCCTCCAGTACAACAGGAAGAAGCCTACGTCCCTGCTGAGGCGGCTACTTACCAGGCTCAGCAGCCAGAGTACGAGGCTTTCTGATATATCTACCGCGATTTATTTGTACCGGTTTTCATTCTGCAATTTATGATGTACACTGCTGCAATCGATTGAGACAAATAAATATTCCCGCTACCTTTAGGTAGTGGGTTTTAGGGTCTTTCATTTCAGGAACCGCAATTTTTGGTCACTTTTGACATCATCGACCCGATTTGGTTTATCTTTCCATATAGTTTTACCTATCTGCCTTAGTAATGACCATCGATTATGGGGGGCTGTGTTTTATTGCCTCTCTTCTTTCTCATGTTGCTCACAATTGGAGGTCAAACCTGCGTTGCTACGAAAGATTGCTCTATTTATTACTCTGTGTTATCGCGGTCGTTTGTTCATCGCTTTCTTGGTAATTCACCCAACGATAACATCTCTGCTCTTGTCAATATTCAACATTCCAACTTTGCTTTTACCTCTCGGGTCGATTTCGTTGTGCTGGATGAGCTTGTTGGTTGTGAAGCCACATTTGGCCTTCAATTTCGCCAAACATGTTCTTTTTTGCAATGTCTGGGGTTGTTTGAGTTGTTACCGGACACCAAAACTTCGCTTGAACACTGTGTACCTTCACCGCGTCTCCCGTCGGTCATTGGATTACCAGGTGAGGACCCCTTTATTTTTCTGGAAATTGTTAATAATATGTATTTGCCTATAGGATCCTCTGCTATGCTTCGTGAGTTTTCAGGTATTTGTATCTGTCACTGTTTAATATTCGTTTTAGCCGATGGGGTTGGTCCACTTTTTCCTCTACTTTCCAACCCAAAAACGACCAGAAATATGGCTGTCCTTTCTACCCATGATGGTGAAGGGTTTTTTGCTGCACCCAATAATGGGAATAATAATTGTCTTCCATCAACTTCTTCTACGGCTGATTTGCCATCTATGTCAATTCCTTCTGCTCAGTTACTCAATCTGTGTTTGTTCGGTGACTCTAAATCAGGTGTGAAATGTTCCATGTTTTCTGGAGATGATTGTAATGGTCACTCATATGCTGCCCTACATGGTTTGGATCTGACAGGCATACTCAGTCTTTGCCAATGACGAGAAGCCATCATTTCCCATATATTATCAGGTCATTGTTTTTTGATAGTTGTTCTGGACATGCTCCTGCTTGCAAATTATTCACTGCAGGTTTTTCTTCAGAGTCGGCATTCTTTACCCATTTGGAAAACTTGATTGCGAATTCCAAAGCAGGTCAGTTGTCAGTAGAAAAATTGAAATTAATTTTGGAAGCTTTGAACATTACAGAACATATTAGACCCGCTCAGCCCCGTCGGCAGATGTTAAAATTTGTACACAAGTTTCTTGATTGGTTATGTTCAGCTTGTCAAGAGAATGAGAATCGGGAGCTTCCTTTATCTGCTGCAGATATTTTTAGGGATTTTGGTCAATTACGCTGCCCATATTCTTTCTGCTGAATGTTTTATTAATGCCGCTGTTTCTTCTGAGAGAGGTTGTCCTATTGGTTGTTGTCACATTGCCTCTACTTTTCAGTCTCCTGTCTCTGCTCTTGATTCACGATGCGATACCACCTCTGAATTTCGTCTAATGTTAACTCATTTGCTTAGCAACAAGTTATCCGCAGGTAGTCTTAAAAGCATATTGCATATTTTAGAAATCCGATTCAATGAACAAGATAATCAGTGCATCCTTCATCTACGTTTGCAAAGATTCAATGGTTCTGAAGGTTTTGACTTTCAACAAGCTGAGCAAGACAGAAAACTTAGTGAATTGCGATCAGCATGGCCTACGTTGCTTTCTGCCCACTCAAAGAAGAAGTTGGTTGAGAATTTCCAAGACCATACCTCAAGTCAAATGCTTAAAAGAACGACTAGACAATACTTGGCAGAAATCTGATTCGTGGTCAATACAAAACGCGTGTGTACCCCTTCTACAGTCCTTATGTTTTTTCACTCATTTTTACAAGTCAAATTGCCAAAAGGAACAGGTGTGTCAACTGAAACAATGCCTGCATGATATTTCAATAATGTTGTAGAACGCATCGCAATCGTACCGATGAAGAAGGACCGCACTCCGTTTATTACACATAAACAAAAGAGGATGTGAAGTTGCGTGATAATGAAATTGCATTTGTCGTTTTCAAACGGAGTATTCTTGGCGACGGTAGCGGGCCATGCCGCTTGTCGGCGCTACTTCGTTATTATGTAGTAGCGCGTCTAAATATTGATTCTTCTGACACGCGTGATGCAACCCTTCCATCCCAGCAATTCACATATTGCCATGTACTTTGAAGACTTGTTCTCGAGAACGGCTCTACCAAATAGCTCTAGGAAACAGAAGAGGCGGCTAGAAGAAGCTCGCCAGAGAGAATTAGAACAGATACAGACTCGCAAGCCAACCATTGAGACGGATGGATTTTGCGTATCCGAGCCAGTTCAGTAAGTGGTCACTAAGGTCGGTATTGGAGGCTTCATTAATTCACGCAGAACTCATCCTCGTTATCCTGTATCTCAATTGAGGATAGATCCTAGACGTGAGGTATGTTCCTTGGATCAACCTCTTTACTATCTGACCGCTTCCAATAGCACAGTTCAACCTCCAGGAGAAATTTTTCGCACACACACCACCTGCCTACACCCTCCCAAACCCCAATCAATATTGACTCGGACGATGATATTATTGAGATAGTAGAAGACGATGGTATCGAAATAATTGACGATTATCTGCCCCCTCTACCTCCCAAAGTACGAATTCACGGGTTAGAATTTAAAGAATTTTATTTCTGATGTCCTCATACTCACACTAGAAGAAGCAAAAGACGTCAAACAATGTCTCTATCTTTTCCGAAATAGTGGCTTCGTCCAGTCGTCTGGAATCGACGGTCAGGCAGCTACCATCCAACGCACTGTGTGATCATAACATAGACCCATCTGACGGGATAGCATTCGCAGCCGCAGTAGACTATGGAGATATAGATATAGGTCAAGACGTTTCATATGATAGTACTGATGATGAGAAGGATCAAGATCGAGATCGAGAAGAGCAAGAATTAGAAGAGGAGGAAATGTACCATCAAGCTGCCCCATCTTTAGATGACCATCGTATGGTGCGTTCACTGCCTTCCCCTCTTGTTCTCTGTTCTCATATCATTGCTAGTGGAAGCCTTTTGTCCCTAAATCGATGGCGCAAGAAGAACTATTGCCAAATTTCGACAACCTGCATATAGATGATCCTCCTCGTTTCTCATCTTCTCGCAACGATATTCACTATAGTACGGGGCGCTCACAAGCGGTTAACATTGCGGCAAATTCTACCAGACTTCATTCGCTTCAACTTGTATGGGTTTGTTGCATATGTTTAGTTCATTCCTCATGAGCCATTTCAGACAATTGAATTGCTCCGGCGTAGTAAAGGCAGGGCAAAGCGACCTTTCGACTCCTTTCGTCTTGTGGACGCAGACTCTCTTGCTCGTCTAAATCGAATGCGATCTCCCGCTCCATCTACCTTCAAAACGTCGGCAGGCGGCAAGTATTAGCGTGCTTATGCTTTGAATTTGCTGATAGGTCTTCTCCCAGCGATCAACAAGATAGTGCAACATAAAAATTACACATTTGTTGCTAGCTCTGTTGTTGGAGGCTATCCTGATGAATCTGGGGGTTAGCCCGCTCACTCACCTTATTCCAACCGTCTATCTCATTTTTGAGCCCTTAGAGAGCGAAAATTCCTATAATCGCCCAGGAACATTTATTGCATGGAACGGTTCAGAACATCACGTTCTAGATGGTCACTCTCGACAATGTATGCAGCTACTTTATGTCATGAACATTTTCTAACTGGCTTCCAGCGCCCTTTTCGAAGCACTACACGGTGAACGATGTAGCGATATGCCCAACGATGGGCGACGATTCTGATCAGACAAAAGACCACATAGTGGTCACCACTGGCAATGATTACAAACTCAAAATGTGGCAGCAGTCAGCAGATGGATCATATTCTCAACTCCCTGCATCTTCGCGTAAGTACTTGCTCGGGGCTGTAGATACCTTTTGTCCCACAATTTTGTGTCCAGGTCGCGGATACAAGAAGACACCTGGTCTACAACCAATTGACATTGCTGTGAAGCCTGGGGGAGGGATGTTTGCTGTATCTGGCCGGTATGTTCGTCTCCTTCAGAACCTTTGTAATATCTGACCTCTTTATGCATAGCCAGGTTCTTCTGCACTCTGAGAGGCTGGGTTGGGATTCGTTTGAGCTAATTTTGACGCTTCGAGAAGGGATTAGAGCTGGATCTCTAAAATGGGGATGTGGAGTTACGGATTCGCTGCTATTTGCATCATCAGAGTCTTGTGGGGACGATTCAGGTGTCGGGTATCACAAGGCATTTGATGCGTCTCGAAGAGCAGAGTCATTCCAATTTGACCTCGATGAAGACGGGGATGCTATGGCAGTGGATGATTTCGGTCAGTGTCCACTTTATTCTCATCATCAATGATTTAATGATTACTTATTTTTTCAGGCGAAAGGGTTGCGTTTGTGACTGTCAAGAAGAATGACGACGGTATGGTTGAGAATGAAAATCAATCCGACTATCAAAGAACCCTCCGGATATACGACGTACGGCGCAGGGATGGACGACACCAAGCAGAGGTTACCCACCAGATCGAATTGGAGTCATCGGAAGTCAAGTGTGCATCATTCAGCCCAGATGGCATTTATCTTGCGATCGGGAGACTGAATGGCAGTACTCTTCTGTACGACTCGCGTTCTATGGATGAGGCGCTCTACGACTTTGCACACGATGGCTCTTCTCTTGTCTCTCCTGGAAATGAATCCTATGGAATAACTCACCTAGAATGGAGGATTTTACACCAAAATCGTTTAGGCTTGGTGACTGGCGGGCCAGATGGTTTGTGTATTAACTCTGCGAATGGTTGATGTTGCTCATAGTGCTACACCAGGCTGTGTTCGGCTTTGGCAGCCTCATTGGGCACCCCGCATCACAGAACAAGGTAGAATTATTGCTCAAGTTAATGCCGATGTGGGACATTTTGGTATTGGTGATCGCTTTCAAAACGAACATGAACTTGTCGTGTGGGTTCTTCTTTCTTGCAACCGGTTTCGAGTTGTTGAATTTCCTTGACAGTGGCGACGGGGATGGTGCTATATATTTCTTCGACGGTATAGGGAACATCTAACTACGTGTTTCTGCTTATATTTGCAAAGGACTTCTTGTATGACTAGAATCTGTTGTATCTATGTATAGTGTTAGGTTTCGAGTTTTGTTTTCGCTTTTGTCCCTGCTAAGTTACTACCTATATATTCGTAACTTTATTGATGTACATCTCTGACTTGCCTCTAAGATTTGCAGAAGGTGTTTTACAATGATGAAAACGTGAGTCTGTCCAATCTGTCCACGAAGAATCTTCGAAGTATCTCCATTGCTTGCTAAGTACAAATATTATGGTCTGGATCTACGTACCGCTTCTACAAATAAATCAGGTCCGTTCCAAGTCCGAAGAAAGAGTAATGAAAAGTCATGATTGCAGAGGTGAATGCATCTAGCAAATCACCGCTCAAGCTTTTGTCTGTGTAACGTTAATTTTGGCCATGGACGCAATGACGGGGACCGCATAGAATGCGTATGCCACCCAGATCACTAAAAGTACATGATGAGGCTTCATTCAAGAATGAGTTAAGCATACTACTCACTTGTAAATCCGTTACCGCTGCTAGCGACTAGTTGAGGACCTCCTGAGCCCAATGACACAATGCCATTGTTGAAATCGTCAACTGATTTCCCCATCAGCATCCTAAGGATAAGGAAGGCTGTGAGACCAATGAAAAATCCAAAAAATCCGATCCAAGCAGAGAATCGTTGGATTGCAGGCTTCTCGAACACGGCACCAAGCTTTGCACCCATTTTGTGTCGTAATGAAATCATGGTAAATGTAATGAAAAACATGATGGAGAAAGCCAAGGAGACTGCGATGAACGCAGGAGAGCTCGATGGAGGGGCAGTGAGTGTGAGTAGCGGGGCATTCGAAGGAAGAACAGAAAGGTCTGTTCGCGAAAAGTCAGATAGTTCCGTATTACGGGGATCAAAAGCTACACACCATATGCAGGTGACAGCGATGGTGCAGTACAGTTAATAAGAGTAGCATTGTCCGATTTTGAGCAAGAGCCTAGTGGAAGTTATATTATTCAGATAAAAGACGCGTCAATGACGCGAACCACATACCAAGAGCTCCAAGAAATACGCTAGCACCATCGACACTCGGACCATTGGTTTGAGTTAAAACAGTCGATGGAGAAACGGTCAGCAACGAAACGCGGTCGTTAAGCATAACCACGGGCGCAAGGAACGCAAACAAAGACAACAAAATCGCCGTGAGGGACAACACAGGAGCCAGGTAGAGGGTAATGGCTTTAGAGAGGCCTGCGATCATGATTTCCGATGTGAAGAATGAAGGTCGTAAGGATTGGATTGTGAAGGCTCGACTTGCGGGCTTATTCTAACGGTCGTGAAAATAGAAAAAAAATGTCGCGATAGCAGACAGAAAAAAGAGACAAGGCAGGAGGATATGGATTCTTGAAAACGTCCATAGTCTTATATAGTCGCCTACAATGTATTTGGAAGAATTTGGGGACCGAATTGTAAACAAAAGAAAGAACAATGGTCGGGTACGGGGCTGGTACGGAACTTTGGGTTACGTGATTAGATTATATTGCTTTTGTAACTGTCTTGTTCTTTTTCTGGATCTCTGAGAGTATCTGAACGGGTGTATAGCAACTAGGGATGGTAGTGTACAAGTACAGGGGTGTTTGAAGATGGTCGGGCGATTATGAAAGATGCGCAGAACCCTGCTTCACGATTTTGACCGGTCCTCTTCGTTCACATTCGTGACCCAAGATAGAATTCCTTCAAGATTCGAGGAAATTTTACGGTCAAAATTCTGTGCGGAGACGGAAATACATACCTATGAAATGATCTTACTTCCGAAAATGAAAATGATTTCTTTACCTCTCAAGTCTCGACACTTTGTAGTTGAAGTACAGTACAAGATGAGTAAAATAACGTTGTTCGTACGCGTGTTACCTGTAAATCATCCTCCGTTAATTGATAATCGGTTCTAATACTATGCATCTTCATTCATCTGTAAGTGATAACACAAGGTCTTCTACCCAATGACTACCGTTAGTAACGCGAATCCCAATCGATGATCTTTCTCTCAATGCCTTGAATTTCTGTCACCGAAACATCGTTTGAATTGTGAAACCTTCTATAAAGATAACACTCACGCAACGCTACTAACTTGGAGTAGAAACGATTCAACTGCAAGGAGCCTTATGCGACAATCCCAGATTCGTTACAACACCATGTATAAATTTTGATGACACTTACCGACCATCATCCGTAGTCCAGGACGGGGAAGGGCAAGGGAAAAATTCAGCTCGCCTTCTGCGTTGACACCGAGAAGCCGGGGGAACGAATTTCCGACTTCTTCGCCGCATATTCGATGAATTGAGTTACGCATATCACCAACACTGTGAAAGTATTCAAGGTGGGTGCTGTTGAAGGACCACAATACTCACCCAGTGGCACAGATAATCACGTCGGCTTCGACCTTGCTGCCATCTTCGAACACCAGTCCTCCGGGATAGTACGATTTGATCTGACTGTCATTCTTCACTTTGATCTTTCCGTCAATGATGAGCTGGCTCCCTCCAGTATCTTGATCATCATGAGTAACACTTCAATATAGCTCAATAGAATCGTTTACCAAAATAATGACCGCCTGATTTCTCCTTCAACTGAAGGAGGACACCTGCATCTTTGATTCCTTTGTTGATGCGGAATCCAGATTTCATCAACTTATCCAGGTGTTCCCTAATGACACTCGTTAATTCCGAGAATCTTACAGAGAGGAATGTCTGACTTCTGGTCATCCACTATCGCTTGTGCCGTACGCTGCGCCATTCCGCCCTCGAGCAGAAGATGGGGCAATGACTGCGACAACCGATCAGCGATGTCAACCGGTGGACCGCCTTCACAATATAATGCTATGGGAGAGCTCAATGGATAATAGTAATAGAAAAGAGGGCTGAACACATACCACCACCAATGAACTTCCACCCTTTGTCGAGATTCATGACAAAGGTTGAGCTTCTTTGAAACATAGTCACGTCTGATTGAAAACCATCTGATCGATACGGAGTCCGAACACCATAATCGTAATAGACATCTTACCGTTGCCAGCTCTGGCTAAATCGGACGCAACATCATGTCCTTCTATGTAGTTAGACTATGCCCGTTTCTGCCAATGTCGAGCATCATCTCACCTGCATTGCCTGCTCCAATGACGATGACCTTTTTTCCCTGGTAATCAGAAGCTCTTCTATACCGTGCTGAGTGTTCGACTACTCCATTGAACAGTGCCTAAGTATTGAGGTCAGTTTTTGCAGGTTACCCTAAGAATGTTCCGCTCACAGAGTTCGGTATGTCGGGCATGGTCGGAATACCGTCGCCAAGCCCAGTAGCGATAACTAAAGCATTAGTTAATTTCCATGATTGGTAGCAAAGTTTATATGTCCCACCGAGATGGTTTACTCTAAATACACGTTCACTGCCATCATCCCGATGTACACGAACCCTCCATTTGTTGTCAGCGTCCTGGGTTGCCCCAACGACAGTACACGAGGTCCAGATATTGAGCTCCAGTGTTGTCGCGTAGCTCTCAAGCCAATCGGCCATCTTATCCTCGGGTATGAGCAATCTGTAAATGAGACAAAGGGGTAACAGACCTTCAATGATGGTGTATAGGATGGCCAAGTGGGAGGAAATCTAGATAGTGAGTGGTTAGTAAAGGATATCCAATTATTCTTGAACTTACGGAATATAGGGCATATGGTCATTCCCTGGTAAAAATGTTAGGAAAGTGATTTTGATAAACACTACAGAACTTACAAACAGGAAAATGTAGGGACAATGCATCATACCGGTTGCGCCATACATCCCCGACACGGGAATCTTTCTCTATTATTAGCGAGGGGATGTCAAGGAACTTGAGACGGGCGGCAAGCTGAAGGGCGCTCTGCCCACCCCCGACGATGAGCACCGCAGGGTCACCGTCTTCAAAGGCAATCTCACGATCCCGCTTCTCCCTCCATTGCCGTCCAGTAAGAGCACAAGGGTCACGGAGTGCTCCGATCTTTTCCGGGTAGCCCTTGAGGGATTCAAGTACCGTGAAAATCGTGTACGCCTTCCAGGGACCTTCAGCTGTTGGGACGAGGCGGAAAACGCCAGAACACATCCCAGTGCCAGTTTCGAACTCGAACATTCCGACAATCCAGATCATGTCGGGGAAAGGTTTCTGTAGGCGCACAAACTCTTTGAGCTTGAAGCCTTGCATATGGACGTGTGGAATTCGATCTCTCAAGAAAGTCCTGATTTTGGAAGATCCATCGAAGGTCCTCATATTCCAGGTCAACGCAAGCAAGTCACGCCACAAAGAATCATCACAGAAGAGACCAACGATTTCTTCCACGTTTCCAGCTGTGACATACGACGAGAATACCTGGAACCAATCCTGTGCGATCTTCAATTCATCAATTTGTCCAAGGTCTTTGACCCCAAGCTTGTCCAGAGTCGGTAAACGAGATTCCCAGTGGCCTGACTTGGAGGTGTCCATGAGAGTGTATGGTAACGCTGCATCAGGTCACGATTGATGCTGGACTTCTTGGAATGGGGTGAGCCGTCACTAGTACTGTTGTGACTGGCAGCGGGAGTTGAGAGGTTCACGTGGCTTCAACATGTCTAGACATGACAGCACATTGACCGAATTGTGATATGAAGTATTCTCGTAATCCTGAAAGTATTGTAAGCTAGCGGCACATAGGTAAAAGTATATATACGATCTGACGCTGCTAGTATCACTCTACATCATCATCTGAATCTTCCTTTCGTTCTTCCTCAGAGGTTGAAGATGCTTGCGGGCGGGAACTTCCTCCAGTACCAGTGGAGGCAGATCTTGCCGTACCCAGTCCGAGCATGTTCATTGTTGAGACCGTTCTTGTTCTGGGCCCATTCCAATCTAATCCAGGTGGGGAGAAGACCGCCGCTCTTGCCGAAGACAAGGGAGACGATAAAGCTGGCATTGAAACGCGTAAATCCAAGTTCGCGAACGGATGGATTTGTTGTGAGGTTGTGACTGACCCGCGCCTTCTCGGAGCTAGGTCTTGGTGGAAAGAAGATGAATGTTTTAACCTAGGATTAGTCATTACATGACCAAATGTCTGTGCCGGTGAAGGACTAGCAGGTCGAGCAGATGTCCCTCGTATCCATGACGTCCAGCCAGAATTTCCGTTGATATCATTATTCGTGCCATCTTCAATGTGAGTCGTTGCAGGCGAAGGAAGCCCGAATGCATCGAAATCATGCATTGTGCGCTTGAGAACCGCTATGTCGTTCTGGACATCCGCGAGTTTTCGAGAAAGGCTCTGCCGTGCGCGTTGAACATTCAGATCTGCACCAGAAATGAAGCCACGTATCTGGGCTTCCAGTTCGTCTGCTGAGGGCTCTAAGTCTTGGTAAAGGTCCTGGGATAATGAATGCGCCAATGCATACGATGAATTCAACGAAGAAACATTCGATAGATCGTGAGATGCTAATACGGAGAGCATTGTTTGGTAACCTTGTGCAAGCAAAGCCTCGTCGGCAGCCCTTATCTCCAGCTCAACTCTTGCATCTTCATTGTAATCATCTAAACGCTCAATGGCAGCTTGATAGATTTGGGATGAGACTCCGTTAACGGTGTGTATCGATGTTCCGGTGACGTTGTCTGAAATTATCGTGGACGACAACGTCCTCCTGAGTTCTTGCAACGCTAAATGACAGTCTCGGAACGCTCGCTGCAAGTCGTCGTAGCGATGACTGGCATGATTGAGCTCTGCTATGAGCGATTGTGACGGGACAACTCCGGAAACGGGCTTCTCCATATCCTGCGCGAAGTCAGATGAGGCTGAGATATTGGAGGTCGCTTCCGCCAAAAAGGGAGGAGTAGTTAGCACATGAGGGTTGGCAGGAAGCTCATATTTGCCTGCCGAATCAGAATCAATATTTTCCGATAAATCTGGAAGTGCGACGGACTGGACTTCTGTTACTGTGATCAACTGATCCTCCTTGGTTGGGGTATCAGATATCTCATTAGAGTCAGAAGATGGTGAAGGAATGGCTTCAAGTGCGATTTCAGAAGGGGATTCTTCATGAGCATCTACCACTTCTGAGTGCTGCCGATCTTTATCAGGACCGACATCGGAATTGGGTGAGGAAGTGTCGGAATCCTCTACAACAGAATGACGCTCTGGCCTTGTTAAGCTATTTACCAGACGAGCCTTGTCTTTTGTCGGTACGGGTGGAAGCGACTCGTTGGTAGCGACGGCTAATTCCAGCTCCTGTCTGCGAGAGATCTGAAGGTGTAACTCTTCAGCAAGTGAATTCACCGATGCTTCTATGGCAATAATTCTAGCTAATGAGCCAGTTGGTGCCGAATAGGGAGAATATTCGAGATCTGATACCGGAGGTAAAGGTGATATTGAGGCGGAAGGGGTGTCAAGCACTGCGTAAACCGCTCTAGCATCGGAAAGCAATTTCTCCAGAGATTGACGGGAGAGGTGTTCATCATCTTCTTGATTGAGCAATTCTTTACCTTTCCGGATCCATCTGCCCAGAGCTTCCTGCAATGCCTCTTCGCGTACAACGAATTTCAGTCGTAGTGCGATCTCCCTCCTTCGTCCATACGATTCTCGCATTATGTCCTTTCCCAGCTCGTCTAGAGTGGTGCGAAGTTTGTCCGAGGTTGCCTGAGATGACTGTAGCTGTGTGGTAAGATTGGCTAGCTGATTTGAAAGGGTGTCTATCGTCGCGGAATGTCGGGTTTTGAGGGTATTGAGTGAGTTCTGCAACATGTTGGTCGATGCTTGAGAGAACTTCCTGTGTACGGAATATCATCTGACCGCGGGTCAAGGGGTAAAGGGAGCGATGCGTACATATACCTCGAGACCATGGCTGCAGCCGATTTGTCCTCAATATTGAGCATTTGAAGTTCTTTTTGGGCGGCCGCAAGAAGCTTGTGATCCGTCTCGGCCCCTTTCCTTTCAGCCTCTAATCGCATATTCGACACAGCTAACTCTCCCTTGAGCTTCTCCACCTCGGCTTGAAGTGGTTCAAATTGGGCAGAGAACTCGGCAAAAAGTTTCTGCAAGCCTACTTTGTCTTCGGAAATACCGTCTACAAGAGTAGCGCTGCTATTGTTGTGCAATGATGTGGGTTCAGCGTTAACTGAGCTGTTCCTACCTTCTAAGGATCGTACAAGGTCAGCATACTGTTTCACCACTAAGTCCTCCATTTTGACTTCTTCTTTCAGTTCCCGGATCTTCATCTCCAAAGCTCGTTCTCGAACCTTTCCATCCTCCTCCCGGCCTCTAGTACGAGCCGCCAACGCATATGCGCCTTCGATTGTGAGATTCGACTTTGCTAATTCGCTCGTAACATGTGTTAACTCGGTTGTTCGCTCTAATAGGGTCTGCTCGGTCAAGGAGAGCTTGTCGGATAGCCGGCGCAGGGATAGCGTGAGCTCCTGCGATTGCAGCACGGCAGGATGCGAGGTGGGTGATAA
Organism: Lentinula lateritia; assembly: GCA_028011325.1. Lineage (NCBI taxonomy): Eukaryota > Fungi > Basidiomycota > Agaricomycetes > Agaricales > Omphalotaceae > Lentinula > Lentinula lateritia. Next base: position 278,872 of record JANVFT010000055.1, read on the forward strand.
ATCGGGATGAGGATTAGCTCGCAGAATAGCGAGTTCAGTTTTGAGGAGCGCGTTTTCTTGTTCAAGCTTTATGACGCGATCTTGAGCTACAGAAGCATCGAAAGAGAAGCGCTGTAGCTTCAAAGATGCACTGTGAGCTTCATCCTGTATCAATCATTTTAACTTTGGGAACAATAGAGGAAAGAATATCTCGTACCTGGAAACGGTTCACAGCAGCCTTGAGACTCGATATTTCGAGTACAAGAGGATGATCTTCGTCAATTTGATCAACTTTCATTCCGCAGATTGAAGGCGAACTGAAGGACACGTAGCAGGGAATTAAATATAGAAGGCGGGTACACAAACCCTGGGAATTCAAATTGCGCTACCTAGGTTGTAAGAGGGTAGAATCAGAATAAGTGCTTCCTGGATGCTTCAACGTTCCGAGATAAGTCAACCGCAGGTTGGCTTATCATAGGATAAGATAATGAGTGGCGATGAGTACAATTAGGCGCCTGTTCGTTCTCACCTTCGACGCTCACCGTCTGACCTTTGACAGCCTCTTCTTTGGTCAACCCACCCACCTACCCTTTATATTGTTCTTAGTGTCTAGCTGGTAAGTTTATTACAGCTCAGATGCTCCGGGCTTTAGATCCTCGCTTAGCGGTGTGTTGCCCACCCGCGCGGGGCTTCGCCCCCAGGCAAAACCTTTCTATATTGATACCAACCTTACCTACAAATGATATTATCTAGGGATATATACGAGGACACTCAAATAACTTATCTCCGTATCGTAGCCAGATCCAAAGACGGGTACATCTCGCTCATGAGCGCTTGAGCTTCCACGTGATATCGAGCGCTTTCAAAAAAATTCTGCATTTAAGTAGTACACCTTCACGTTGAAGGATGTCCACTGCGCCTACTGTCCTATCTTCTGCTCCATTGCTTTACCAACTATCACTGGCAGCTGACCAACAACCAGAAAGTCTTTATTCAGGAGACTCCGATGTACAAAATGCCGCTCTTCAAGCAGCTAAATTCGTCTTCGATTTGTGTAAGTGTCGAATGAACAATGATCATTCCATCTTTTCACCAACCGTATTTCTTCAGCGGTCCAATCAGAAATCACTTGCAAACCATATTTGGAGACGCTCCTAGCTTCTGTAAGCCCATCGGACGCACCGCAAACGCGGTCACAAGCACGGAAGCGAAAACGAAGCCCCGATCCTCTCTCTCTGGAAGTCATTTTCAAAACGACGCCCGTTGATTCGTTGTTCATCGATGGTATGGATGATGATCAGATTTGGTCTCAGCTAGATCTTCGGACCAACAATATCTGTGAAGTTTTGGATAAGATCTTGGACAAGGAGCCTGACGAGGAAGACTTGGAGAAAGAAGATTCAGGCTTCGAAGAAGGGGATGTCGAGGAGGATGATGAAGAATTCGACGAAAAATTAGGAGAAGCTATCAGACGCATGAAAAGTGGAGAGGATGTTGATTTCGCTGAGCTCGGCTTGGATGAATCTTTGAAAGAGCTCGTTCTCGAAGGCGCATTCGACGAGGATGAAGATGATAGTGACGTGGACAACGATGGAGAAGAAGAGGGCGACGGGTCGATCGACAGCGAAGATGACAACGTCGAAGAGGAGGTCGCGTTGCGGGACTCCTCATCCGACAGGGGAGATGGCCTAGGAATCCAACGTTCCAAGATAGATGTTATCACTCACAAGAGTTCCATTCAAAACAGAAAGCGGACTCGACCTGGTCACCCAGAACTGGACGATAATTTCTTTGACCTGAATGCGTTGAAATCTCAGACGGAGCAATTCGAAGCCAAGAATGCTTCATCTGGTATCCTTGATGACGAGGAACAAGAAGACGCGGAAGAAGAGGTAGACCTGTTTGCTCCTATCGATCTCCAAGAGGCGGAGGAAGAGGATTCGGAAAATAATGCTAACAGTATGAGAAGTTTTCCATATTCCAGTGTTTACTTGCTAACTACCGTCGATTTGCAGTGCTGTACTATAATGACTTTTTCAAACCACCTAAGCAGTCCAAACAACCTTCGAAGCCAACAACAGTGCGATTTCGTGATGAAGTCCGTGTCAAGAAGATCAAAGCTCAAGGGAAGAATCTGCCGCTATCGGGTCTGTATGGTGATGGTGAGGAAGAGGAGGAGGAAGAAGAAGAGGAAGAAAACATTGCATGGGCCAGTGACGGTTCGTCGGAGGACGAAGATGCCGATATGGGGGTGGAGGATGAGGACGATGGTAACGGCGCAGAAGATTTTGCAGATCATCAGAGAGACGCAATATCTCGGGTAAAGGACGACTTGTTTGCAGATGATGAACGCGAAGAACCACAAAAAGGCAAGTTCCTGTTGAATGTTTTCATTTTACATACTAATCCGTTCCGAAGATCTTTCGACTCACGAAAAGCGAATGGCTGCTCTCAAAAGACAAATCTTAGAGCTCGAGACGGAGAATGTTGGACCTAAGGATTGGGTTCTCATGGGAGAAGCAGATTCGCGTTCAAGACCTCAGAATTCCCTCCTAGAAGAAGACTTGGAGTTCGACCGGGTGATGAAAGCAATTCCAGTGATTACCGAAGAGGTCGTTAAGAGCTTGGAAGAGCGCATCAAAACCAGAATTCTCGAAAATCGGTTCGACGACGTTGTACGAATCCGTCCTCTAGATGATAAACCATTCCTTCCTTCTCGGTTCTTCGATTTGAAGGATACAAAGTCGACGCAATCTTTGGCTCAGATATATGAGGATGAATACGTTGCCGCTCAAACAGACGGTGTCGCAGGGGATGACCGTGATGGAAAGCTCAAAAAAGAGCACGAAGAAATAGAAAAGCTATGGGAAAGCATCAGCTACAAGTTAGATGCTCTGTGTAACACTCATTTTACCCCGAAACAGGTATGTTTATATTCATCGATGTCTACGTACTCCACTGACTTCCTTATTTCACAAAGCCGAAAGCTACGATATCCACGGTTTCAAACGTGTCTACTGCGACAATGGAGTCTGCATTGCCAACCACTCAGTCTGTCAGCACGATGCTTGCCCCTGAAGAGGTCTTTGCGCCTTCGTCATCAACTCTCCGCGCCAGAAGCGAACTCACTCCTGCTGAAAAGCAGTCTCTGCGTCGAAAGGAGAGAAAGGCCAAGAAAAAGACACGAGACGCCCTCAATCTAAGTACCGACAAATATGCGAGAGCGCAAAAGGGTGGTAGCCTCAAGAAGCAGAAGGAGGATGCACTGAAAAGTGTCGTGAAGGCTGGAAAGGGAGTGACTGTTGTGGGCAAGAAGAAGAAGGATATTCTGGGAAAGAAAGACAGAAATCACAAGCAGTCTAATGGTTCATAGAACTGAGCAAGGCTATAAGTAGACTGATACACATCTGCTTCCACTTTCCTCTAATAGTAACGAGAGAGGCGCGATTTTTTACTTTTATTTTGACTGCCTCCGGACTGTAATATGTGCATAGCTATGGCCCTGGGTTACGTAGATAGAATGCCCTTGATGTACGATGCGCCCAGAAGCAGCGGCCACCGATAACTATTATTATCATTGCCGCTCCCGCTTTTAGTTTCAGGTGAACTTATGATGTGGGAAGGAACAGCCTTGAACATATATAAATATGATCCGTTCGACTAGCCTCTCATTTTCCCTCCCATCACACATAACCCTCTTATTTCGAATTCATGTCTTTCTTCTGGCGCAAGAACACTTCTATTCCTCCCGTCGAACCTGCTGGCCAGGTTTCGGGCAATAGTTCCTCACCACTTCCTTCTGCCAGCAGATCATTTTCTTACCCTTCCGTCGACAATGCTTCCACCATGAAAGACAACTACGGCCGAAATACAAACGTAGGAGACGTCTATACCCGTGGAGGGGCGAATGCAGACCAAGACCGAAATGAGCTCTTTTCTGGCTACAACGCTCAGAAGTCCCTTGGCTCAGGTCGCTTTTCCGACGGCCCGCAGGGAGGTTTTAGAGACCCTCCCCCCGGAGAAGAGAACGACGATGATGTCGAGGGTATCAAGAAACAAACACGCTTCATCAAGCAGGAGAGTCTCAACTCTTCCCGTAACGCTCTTCGCCTTGCCAGGGAAGCTGAGGAGACTGCTCGTAACACACTCAGTAGACTTGGTGATCAGTCAGGTCAGTCATTTTGGCTTTTTAGTTAGGCGTGGACCCTACTGACAATTGATGTACAAACAGAACGATTGGCCAATACCGAGCGTCATCTGGACGTCGCTAAGGGACATTCCAGGAGAGCTGATGACAAAACCGACGAACTCAAACAGCTCAACCGTTCCATTTTTAGGCCTGTGATCGTCTTCAACAAAGACAAGAAGCGAGCTGCACAGGAGACTCAGATTCAAGCTCGATATGAAGAGGAGCGAGGGGAGAGGGAACAAACAATGATGCGTGTTCGCGAGACTCAAGATCGTATTGGTCGCGCGCAAGGTTACGGCCGTGGTAATGGTGATGAAGAGTTACTTGGCACTGGCGCCAGCGGGCGTTATAGATCTGCTGAACAGCTCACAGCAAGGAAAGAGCAGAGGAAGCGTTTTCAATTCGAAGCCACTGCGTCCGACGATGAAATCGAGGATGAATTAGACGACAATTTGGATGAAATAGGTGACATGACCAAACGACTGAAAGCTCTGGGAATGACAATGAACCAAGAGCTGGAGAGTCAGAACAAACATATTGACAACATAGAGCAGAAGGCGGTTGGCTTGGACGCCAGGCTGTTCCGTAACACTGAAAGGGTATGCATGTTTTTGCAATCGATAGCCAGCTACTCACATCTTTTTCGATAATAGCTCAAGAAGATCAAGTAGTACAGTGCTTGACGTCTGACCTTGATATGTCGTTATACTTAGTCTGTTATTGGCCTTGTCTCAGCATCGGCTGGTCCGATTCTGAGGGACATTCAGTACCTAGCTATGTGTACATACTCATTCGCTCACACCGATGTACCATATATTCTGCCTGTAATGGATGGTTGGTGAAAATGATTTGATTTTGCTTAGTTGAGTGACAAACAGTATCTCATCTACATAGGAAGAATGCTGTAATTTGGGTAGGAACGTTAGGACAGGATGTGACCAGACGCGTTGTCACAGTCTCACGTCACGTGTTAACGGAACCATTTTGTAATTTCAATTTGAATTTCTTTTTCTCCTCAGAGTCACCCCACTTCTTGCCTTGTTCTTGTTCTCGATGTCCGCATATGAGAAGCAACGTCTTGCAAATATAGCCAAGTGAGTACTCCGGCCACTCAGAATGGCTGCAGGCTGGCTCATGTCATGCAGGAACAAAAAGTTATTGGAAGAATTGGGCCTTAACAAACCATTCTTCGAACCTGTAGAAAAACCTCGAAAGCCTCAAGCTACCGCGAAGAAGCGCAAAATCGAGCAAATTGAAGACAAAGACTCTCCGAGAAAAAAGTCATCTCGAACTTCAGATGCTTCGTCCGACCACGAAAACTCCACCCTCCGTAGAAGCACGCGTAATAGAGGGAAGGCCATCGATTATAGCGCGGAAATAGTTTCAGAGGATTATATTCCCGACTCTTTCAAGGTTGGAATTCGGGTCACCAAAAACACTGGACCGCTGGGTCGTGAAGATGGCAAACGGGTGCATAACCCGTGAGTTTTGAGTCTTTTTCAACTCACATCTGAACTGATACTCCTTCACCAGTAAGAAGTTTGGCGCTATACCGGGAATTGAGGTCGGGACATGGTGGGAAAGTAGACAAGGGTGTAGCGCCGACTCGATCCACGCGTGAGCTTCGAAGTGTCTGCCCTGCAGGATAACCTTTTTAGCTTTGGCATTTAGACCCTGGGTTGCAGGCATTTCGGGTGGTCCAGAGGGTGCATACAGTGTAGCTTTGAGTGGTGGATATGACGATGATGTAGACGATGGACACGCCTTGTGAGTCTACGGTTTAGATATGAACGAGACCATTGCTCATGCTACCGTTGACAGTACGTATACTGGATCTGGTCCGTTATATTCCTGATTCATTCATTCCCTCTCCTCAAAATTGCTCCAGGCGGTCGTGACCTCAAAGGAACAAAGACTGCACCCAAAAATGTCAGGAAAATTGGTGTTGAATGTCAAGATTTCGCTGACAGAATACGTCGTAGCTTCGGACTGCGCCTCAGAGCTCGGATCAATCATTTGAACATTCTGTTCGTGTGTTCCCTTCTCGCAACATTATTTTGTCGCTGAATGTATCCGAATCTAGTTTAATGCTTCATTGAAGGTACTCTTACTCTGCAGAAAATCGTCCAACCCCACTAACAAAATAACATAGAAATCTGCTGAGACCAAGAAACCAGTGCGAGTTATCCGGGGCTTCAAATCAACATCTAATTATGCACCTACCGAAGGGTGACTAATGCACGACTTTCACTAGGCTTGAGCTGACTTCTCACTATCATAGTTACCGCTATGATGGTTTATATACGGTTGAATCTGTGAAAAATTTCCATTTTCGAGTTGTTCTTGTGCGGTATCTCATCTTCGTCTTGCAGGCTTGGATGCAAAAAGGCCTGAACCCAAAGGGCTATCTTGTTTGCAAGTACTTATTCAAGGTGAATTTCTTGTGGCTTCCGGCGATGTCCACCGCTAATCGAGGTTTTCAGCGTGTTCCTGATCAACCTCCGATACCTGTTCGAATGTCTGGAGATGATTAGGAGGCTGAAGCTAGAAGTACCTGATACATCTGATACTTGAAGACATCTTAGGTCCAGTCAAGCTCCGTATCTGCTATTCTCAAATTTATCTACACAAGTACTCGCTCAAGTTATCACACTGTATAAAATGTATAATTGTTAATATTTACAACCCAAAGGGACGGATTTTGGATCATAGTTGCTTTTGGATTACAAGTTTTCGTTTGTATCCTAAAGGACTAGTTCTTTCATTTCAGCAGCCATGTTGAGGCAGAGGACACGTTCATTTCCCTGCATGAAGGCGAAAAAAGAACAAAAACTTCATAGCAGCAACTTGTTTCGATCAAGTGACCTCGGGGTTATGGGCCCCGCGCGCTACCACTGCGCCATGCTGCTGTATTTATTTGATTCTGACAGTGTATAAAACCCCGACACAGATAAGCGAAAGCTGCGCCGCAGTCGATTTCTCTTTCTTTTCTCTTTCCTTATCCTTTTCCATGCACCTTTTGACTGAATATACTTCGAAGAGAATCCGTTCAAGTTGTTCCGGGATTCGAATGCAATACTTTTTTTTTTTCGAATAATTGGTTGCGAGTGCCGCGCCAGGCACCGAAAAGCCGTGAACGATCTGGACAGGTTGATTTGTTCACGTTCGTAAGTGTTACACCCAACCTAATCACCCAAAACAAAAAACTATGCACTCTTTTTCCTACCTGTCGTTACTTTCTCTTGCTATCTCGTGTTTCTTTTCTCCTACACAAGCATTACCTGGACATGGCAAAGTTCGGGTTAGTCATGTCAACAGGAACGTTACCCCCGCGTCAAAGTTGAAAAGAGATTCAACCACTGGAGACTTCACCTATTATGTTGCTGGGCTGTGAGTGACTGTAGTGCTTTCGACATTTCTTTCTCTAATCTGAGTCCAGAGGGGCATGCGGGACCACAAATGTAAGTATCCACATTTCTCCCACATTCGCTGTCGTCTTAATGTGATTTCTAGACTGCTAGCGACTACGTGAGTTTGTCGCAATAGTTGGCTGACAGGAGTATTGACTTGCCTCAAGATCGTAGCGTTGAACAGTGATGTGAGCAAAATTTTGCCTCAATCCTATCACCCGGCAGTTTGGGGTTAATATTCATGCAGCAATGGGACGGCGGTTCACACTGCTACGAAATGGTCACCCTTTCTTATGGAGGAAAAACAGTTACGGCTCAGGTAAGTTCTTTCAGCCTTTCTCATAAAACTCAAGACTAAATCCCTTTCATAGGTTACGGATGAAGTGCGTGTTCATACGCTATTCCATATATTTCTTTCCCCACTCTGTCTAACGTCGTTCAAAGTGCCCGACTTGCGCTTATGGTCAATTAGATCTCACGTATTCGCTCTTCGCTGCTTTGTCGGGCGGTGATCCGAATCAGATTGGCGAAATGTACGGCGGGACATGGTCATTTGCAGATGGTTCCTCATCATCCACATCGACTTCATCAACGTCCCAGTATACCCCACCTTCAACGACCCAAACACCTACCTCTACCTCCACTCCTCCACCGAGCACCACGTCTTCGTCCTCCAGCAGCACCCAGAGTACATCTTCGTGGACATCAACCTCCAGTTTTTCGTCTTCTGGTCAGTCATTCGCAGATCTCAAATAATTTAGACTTCTGATCGGCATAGATATAGCTACTACCACGAGTTCAAGTTCGAGTTCGAGTTCAACTTCAACTTCTTCCTCTGCTAGCGCCAGTCCTACAGCTAGTGCAGGTCCTCAGGTTCTCGCTCAGCTGCAGCTTGCTCTCATCCAACTAGGAGAATTTACGGCAAATGCTTATATGGCTAACTGATAACATACTCATCCCCTCTTTTCGATACCAACCCCATCTTTTTCCTTTAGTCATGATACTTTGTGGTTCTACGGGTTTGCGTTCAGTCCAGGATGAACTATCTATTTAGCGAAAGCAAGATATCGAGTCCCATATTTATACAACCATTACAGTAGCATAAGACGTCGTATTAAGTGTGTGAAGTCGGAGTGAAGTATACGGGTATCATATCGGTGATGGTAAAAAGCCAAATAGAGCTGCGTCAAAAGCCAGCTTTCTTGTGGATGATATCTGGATCCTCTTGGTATTCCTCTGCAGAAACCCACATCTGTGAAGTAATGAAAAGGTTTAATATTTGCACAGAAAACAAGATCAAGGTCGAACTTGCCTTCTTAAAAGCGTTCAAACCCGCCAAAATCGAGCCGCCTATCCAAGTAGAGTATTTACGTTCGGGAGGTGCGTATATTTTGATTTTGACATCTTTAAGTGCGAGTTTCTTCACTTCGTTTAGAAGTCGATCACCAAAGCCTGTTTAGTCGGTCGGTCAGTCTAGAATCAATCCTCGCGGACAAGGGAAGACGCGCCTCTGCATAGTGTGCTTCCGCCACTCAGCACGATGTTTGAAAATAAACTTTTTCGCAGATCCAAATCCACGCGGTTAATCGAGTCAACGATAACCTGGTGTACACCGGCATATTCCTGCCCGATTATCTCTGGGTTGAATAGTAATTCTGGGGCACGGAATCTCTCAGCGCCCAACTAGGAAGAGCATTAGATGGAAATGTTTCAAAAGTAAGAAGGGGGTTCATACCTGAATCACGGCCCCATCCGGTAGTCTGAATACCTCGGTATGTCCAACCGCGTCCTTTTCCTCTTTTGCAGGATTCAGCGCGACGTAACAACATTTCTCCTTGATCGTCCGAACTATTTCTCGTTCTGCTGTTGTATGTAAGTGGTGGCCTGACTTTCGTAGTAATAATTGTAGGTGATCTGTTACGTCTCTGGAATATGATAGGTCGCGTGAGTGTGGGGTATTGATATTCTACAGGAGACGCACCGTCCTGCGATGTCCACTCGTCTTATGGCGTGAGGCATTGAAAATCCCTCGTATACTGGTACTGCGTGTGTGACACCGTCTCCGGAATCTAACACAATTCCAGTTGTTCGCCCGGATGAATATCTAGTTGAACAGTAAATTCATACGCATGGCTCAGAGAGGATGTACGATGGTTACAAGGAAAGAACGGCTTGCACGGAAGTGTACAGTGCTGGTACGTTGAATGTGTCGAAGAATATTTGCGCTGCAATATCTCGATTACTCCTTGGATTTAATGGCGCTTCGGTCAGTAGGACTGGGTGCTAGTTCACGATGTTAAAATCTTGATCAAACATTAGAGTGCAGCCGTCGCACCTCTTCACTCAAAGTTCCAAGTTCCTCAGCGTACACCCAGCTCCATATCCGTTCCATATCATCCCAATCTGTCACTATTCCATGTTCCATAGGGTACTTGATCTTGAGCAATCCTCGAAACTCTTGTGCGCGTTTACCGATGAATACGTCGCCCTCAAGCGCGCCGGCCAATACACGGACATGTTTCGGTCGGCCTACACTGAATCACGTACAATGTACAGATAAAGATAATCAGAATAAGATATCTGTGTGGCATCATGAAACACTGTCACAACGCACAACGATGGAAAGAAACACTTGGGGTGGTCTTGACCAGCGAAACCAGCCTTTATAGTTCCGGAACCCTGTGGTAATTCGTTCAGTTCGAAGCTATGGATTTGAGTGGAGGATAATAGTTGACATTGTCAATGACTACTGGTTGATTTGTGAGGACATCGTCGAATTCCGCAGACATCTCTGCAGCAGGCTGAAAGGAGCTGGTCCGTAGAACTTAAAGTTGGCGTTGAAGGAGGGAACAGCACAGCCACAGAAATTTCCTAATTCTTTGTCTTCTTTCTCGAGGCCTCGAAAACAAAATCGCCCACAACGTCAAGTTAGGTCTCGTACAGTTCAACCGATTGTTTGGAGCAAGTTGAACGCAGTAAACTCTACACGAGCCAATCCTTAGCTGCGACAAGCTTTATCATTCCACAACGCCTTAGACTCAATGACAATATACACATGCGCTATCTACCACCTGTCACTCTTTGTCGTTAACCGGATATAGGATGTCAATATTTTCATACTAGGAGCACCCGAACACTAGCAAGTGGATTTTATCGAAGTGAAACCTACATATTCATCTTTTGGCCGACAATTAATCCATGTCAGAAGCGTACTTGGCTTTGATCCCTTCACAATCTAGTCTGCATTTCCCCTCCTCCTCGAACTTCAATGCTTCTATAAAACTACTGGAACCATCCATATTCATCCTACGTCTTTCGTCCCCTTACTCCTCCCCGCTACAATTCATTGTTCATCTCCCAATCCTCTTCACTCATCTCGCGACAGACTATATGGATCTCTATCGCCTCTGTCGACAAAAGTAGCCTCCACTCTACGAACGTAATCGAAATGCAAAGAATTCAATTTCTTGGACAAGATGAGACCCATCGTACATTCGCCATGCTTCCCTTCTTCTTTACCATACGCTTTATTCGTAAGGGTCAGGATAGGTTCGGATTTGTGCTCATCCACACGACAAAGGGACATCCCGCGATTCGACATGAAACTCGAGGTCTGAAAGGGTGGAGGTCAAAAATCTGATGACTCAGATGAGTGCTTCAAGGAATGAGTGACAAGGCGGAACATAAGCTTCAGGTAGTTACGGGGGCTGAGAGTTGGAAGGACATGGAGTGATGGAGGATGAGTGGCTGGCAACCGGTGAACATATATACATACCGATAGCCCTGTCATAAAGGAGAGACTACCATACGATAGAATAAAATAAATTACTCTACTGTGCAGCTGCGCGACGTGTCGGCAACGCTTGTATAGGGACAGTACAGCCACCAAATGCGCCTGTATTCCCGCTTGCGATGACAAAACCATGGATCTTGACTTTCATCCTCGTTTGTTCATCATTTGTGAGAAATTTGCACCCTCTTCGTTGGATTAGCACTTGAGGACTCACTCTTGAGGTAGCTATGTACTCAAGCCATCTTGAATAAATGGGAAGCGACTAATTTTTGCAAATGCAAGTCCCAACGGTGTACTCGCTGGCCACAACTAATAAGATTTCTTAGGCATATGCTTCCAGTCCAATTACTCGATCCTACACCTGACTCTTCCCGATACACCATCGCAACCTTGCCTTTCCTGCACAAAGCAGTGGTGCCTAAACCAGAATCTAGCTATTTGTGCCGGCGCCTCTCTTGGGGATACGGATCCTGATACAGCGACTGGGAAAGAGGGCGACGTTGAAGCTCGGTGCTTCCGTGAGTGCTGTTCTCACTTTGCCTCGGTCTGATAAACTTAGCAGATGTCTTTGAGAACGCGATTCGCCTAGGGATCAACTGGTGGTCACTATATTTCTACTAGTCGTCTTTGGCCTTTTACTTGGAGCAGGAATAAAGAGACGGTTGGAGAAGGCTGGACTTGACGTTGGTTCGACGTGGAACAATGGTGTTACTTGGTGGGAGGTGTGTGTGCAGCCTAATTATGGCGTTACATCGCACTTATTCGTTCTTGTATTTAGCATCTGAGGTCACGAATGCCAGTAGAAGAACTAGGTCTTTCTCGGCTGGGAAACCGTATGGGTCATGGTAGTCGTAGTAGGAGTGAACAATATGTTCCTGTGTCTAATGAGGCTGCTTAATGGAGGCCGTCGTTGTATTTGTATCTTATAGTTCTACAGAGCGCAACGGTCATGTGTGCATGTCCATCTTTCTTTTGTACCGCGAACAGTGAGCACTCTCAAGCCATTCCAAATTGTCTCAACAATTCCCGAAAGACATGAACTCAAATGATTTCGCATCCTTGGCTGCTGTTCAGCTCCCTCTGTCTTCCCGGTTACTAGCTTCAGCATGCTGTCCAGACAAAGATTTACTTGTTCTTGTCACTCGTCTTGGAGGCCATGATAGGATGAGTTTATGGAAGATGCAGGGCTCAAAGACTTGGGAGATCGATGTCAGTACCAGCAGTGAACGCATCGTCGGAGTTGCATGGAGCCCAGATGGTGCGCATGTTCTAGAAAGCTCAACGTTTCATGACCTTTTGGCTCATTCTCAAGATTATAGGACAGAGTATCGCGGTTGCGCATGATCCTCCATCGATTACATTGCACTCTATTCAAGATGGCCGTTCAGAACGCGTTATACATATCCCCACCTCCGATGTACCGATCCCGCAGCTTACTGACATCTGGTGGTTTCATCAAGAAAAGCCCGAAAAATCTCCAATACCGGACATATTCAGGAGAAATAACATCATTGTCAGTGAAGGCTCACCTACTCCATTCTGGATCCTTATATCGTTCTAAAGACAGGTAGTGCCCACTCCGTCCTTCGAACGCTCCCTTTGTTAGATCAGTTACGGGATGAGTCCAAGCAATTAACGTATGATTTTAACCGTCTTCTACTCCAGAATTATACGATTTAAACCCAAAAGTTTAGCGCCACTGACCTCTTTGCCTTCCAAGGCTCACAAACAACAGCTCGTCGAGTAGCATCCGTCCCAGATGTTATAGAATTATGGCCTACGCTACATCCGGACCCTGTATCCGCGTCTATAAACGTGCCGGATACAAACAGGACAGCAGAAAATGGGATTATGGATGAGGTTGACGATGCGAATTTGGATAGTATACTCGCCGTCGCCGATCGTTCTGGTCGACTCTTATGTTTCCTGGACGGGACATATCCCTTAGGCTCCCTCAAACTGGGCGATTCGAACACTACAATTGCATCGTTGTTTAAAAATCCTAAAAGTCCCGTTCTTTTGGCGCATCCAATCCACGACGGTGTCTTTACGGACCTGTTGCCAACTCACGTATCCCTGTCCCTTTTACAAGGACGTAAGGTCCGGGACTTTGCAAAGCTATCCACTACCGCTAGGGAATTGTGCTGGTATGCCTTGCGGGTCGTTGAAGAAATGCGCGCTGCTTGGATCGGCTCAGATACGAACACTGGTGCTCGGGATTTGGGCCCAAAGTGGATTGCAGCTTACGAAACGAAGCAGCAAGATGATTACCACGGTATGTACCTTGTTCCCCTCCCAAACAAACTATGAACCTTTACCTCTGTAGTAAGACCGAGTGGGATTCTCGACCTGACTATGTTGCTAGTGACTGACCGTCCGAGTGAGGCTTTGGGCGATTACCTCGGTAGTGGGCCGCAGATGAGCGAGAGAGTAAAGTATCCCTTCTCATTCGAGGTTGAGGATGTTTGATCTGACTGTATGGTTCTTTTCACAAAACAGGGTATGCAGAAGTGGGATTCCGCTGTCACAGAAGCCCTCGTCAAGTTACGTGATTATTCTGAAAAACGTCTGGTTCCTGCTTGCCAACGGCTACATCTGGTGCTTGGGGAAGTCCGAGGGTGGGCGTCTCTGTGGGTCGAAGTTGTCCGACTTGAATATCACCGATTTTCTCATCTTCTTTTTTATTTCTTGAAGGCCGACATTATACTCGTCATTTGAGATCCCGAGCGAAGTCGTGGACCAATGTTTAATCATGCTCAAGCAAGCTATTCTATTAAGCAGCTGGCTTGCTGCAGCTGCCCGACGTGAACATAACCGTTTCAGAGAATTCATGACCTGGCTTCGATACGGTGAGTGAGAAAACTTTTCTCTTTTCTGTGGCGTTGACGGCGTTATCAGAAACGGTCCTTCTCGGTCCTTCGAGTGAGACTCCTAATTCTACTCCGCTCCGACATGATATATTGGAAGTCAACCAATATCTCATGTCGGGCCTTGAAAAAAGTGTGATTGACCAATGGTTCATGGGTCCTGTGCCTACTTTTGTACCCCAAGACCTAGGGATTCCGGGGTACAATCTCACCGTGAGGGCTGCTCTTCAGAAGGCTCGTGAGTATCTGGACCATCGAGACCCCTCTGAAACACCAATTACCGTCCCACCAGACGTGCGTTATCCATCCGTATCATATAATACACGGACTAGATTACTGATCATTGGGACAGGGATTTAATGACAAGCCCTTTGAATCTATTGACCGAAATCTCTTTGCGCTCATCGGTGCCTTCGCCAGCTCTTGCAGGGAAGTCTTTGATCGCCCTTCGGCGGCAGCTACACGGGCTGCTACCATTTCCGCAAGTTCTGGATCCGTAATTGAGCAGACTACAGCAGCCTCGCAGCGAGATAATCAAACTGACCTCCTCATTCGGGACAGAATCACGGTAGATACTTTGCGCGAGGTATGCTGTAATTACTTCTATTCAAATGTTTCATGAACTAAATTCGAGTCTTTCGCTAAAGGACGGTTACTACGTTCAATATTTAGTGATGCACGCACCCTCTGCCTCAACTTCGGAACTTCGGTCCTTTGGTAAGTTTATAGCTCTAGCTCTCGTGTAACTCGTCAAACAAATGGCTATGCAGTAAATTTTGTACGCCAGCGGTACGGACATAACAGTTCTCATGTCGAGGTTGCGGTGCACGAATGTTGTCTCCGTCGAGGCGAAGAAGAGGATGTTGTCGGCGTGGACGTGCTTGCGCTGGAATTCTTCGACGACGAGACTATCGTAATTGTCTATCGGACCGATGAAGGTGAGTGAAAGTTGAATAATACTCCTCCGGCGATTGAAAAAGATCTTCTCTGGTACTCAAAATTCTCTCCAATTTAGGAGAAGCATACATTGGCACTTTATCATATCGTGAATTAGAGTACACAGATTTTCAGCCAGAGGGGTACGTAAGGTTTTCCCGTGAAAGCCTGATCGAGAGCGTATCGCAAGGTTTGATTGCGGGGCAGGTATGTGTGTAGGCTTCATCTGTTAGATAGGAAACTGAAAGCAAACCTGTTGCAGTTGAAATCAGGATATCTTCCGATTAGGCAGAGCCGAGGATTAAAAGGGTGCAGGTCGGGAGCAGTGTCATTGGCAGTGAATGGACGAGTAGGACGAAGAGTGGCATGCGTACTGGACAGTAAGGGTACTACGCTGGAGACGTTCGATCTGGAGGGCGATGAGGGAGAAGAAGGCGATACTACATTAGACGAGGATAGATGAGAAGACATCACCGCGAGGCTAAACAGTTATCTGACTCGAACTGATTTGAATCGGGAGACACTCTAGAAAGGAAATCGTCCGGCAGGTCAATTGAGTAGTGATAATGATTGTCACATCTTATTTTCTCATGCCCTCCTTTTCTTGAAATGCACTGAGTACCTACCTACTGTTCATTGGATTTTCCAGATCACGTCTCTCTGATTAAAACCTTTGCCGAATAATCGGAGTATTCACCATTCCACAATCAATGAGGCCATGAGGTCCTATCGGCCCGGCCTAACTCTGTCTTTTCCTAGTCATTGTGTTTATCAATCCATATGTTGAAAATTAGCTATACAGCGTTAAGGTATGTAGTATCGACTAATTTCACAAAAATACTAGAATATATGCGCATACACTCGCATGAACTGACTTGCAAGGAGTCACACTCCACATCGAATTCTTGTCAGCCCTGTTGTAACTTCATTTCAATTATTTTGTATGCATCTTACACACGTCTTTGCGCACCCTATGATCTGCCAGAAGTTTGCGAATATTTTGCTCACAAACCATAACCAAATACTGTATATGTGACTTATGTGACGGTCACGACTGACTGTCACTAAATTCGGAGGCTGGATCAAAAGGCTGATAGCTTTTCCGTAAAGTTAATGGAGATAAGCAGGTGGGAGGAGGAGGCTTCCAGAAAGGTTTGGCTGTCAGGATTCAGCGCCGCAAGGTTGTCTCAATCTTAATTTGTATGGTAAGGCCTTCTTGTTTAGTTAGCCGATGGGATTGAAAGAGCCGCGGAGGGGTTGACCTCGTGCCCT
The DNA here is from genome assembly GCA_028011325.1 of Lentinula lateritia. Lineage (NCBI taxonomy): Eukaryota > Fungi > Basidiomycota > Agaricomycetes > Agaricales > Omphalotaceae > Lentinula > Lentinula lateritia. The sequence continues at coordinate 295,318 of JANVFT010000055.1, forward strand.
TACTTCGAATTCTTTTCGTGGCATTTCATGCAAAGTGTTTTAAATCTCTTCTAGATCTCCGTTATTGGCAATTTGTAGGATCCCACCTTCCCCATCGCCACTGTGGCCATGTCCTCTTCGACGACGACGACAAACCAATTGACCAAGTCGGATGAACAGAATCCTTCTCGAATGACCGATATTGCACTAAGGAAAAAAAAGAATGCTGATGCTCAAGCGGCTTTTCGAGCTCGTCGCACAAATTACATTACAACTCTTGGTTAGTTCTAATGCAAAACCGAGGCATACTATTCAGCTAACTTTACCCTAGAGGAGACGGTCATGAACCTAGAATCAGTTGTCCGAGTACTTCAGGACTCATGTCGGGAAGCGACGACTGAGGCTCAGGAATTACAGCAAGAGAACAATCAGCTGCGACAAGCACTACGAAATCAAGAAAACTTTTGGAGAGCGTCATGGCCAAAGCGAGGACAGAATTCGGAGACCGAATCAGAGTTTCCCTCTTACCCGTCCCCGCCGTCTACGACGTTCAACAGCACACAATACCCTGATAACAGTCTGGGCTTTAATCAGTATCCTGCCTCACCTTCAGTCTCATTTAATCACCAGAATCAACCATATACTTCTTGGACACAGACCAGTAGCCACTCCTCCAATTCGCCGCATTTTGTTGAATCACCGACACTCACCTCCGCATCCGGTATGGGTTTCGTTGGCGATCGGTGTCCCGATGACCAAAAAGTACCTTTGAACAGTTTAGAACCCACGGTCGTTCCCTACGTCTTCCCAACCAGTCGATCTATTTCTCCTTCTTCATCTACGCCACCCTCTTCATCTACGACCGCTTTGACTTCCCCTTTTCCTTTTGCCTTCAACGACGCGCAGGGTGCCGCACAGGATCGACCAGGATTTGAGTACCGTCGTCAAACGACTCAGAGTCACGGCGCTGAGGTCATCTCTCTCCATGGTGGCACTGCAGATATTTCCGCCATCGCCTCAAGCTCAGGAAACGACGGGGGAGTTCGCTACAGACTTGGTGGAAACAATCGACGCATGGATGCTATTTTGGACCGAACCAGCCTACTTCCACTCCTTCCCCCGATAACAAGCGGTACCGCAGGAAGTGAGAATGATTCTCAGCACGGGTCCCAGCACGGCAGCGATGGTGGCGATTCTTCCTATTCCAGTCAGTACCAGGCCCGTCCACGTCGTATAACAGCGCCTTCCTCGCGCTCGCCTTCGCCTGGCGTGGCTCCGCTGTCGGGTACGCTGGCGGTGATCAAAGCTCAGGCCTTCGGCGCTTTGCGCAGAACTCGAGTTAGGTCTAAAAGGCCTGCAGATGGACCAGCCAAAGTGTCTCGCGACGTCCTCGAATCTAGAGGCATCGTGTCTGCAGACCCTCTCCTCCAGCCGGGACCAGTTAAGCGACGCCGGATGAACGACGACAGCGATGATTTTGACGCGCCTTCATGATGTTTCGCCATGCCATCTGTGTTTCTTTACTAGAGCAAACGAGGACGAGGACTGTATACATACCATCTTACTAATCACTCTCCTTTCTTTTTTTTGGCTTGCTTGCACTCGTTCAGCAATTTTTTTGGGTTCTGACATCAGCTTTGTTGTATAGATTATTGCATTGTGCATACTGTTTATTGTATATATCTCAAGTTGTATTGTGAATAACTCTTCTGTATAAAGTATATCTCTTGAAATTCTTGTAACGTACCATACCCAAGACCCGATTGTTTCTATATCTCACAGCTCTTGCCTCGTTGCTTGAAGAAAACTGAATTCAGGGTGAAGATCAATACATGGCGGTCTACAAGCCATAAGAAGTTACACTCGGGCCAACTCCGCCGCTAAACATTAATGAATGATTCACCAACAAATGAGATGAAGGCACAAGAACAAGATCCATCTCGTGCTTGATCGACCATCGCTAAAGCCAAAAACGTTCCGAGCCAGCCAAGTGTGAACAGAAGGCAGATATCTAACCGAATGGGAATCCGTGATCATCGTGAACCTGCGTCAATTATCCAAGCTCGTACTCCCCAGAACAGATACGAAAAAGAGGTTGGGGAGTAGCTATTGGGTCAACGACCCCAAAGGTAGAGTTCCTATACAGCTCGCGAGTCACCATATCAGTTGAGGTTTAATTCAATTTGGGAACCGCAACATCCCATGGTCCCCTAATTTCACTGCGAACGAACACAAGTGAATCAGTTACTGGCGTTTGGACAAAGATTTGAATGTTTCTACCCACTTTTTATACTTCTGCGCCCACACCAACACCGCAGGAGCAAGCATTGTGACCGCCAGAAGAACGAAGAGAACCAGGAAAGCGATTGTGCTCGAGAGTGGTATTGCCAAAAGGAAGGAAGATATTGACAGAATCAACGTTAGAAGAGTTTGCATTGCTTGTGTCGATGGTTTTTTGTCGCTGAAAGCCTAGACAAACAGCAATTTGCGAAGGTTAGCATTATATTTGGCAGAAAATCGATGACACGCACTTGGAGTCGCCGCCTAAGCATCGGAAATAAGGTGAATGATTGCACAGAAAACTGTATCAGTGCAAAGACAGCCAAATCATTGGTCAACCTAGAAGCTAGGACGACCGAAGATGATATGGCAGCATTCATGGACAAGACAGAAGTCAGTCTGAGTGTCAGAAGTAAGCAATTGAAGTTCCATAGATGTGGATGCCAATCCCCACCCTTACCTTTCGTGTCTACCTTGAATTACTGGGCTTGATGAACCATAATCGGCTAGTAGTATATTGAGAAGGAACAGACATGCTGAGAGGGCCCAGATGGAATCTGACGAAGTGGCCGCAGACAACGTTCGTAGAACAGGAGACAATGACATCAGAGCGAGAAATATCAAGATAGAAGATTTGAATGTTTTTACGCCTGTTAGGAACAACGCTGAGTTGCTGAATGGAAGGAAGAAAAGAGAAACCTAAGAATAATCACGCACGGTCAAGGCGAATGCGTTCGTTGCTTTCATTGTCGTGATTGCTGCCACCCAAATTTTGTGTGTATTGCAGAACCTCCCATACAAGATAACCCAGGAAGAAACATCCCAAAGATAAGAAGATGAGTACACGGGGATCCAAAGAATGGTCTTTCAGCCGAACGAAAACGCAGAGAAAGATGAATATGGTCGCCAGGTGCTGGGTAATTGCGGTGGATAGATGTACTAGAGGCCAATAGGTATATGGCTTGAAATTAGCTTGAATAAGATAGCCAGCTCAGAAAGCTTTCGAAAGCTGATCCAGAAGTTGGCACATACGATTCTTTCTTAATGACAAGTCCAAGGCGCCTTCCGGGATGTAATTATCAGGATAAGGCTGTTTCTTCCACAAGACTTTCTCCCATGGCGGCGTTACAGGGCTCATTCATTACAAGTAGCCAGCAACCCAGCAACTAGATTATGTATCGCAATGTGGTGTGAAGGAAAGGTATGTACACCATCAATCAATGCGCTCAACCCCACGAAAATTCATCATTATTAAGAATAATACATGTAACCGGACAAGAAAAAAACTAAACGTAAACTCGTGTTTAATGTACATTGTGCTAGTAGATTGAAGGACCGTAAGGATATCATATCCCCATGAAAGTAAATTTTACTACTGCAGATTGTCGGACCGAAGACTATTGAGGAGCCAAAGCGCATGTTTGATCCTGAATCCTAGGAATGCCTAACCAGACCAACGTGTTCAATATATGTTGTAGTACATTGCAAAGAAGCGGGTATCATTGCTATCCTAAACATGTATATCTGTCCATAGCGGACGGAAAGTTTCCTTGACCACCGCCGGTAATTCCTCGCGTGCACGGGCTGCTAATCCCACTCACGGAAAGAAAAAGGCATGAGCTAGGTTTGCGGACAGTTCACAGCACGACTCACCACTAATCTTTCCTCTTGTCGTGACTCTGGTACAACTTTTGCAGGCTTAGAAGCTTGCGCAGCCAATTTACCTTGATTTGGATTCGATGAATGAGTTCCCCGCATCTGTGACTGAGCCTTTAATGAGTTAAGGGATCTAGAAGGGACTGGGGAAGGAAACTGACGGCCTTCAGACGACGTTCTGCAGCTTCTGCCTTTCATCATCTCTAGATTTAGACCAACGAAAATTGGTCGAGAAGCCGGAAAGTACGAACCGCGGCTGCACGAGGATCGGCTTCATTCGTGCGAGATGCGCCAACATTGTGATCAGAAGTCGACCCGAGCACAGTGTGTCCACCAGAATGCGTGGAAGGCTTAGAACAAAGTGAGCCCATGATGGCTCACGTCAAAGAAAACAAAATAGGCGCGGATGATCTTCTGACATCACACACGCCTTTCTCAAGAAGCAAAAAATCCCGAAAAATGGGGGGACGATAATTCGAATACCGCTTTATCAGGGTAATGCTCCTAGGACATAGATACAAGATTGCAATGTGGATGCAGCATGTTTATTTGGCCTTCCGTTTCGACCCCTTCTTTTTGCCCATGCCCCCAATGACATCCCCTTTTTTCGCTCGTGCACCCTCATGTCGACTTTGTCCAAGATCTCGTTCGAAAGCCCCCCCTTTACCCAGAGTTAGTTTTCTTCGGATCTTTTTCTTCTCTTTTGTTTTCGAAGTCTTCACGGGACGTCGTTCGGGCTCTCCAATTTTAGAAGGTCGTATGCCCTTCTTAGCAGATCGGATGGCCGATTTTATAGCGCCTTCGTTTCCCATTTCTTCGTCTTCTTCCCTCGCCATCTTCCGCCTCTTTGCTTTCCGGGAAAGACCAGAAAACTTATCTCGTTTGGGCTGTAGGTAGAGAGCAAGATTAACGCGCCATCGTTGTTAAGGAAAGATTGTTTACTTTGGCCTCTTCAACAGGCGCTTTTTGTTTTCCTTTCCCTGACGATGTCTTTTGGCCTGCTTCGTATTGGGCTTTGCTGATGGCTGTTCGGACACTCAAAGAACTGCTCGAAGCTCAACGATAATCTGAATCACCTTCGGCGTTTTTCTTCTCCTTCTCCGTCTGAAACCACGTTCGCGCGGGCCTCGAGAAAATCTCGGCTTCATGTTCAATGATGTTTTGACCTTTTTTCAGCTCCATTTCCGCTTGTCGAAGCTATAATTTTTGGTCTTTTAGTAAATGTTAATCCAGGAAAATCAGTCGCGGATATATGCACCTGTTTTTCCTCCTTCTCTTCGCGCAAGATCTCTGAAATTTCTTCCTTGAGACTCTCGAGTTTCTCGGCCCATTTATTGACTGCATCCTGGGGTACAATTCGGTGACGAATTTTGTCTTTGTCTGACCCATGCTTTATAGCCGCCTTCAGCATCTTCCGGTCTGCCTCTCCGACTAGGGTTACAGACCTACATGAAATGAACGGACTGGACGCATAAGTAAATCGTCATGACACTTACCGGCCTTTATTTCCAGCTCGAGCAGTCCTACCAACCCTATGTAAATATTGCTCAACCTGACCAGGCATATCGTAGTTGATGACCGTTTCTACGCCCTTGATATCAAGACCACGGGCAGCCAGATCAGTAGCCATAAGGTAGTCAACTTGACCATCTCGAAATTGTTGCAAAGCCTTCAGACGCTATATCGGGCAATGTAAGCGCATGAGTGGAGTGCAAATTGTATCACAAACCTGCTCTTGTGTAAGGTCACCATGAAGCTCATCACATTTCATTCCCAGTATTGAGAATGCTATTCGGATTTGATGCGCGAGTTTCTTGCTACGAAGAAAGACTATAACATTACTTTTGAACGTCCGTTTGCATAGTGTTACTAGCATGGCAGAGCGCTCAGACTCCTTCGCTGCGCGTACACGGACAAACTCTTGCGTCAAATTCCTAGCGACACTCTGCTTTGGATCGACAAAGAGGCGAACAGGTTTGTTCAACGACATTTTTACAAGCTCATCCACAGAATCAGTCATTGTGGCCGAAAACAGCATAGTCTGGCGAGACCTGGGACAAACTTTCACTATTTCAGCCAGTTCGTCTGCAAATCCATCGGAAAGCATTCTATCAGCCTCATCCAGGACGAGGATGTCGAGGGAGTCTAGAGTAAATGACGGAGAGTTGTGAATGTGGTCTATAAGACGACCCGGTGTGGCAATGACGATATCTGGTCTATTCCTGAGAGATGCCTCCTGCGACTTGATGGACATACCACCTACAAACGATTTTTAAATCTCAGCAAGCCGCGTTTCGCAGGACATACCAACAACGACGCAAAACGTTATATCTGTGTGTGTTCCTAGCTTGATCCCAACGTCGTAACATTGCACAGCAAGTTCTCGAGTAGGAACGAGGATTAGACATCGTGTTGCTGCTGCCTTCTTTCCTTTTTCACGATACAATAGACGCTCCAGCATGGGTATTATAAAGGCGGCGGTTTTACCGGAACCAGTCTGTGCACCACCAACGATATCCTTGCCGAGAAGAGCAACTGGTATTGTGGCGGCCTGTATAGGCGTAGGATGATGGAAGCCTAGTGTGGTAAGAGACTTAATGATTGGCCGGGAGATGTTCATGGTGAGGAAAGATTCGTGAGCGTCGGATGGACCGACTTCGGAATCAAAGAATGCTGCTTTACGTTCCTTTTCCGCTTGTGTTTCTGGTTCAGAATCATCCGAGGAAGACTCGGCGTCTGAAAGGTCTGCTTCATCTGGTCCAAAGGCGTTTTCCTCTCCGCTATCCTCGTCTTCTCCCTCATCGGAAGTGGCCAAAGGGTCATCCTCTTCGTCGGAAACATCTTCGTGACTACCGTCAAAGCCATCAGAATCTTCTCCATCCCCGTCTCCTTCCTCTTCTTCCTCATCGCTTTCATGCTCTCGTTTGCGTTTTGCAACTTTGCGACGCGCAATGATATCGTCAACAGAAATGGGTTCCTATAATTTCGTAATCATGAGCTGACTCGTAGGACACGGGAGTGAGGTTTTGTGCATACCGGTCTAGTTCCCCTCAAGATATCTGGCCCATTTTTTCGCTCTTCCAGTAGGTCGGAATATGGGTCTCCAGATAAATCAAAAGTAAAGTCGGGATTCAATGCCTCGTCTTTGATTTCCTTCAGGGGATGTGTTTCCGAAGGAGTTTCCTCTGTGTCAGAGTCTATGGTCATAACATAGCCCGACATGATTGACAGGCCAGAGGAGGATGAAAACAGAAAATACGAGACGGCGCTTGCTAAAAACCTGAGCGCTTAGATTAAATTCCACGATACCCATTTTTGAGTATGATATGTAATAGAAACAAACTGTTACATATGTACTGAGGATGATAACCAAAAACGACGAGGAAGAAATACATGATCCACGATAGGTATATACTGTAAAGTAATTCAAACATAAAGAAATCACCGAAAGAATATGCGACGGAGTCGTGCCATATCCCTTGGGGGTTTGTATTGAGTCGCAGTGGTCGCGACAGGGAAACCACCGGAAAATTCCTCAAAATCATTATCTGGGGGTGCAATCCGTGACTTTTGCATCTGAGGAACAGATCAGCTAAAAAGAAGGCAGAATCGTACGAAACGTACCTCGTCGTCCATGAGGTATTTTGTTATAAACAGATTGCCTATGTGCTGTCGTTCTGGGAAGTTGTAATCCGTTGCAGATCTACATTGAGCTTGGCATTGTGTAGTGCTTGTGATAAATCGACCCATCATGTTGAATTTTCCCCAGTGAATCTTTGTTGGGTCGCCAGATTTAACGTCGTCGTTGGCTTCATGTGCACGGATGAGATCAGACATATGCACTTCCCTGTTGTACTCGTTGAAAACCTGAACTTGTAAAGATCATCAGAACTTACAAAGCAGGTATTGTTGCCCCCTTCGTATTCCGCAGGGCTAGCCGATACGCTCTATGGGCTCGAATTGCTTGAAGAAGGACATCCCATGATCGCAAGGTCTTGGCGGAATCGGGAGAACGTTGTTTAAATTTCTCCATGGTCTGATCACCTGCGAAGGTAGAATTGTTGATACCCGCCACAAAGGCTCGGAGAGCAGAGTAATTGTTTAAGCCTCGGAGTTTCTGAGCGACATCGACAAATTTCTCTATCTGCCTCGCTCTATCTCTGGGTCTGTCATGGCATAAGATAAGGGAAACGACCCTTGAAAATAATAATAAGTACCATTCAAAGTCATCACTAAGAAAACTCGTACCAGTCTGCGAGGTGATTGGACATTGCGTTGAAACGTGCTATGGTATTCGTCTCAGGATCCTTCTTTCCAGATACCAAAGTGAAATGGAGCCAATGTCTCGGCTAAGATTCACAAAAATCAATCAAATCGAATCACAGAGAACGTTACAGTGCGAACCTCAATTTCTAGGAACGATTGTTTCTCAATCCTAGTAATCTCTTGCGCCATTTCCCCCGAGTCAATCATGTTGACCTCGTTGGCCAGCTTCACTAGTTCCCTTAATTGTTGCTTGGTTGTAAATTCCGCATTATCGGAATCAATTGATCCATTGTAACCACCGGAGCTTGGGAACAGGACTTTGGCTGATAGCAAAGGGATGCTGGACTTCCTTGAACGTGAGGGAATGCTTACAGAAGTTTTTCCTAGGTCTTCCGGTGGGGAAGAAGTTAACTTCGTTGCAGACTTGATACTTTCATCGTCATCTTCTAATAGACTGTATGAGTCGTCGCTAGCAGCATCATCATCGACCTTCAAAGCCCAGGAGCTATCTCGATCGACCAGAGTGGGTAACACTTCCAAGAATGGAAGAAAGTCGGAACCGTAATGTAGAAGGTAGGTTTTTGAGATTATTGACTTGATAAGCGCAGAAAGGGCCCCAGCGGTACCACGGACAGCAAAGTCGTAAGAGTAATCTCGGATCCAAATTTCCAGCAGATGGCAGATCCTATCGGGATAATGAGCATACACATGGGGGTTTGAAGAGATATGAAAACGAGAGTTAGGAAATGAACTCACTTCATCTGAGCAAAACACGCAAACATGGGATCGCCTGACGGATTATCCAGCTGGCGCATCCGCTTCTGCATAGCAAGAAGCAAGCTACGGGGACTCGCGAATCGACGATAGGTTAACAGAAAATGTGTTACAAACGTCGGATCTAAAGAGTTGTCAATGTCAAAAAAACACAAAGGCAGGAGTCATACCGTCACCGCTCACTGATAAGAACAGGAGCTTGTCCAGCAGCTCATCCAGCGTGGCCCACTGAGCAGGACGCCTAGGTACAATATTCTGTGAGCAACTTTTGTTTGAAAAATACCAATCATTTACATTTCCTTGTCTTTGCTCTCAACTTTTGTTGGCGGAGAAAGCTCGGTCGTTGGTGAATGATCAACGTTGGCATTTTCTTTATCAATACTTGTTGTGGAGATAGTAGCTTCAATAGTAGGTTGATGGACTTTAGAAGGTTCGTTATACCTCGAAGTCTGCTCGCAGAGCAAATCGCCAGTCGATCGTGCACGTGTCGGTGAATTTGGAACCGAGGTCGTGCGAGATGCAGGGATGGTGGGTAATGAAGATTGCAGAACTATTGGACCAGGAATCGGGATATGATTGAGTGAAGAAGCAGAAGAAGCAGTTGGAGTAGCAGTCCTCGATCCATCGGGTCGATCCCATGAGGGAGAAGCATTCACAATTTCTGGAGAGGCAGGATTCCGATAGTCTTCTGAAAATCTACTCCTAGACGAGCCTTGGAGAACAGTCAGTGAATATCGCAAAATAGAATGATCCCAGTTTACCATTGCGGCGTTCCCTAAGTATGGCCCTCAACAGATAGTCGAATGACCGTTTCATCTTTTCTTTGCCATTCTCATTATGATTCACCTCCACCAATCCAACGTCATATTGCAGCAAAATTTCAGAGGCCGAGAGGGGGTCTACTTTTCTTTCCAAGTCCGATTTGCAGGCGATGACTATGACCGGGAATTGAAGAGAGCGGTAAGCCTCTGAGTGGAGATAAAGCAATTGTCAGTCGAATATGGTAGTAGCACGTTGGTGAAACTCACTGAGGAGGTCTTCTACAGGCCTGAAGGAAGATTCATCGGAAGCATCATAACAAACTATTACACCGTCAATTTTGAGTGCCTCTGGAAGATAGTCGAGTGGTGTAATTGGTGATTGAAGTATCTCAGATATAACGTCAACTTCTATAACATGTAATGGACACTCGACCCCTTCATCTCGAGTGAAAGTTCCGGTACTTCGTGTATCTGTTGAGAATTCAGCGCTCGGCAGATACAAATGCAGGAGAAATTCATACGACGTATGGATGGATGTGGACCAGGAAGAGGTCCGCTTGGATCCGATAGGTTGTTATTTTTCAAGCCTTTTCGGACGGCAACAGACTTTCCACACCCTGCTGTTCCAACAACAGCGAGTGTGATAGCTTGATTCTGTTCCTGTAATATACATGGGAAAAATGATACCGCGAATTTATAAATACTCACCGACGCTATCTGGGTATTGATCTGTATTCTCCTTGTATTTTGAGAATATACTCCGAGGCTACCGCTCCGTGTCCTCCCCGCAGATGCTATAGGGCGCGCTGGTGACTGTAAAGACGATGCTGATCGTAGCGAGGGTGTAGCCTCTTGTGTACTGGAGCTGGTAGTTGACGACATAATGCTGCTCATACTGGAGGTGGTGCTCAACGTAGGCGTCCTTGATGGTAACGGTAACTCTCCACCGGGAACAAAAGACCTGACATGATCCTGTGGCTTCAAGGTCTGCCTATACCGCTCCGTTGAGCTATTATACGTATCAGAGCGGTCTGCATCAGAATCTTCAGCTAACGACGATTTGACAGAACTGATGCTATCCCCTCTAGACCTTCCAGGCTGATTGACATGATTGAATTCTCGTCTCAACCCAACCAATCCCGTTGGTGGCTCTAGAGCGGACCCAGTATGACCTCGGTTCGGCCTTGTGACGACTGGTGAAAGCGTCTCGCGTCCGTAGTGTACGAAGGAGTCGACCGATATTGACTTTCGGAGATTTTGCGGTAAGATAAGTGAAGACGAATTCGTATCAGGAGTAGATTTGGTTATGGGGTGAATTTCGAGATCGACATGGGTTGAAGAGGATATGGCAGTCGAATAAGACTCTTTGGATACAAATGAGCCTGCTGGAGAAGGAAGAGAATTGTTGAGCTGGTTGTCGGACAGAATGGCCTTGGTCGGTGAATGGGTATCTTCCAGAGGCTGAGCCATATAGAGAAAGGGAAGTCGTGAGTTGTTTACGCAAAATAATACTGATACAAGAATGGTCGTAAGTTGTCGGTATGAGTGGGAAGAAGAGGAGTGAGTTTAATTCATTTGGGCGGTATCAAACGCGGGAACACAGCCACCTCACAAACCAAGTACTTATGCTCTACGACGTCGACATTGACAAGAGCACGGACTCATTCAGTTAACATATTGGCTCTATGTTCCCTTTCTCTCCTTTTATAATTCTATGTTATCTATTTTCATATCTATATCATTTTGTACTCACATCATCTGCAAAACCTGTTTTTTTGGCTAATTCTCCAAGAGCAGCTGGGAGCACTTCCCAGCAGCCAAAGCACCCAGAACAAGTTCAAAATTTTGCTCTCAGTGCTTTGGGTACTGGAGAGTGCTCTCCAGCCTGTAACATTGTTCTGGCAAACATACAGATTTTGCAAATGCTTTTCAGCCACCCATATTTGTTGTCCAAACTATTTAATCACATCCACCTACTTACACACATCTTTCAATACTGTCATATGCATGCAATTCACCCGATACGCTTCCTGGCCCGGCCCGGAGTGGCCAGACTTCGGAATAATTATCTTGTGACTTATCTATTATTCCGAGCTTTCATCGAGGTCTTATAACTGTATTTGGGAGGTATATAAGCTAGAATACTTTGTACGTTGTAGTCAAGCTTGAAATCAAGTGTACCACCTTATCCCACTCTTTAATATCTTTTACCTTTGCTTCCGAGCTGCTCCGGACTCCTGGATCACAGGAACCCCATCTAGGCTGCTCATCTTGACATTATATTCTTGCCATTATATTTCTGGGGACACAACAGTGTGTGAAGGTGACAAGACCGTGCCTACAGGTCAATAGCTGTAGAGGTTCTGAGGCCGGATATGGGCCGGAAGTGGCCCGGGATAACTCCGAGGTCCGGAGCTGAGTATTGGCCTGTAGTGCACTGGGAGTGGGACGTCGGTGAAGCTATTAGCAACACCCTTCACACACTGTTGTGTCCCCGGGAATATAATGTCAAGATGAGCAGCCTAGATGCGGTTCCTGTGATCCAGGAGTCCGGAGCAGCTCGGAAGCAAAGGTATTAAAGAGTGGGATAAGGAGGTACACTTGATTTCAAGCTTAACTACAACGTACAAAGTATTCTAGCTTATATACATCCCAAATACAGTCAGAAGACCTTGATGAAAGCTCGGAACAATAAATAAATAGAATGTAGGTCACAAGGTTATTAATCCGAAGTCCGGCCGCTCCGGGCCTGGCCGGGGAGCGTATTGGGTGAATTGCATGCATATGACAGAAGGGTGTTGCTAATAGCTTCACTGACGTCCCACTCCCAGTGTGTACTACAGACCAGTACTCAGCTCCGGACCTCGGAGTTATCCCAAGCCATTTCCGGCACTTATCCGACCTTAGAACCTCTATAGTAATTGACCTGTAGGCACGGTCTTGTCAAATACAACTATTACGATGCAACATCCAACTAACACAGTATCCACAATATATATATTCACTACTATATGGATTCGTGGCATTACTTCATCTGCAAAACCTGGGCAATGTTCTCCAGCTCTTGAGAGCTTTTCCCAGCATTGAAAGCTGACAAGACCATGCCTACAGGTCAATCACTATAGATGTTCTAAGGTTGGATAAGTGCCGGAAATGGCTTGGGATAACTCTGAGGTCCGGAGCTGAGTACTGGCCTGTAGTACACACTGGGAGTGGGACGTCAGTGAAGCTATTAGCAACACCTTTCACACACTGTTTGTTATGATCACTTCTTTTTCATCTTATCTTTTTCCTTATCTCTTGTCTTATCTTTTATCTTTTATCTTATCTTCTATCTCCCTTATCATATATCTTGTCTTATCTTGTCACCTGACCTATTATTCATGCTTACTGATACAACATGCACTTTTCATTTACTTATATTAAATACAGCAGTCTCACAACACATATACAGCATGATGATCGAGCTTTCATTACTTACACATTGCTTTACTTATGTTCTACTCATGTTTATGTAAGAATAGGTCTTAGGGTAGGTTTTGGTGTGAGGAGTTTATGTTGTAGCGTGCTAGGAGCAGGCTGGAGCTCGAAGGGAGCTACGGAAACCATGACCAAGGATGGAAATGACCTAGTAGTGGCTGGGATTGAGAGGTGTGACCCTTGAAGGGGTTCCTGTAAGGTCCAGAAAGGTCCCTAAGGCGTAGGTAGCGGAGGTAGAGGTACGGAACCTAGTAGCATTGCGTAGGAGGAGTTGTACTCGCTAGAACTTCAACGTAGGGTCGAATAGGTCGTATAGAGAATAGGTCTTGAGTGTATAAGCTCCTGAGAATGTATATGCCCAGGAGGGTAGGTTCCCGGGGACTGGGCGCGAAGGTGGACGTCCTCGAGTGTGGGAGGTTGTAACGGAGAAGCGATACGTAGTCGACGTAAGAAGTAGCTTCGACGTTACTTAGGTCGAGATCCCGAAGCTTGTGGAGCAATGGGGGAGCTCGAGGAGGTGTTGGGGAGGTTAGCTCTCCAAGGCGTTAGGCGTTGGGGAGCTTTAGTATTGTTCGAGGGAGCTCGGAGACTCATTCAGATTGCTTAGACGTGAAGTAAAAGCATATATTGGATCATGTAGACAATCGTCGAAACAGTAGGCAAGAGTAGAGAGAAACAGAGATAAGGAAACAGAGAGTAAAGAGAATTCCGTACGGTTAGCAGGTACAAAGGGACAGGGACTGGACCTATGTAAAGGGTATGTGTTCAAAATATACCAAGCTGGGGATCTTTAGGACATAAGGGTACTTATATAGATAACATGAAAGGGTCAGGGGAGCATTGTGTGAAGTGAGCACTTAATGGGGATGATCTAGAATACATGAGGACAGTCTGATGGATGCGTGGGCGAGTTCCCGGGTCTGTCAGGCGGTAGTGGTTGTGGAGGTATTGAGTTTGGGTGGCGGTTTTGAGGATGGAAGTGGTGTCAGGAGGTTCTCAAGAGAGGAAGGGGAGGTTCCCGAGAGAGGAAGGAGGTTTGGGAACATTGTTTAAGTAGAATGAAGGGGGTTTACCGCGTCATGGTTTAGTGCCAGTGCATGACATTATCCCCCCGTCTACTCCTCCGAGCCTCCGAGGAGGTAGTGTCTTGATCCTGTCATGTGCCTCTCATATGTTTTTGGACTTTTTCATTTACAAGTTCTTTTTTCGGTCGCCTTATCTTCCTACCACCCCCTTGGTCGACTATCAGAGTCAAACTCGATTACAATGTCTGTCCCCATTGCAGCTATATCCGATCCTCGTTCCATAGTTTCTCCCACTTCTACACCTCCGCCTCTTCCCAATCCTCCATTTACGACAGAGGAGGTCGATGTGGACGAACTTGCGAGTACCGTGGAGGACCCCCTCTTGGGCAACTGACTTTGTTCAAGTCTGTCTTTGGTGTGGGTGTCTCCCTGGCTCACTACATCATCGACGATCCTTTGTGGCCCATTCTCGCCGCTGCTGGTCTTCCTTGCTCCTTCTGTGTGCGCAGTAAGAAATCCGGGAGCTGCTCTGTAGTCCCCCATCTAGCTCGTTGTAGCAACTGACGACAAGAAACCATGTGTCCTGGGGTGACTAGCGCAGTTCCACTATTTTGCCCGTAAATGCTCCCGCGACCTGTCATTTGCGCATAGATTTTTGGAAGCCCACAGAGATCCCGGCCAGCGCACTCAGTTTTCCCTCCTTCCAGAGCAATGGAGAACCATTGCTGCTAAGATTGAGTCTAGCACTAGTTCCACCCGGGCTCTTTTGGAACTGAGTCTGCTCAATGACCAAGATCGGCTTGAGGAGGATCATCTAGAATTGCAAGATTTCATTCGCCGTCAGCCGCAGCTTTCAACCATCGTGGAACCCATTCTATCTGATTCACGTCTTCCACTGGTTCCAGCCAAGGTCCTCTTGATCCTGAAAAAGAGAAAGCGGGTCATCAGGATGGGGGAGGTGCCCTCCTCGGAGTGTAAGCATTCTGTGGAGCCTGATCTGGGGGTGGGTAATGCTGATTACCGCCGTGTGGTCCTGGTGCTTCCTCCCCAGGCAGTGAGTCATCCCGAAGATGTGGAGCCCCGCACCCCGAGTCGTGGAGACACTCCCAACAAGGCGTCACATCCCTTGCCATCTCCTGGGGTCTCCCTGCCCCTTCCACCTTGTGCCGACACCTCCTATGGAGGTTGAATGACCCAGTCTGGTTCGTTTGGTCAGTTTGTTCCCCTGACCCTGACAGCAGCCATGCCTAGGGATCAGATAAAAAGCCCCCCATTTTCGCAAGTAAGTTCCCTCTTGTTTTCCTTTGTTCCTCAAGCTGAGCATCATGTCTTTTGCCCAGCGTAATTGGTAGACCTTGCGCCCTTATCCTCGATCCCAGGTTAACTCTTCTCTCAAGACTGAGAATGATAATCTAAAGTCCGAGGTGGTGGAGCTCTGGAGGCTCCTGGAGGTTTCGCGAGCTGAGAATGTGACGCTTACCTCCCTGCTGCGTGAAACCTCCTCTTCTCTGGACAATCGTAGCAAGGAGCTTGAGTCTAGCCATCAGGCATTACAGGAAGTCTCCGTGGATTGTGTGGAGTATCAACACGTGTTGATGCAGTTTAAGGCGATTGAGGCAGAGTTGCCTGACTTGCCTTCTGAGGTAAGTAACTGTCCCGCCCTCCCGTCCTCCTCTCTGGGTTCTTGCTGATGTCATCTTTTCAGGACGTCCTGACCCGTTTCCACATCGCTCAGTCGGAAGTTGCGAGTTACTGGGAGGTTGTTGTCAATCAGAAGCAGGAGATTGCGTGACTCCACCAACAAATAGCTGATGTTGACAAGCGCTCTTTCAAGGCGCATGAGGAACTCGATGCTGCCAACGCCCGTGCCCTGCGGCTTAGAGATCGCTTGGAGGAACTTGAGGAGTCGGTCCACCGTTACCAGAGTCATGCCCACATCGCGGAGGGTTTGATCCATCAGTATCCCGAGGACAAGGGCCTGTACGAGGTTGATTTACCCTCGCTCTCCTCCATGCAGGACAAATTGACTGAGTCCGAAGCGTTGGTACGGCGTCTTGCCACTTTCGCACATTGGTTGTATACTGCCGACCCCGCCAACCTCCTCCACTATCACAACATGTATGTGGGAGGTCTTCTTGAGGCAGTGATTTTGCTTCTTTCTCGTAGTCTTACCCACCCTCCTGAACAAATGCGCTCCGGGGTGGAATTGGCATTGGACTATCTCTCCCAGGGTCGTTTCATGCACGGCGAGTTACACCTTCGTTCCCTCAGCAGTTTGTTGTACTATTACTCCAATGCGGCTGATTGTGTCGACGGTTTGTACCAGGAGGTGTTTTTGCACTCCCGCTTTTCCTCTGATGAGGCTTTCTTAACTGCCGCTCAGCACACAGGGTACGTGGATGCTCGTCCCGGGTCCCTGGAGCCCCCTCTTCACTGCTGACTCTTCTCTTTTGGTCATCCCATCCCTCTTCCCCAAAGTCCCCTTTCTGATCACATTCCTGCTGTCCCTTCCATGGATTCTATAATGTTGGAATGGGAGCGTATGATTGCAGGCTACGTCAGTGAGGTACTGGGTTACCCTGTCCCTTCTTTTGCTGTTCCGTCTGCGGAGGGGGTTTCGCATACCGGTGATCCCGAAGCATCGCCTACCCATGCGAGTATCCCGGAAACTTCTCCTGTTCTAGGTGCGACTGCTCCCCCACAGACTAAGACCCCCCTGTTCCTGCCGGAGTCCTTGTTGCCTCCCTCCCCCGATCCTCTCCTGTCTCCCTTCCCAACGTACCTCGGGAGGTTGTTGACTTAACCATGGAAGATGACGACGAGCTGTACAAGTCGCAGGAGGAGTTCCTTGTCCGGATGGGTGAGGCGCCAGAAATTAAGCAGGAGCCCAGTGATCCCAACATTATTTAATAGCCATTTTTGTCCTCTTGATTTTTTACTGTTTTAATATATATATACTTGAATCCTTTCTGAACTTGTGTGAAATTGTAAGGAAAGTCTCGAGAGAAGAAGATCGTAGTGTCGTATCATTCATTGGTGTTGTTGGTCTCTTCTCTGGCCTCCCTTCCTTCCGCCCTTCTCACCCCTTGTTCTTTCCCTTCGTTCCTGTTGCTTCCTCCCTGTCATTTCTCACCTGTTCCTCCAGTAGTTTCCACTGATCTTGCGTTGGTTGACGCTTTTTTGTGTGGTCATTGTGCCACCCTTTTATAAGTTCCACTGAGCCTGCCATACCTCTCCATCCCACCCATGAGTTGAAGTCATTGTTGTATCCTTCCCACTTGACAAGGTATTCCACTTCCCCTGTTCTTCCCCTTATTGGTCTGGAGTCTAGGATACCTTCAACGAAGTGCTCTGATTCTCCTCTTACAAAGATTGGTGGTGGTGGGGATGGCTGTTGTCTGAACTTATCGTGGAAGTGCAGTTTCAATCTGTCCACATGGAACACATTGTGGATCTTGTGGAGGTCCCCAGGAAGGTCAAGCCGATAGGCATGGCTCCCTACTTGTGATAGTATCGAATATGGTCCCATCCATTTGTGGTCTAGTTTCTTTATCAGTCGTCGGGTCCTGATGTTCTCCATATTCAACCATACCTGATCACCTTCCTTCCAATCAGGGGCATCTTGTCATTTCAGGTTGGCGTACTTGGCGTAAACTTCATTTGCTGCCCAAATGCGTTCCTGGAGGTAGGTGTGTAGTTCCTTTAGGTTCGAAGTGTATTCGTTGACCTCCGCTCCGTGTACCCGCTCCAGTGTGATAGACAGCCTCGGGTAGTATCCCTTGTTGGCGAAGAATGGTGAGACACCCGTCGTTGTGTTCGGGGTGTTGTTGTATACAAACTCAGCTATAGGGAGTAGGAGGTCCCAGTCGTCCTGGTCGTAGGAACAGTAGATTCGAAGGTATGCCTCCACAGATTGGTTTACCCATTCCGTCTGTCCATCTGTTTGGGGGTGGTACGCCGTAGATAGGCGGGATTGAATTCCTAATACCCTACAAAGCTCCCTCCAGAATTGAGACACAAATAGGGAGCCCCGGTCTGAAGTTATGTTGGAGGGCATCCCATGCTTTGAGAAGACATATGCTATGAATAGATTGGCAAAGTCCTCCGCATTATCTGTCGTATGACAAGGAATGTATATGGCCTGTTTGGTGAGTCGGCAGACTACTACGAGAATGGCGTCGTATTTCTCTGAACCTGCCATGACTGGGAGCTGGGTGATGTGGTCTAGGGAGATCGAGGCCCAAGGTTGTTGACCAATTGGTAATGGACGGAGGTTCCCGTAAGGTTTGGAGCGACTGGCTTTGGCTCTCAAGCACGGGTGGCAGCTCCGCCGACACGCCTAAATTTTGGCTAGACATCTATGCTGTGAATTGTGACATTTTCACATATAGATTCGTATCAAGAGGACTGTAATTGAGACCCAGATTGACAGTCAAAGTCAATACTGAATCAGTCTAATAAGTTGAAGGGACCATATACCCATACTGCCACAAGTTGGTTAGTTTACCCATCCCCGATACTACCTTTGGATAGCAGTCTACCTGTTTGTCAAGCAGGATTATACCAGACTCGGACTACATCCGAAGGATGACCATTCACGTATGACATACCAAGGGTATTCTTATTGGACCTTACACTGGCAGGAGTTTGGAAGAACTTACTCAAGTGACCATGAACCGAGGATTGACTCGAAATGACTTTCTAGAGCTCAGGAATTATCAAATACTCCTTCTAGAACGAGATCATGCATTAATCTAAAAGACTGCGATTTAGTCTAATAGACCAATCAAGTTGCATGGTTGAGGAAAATGACTAGAAGAACGATCGGAAGACTGCGAGGCTCCGAAGACATATCAAATGAATGTCAAAGAGTCCTGACGTAGAAAATAATGAAGAATGCAGTTAAATGAGTACTATGCGTAACTCCCTTGATAGAGTATAGGCACAATGGGTGTCTATTGAAAGAGAGAAGCAATTAGTTTAATCCAGATGAATCAGATTGATAGGATTAGAATCGAGGAGAGCTGATTTGCCTCCGGACGAGGTGACAAACGATCGAAGTAAGTGTTGAACAGCAATGACAGTTGAACACTATTCGAGTCATTCTCTAAAAACAATTAAATTAAATGAATAACGAAGTACCTACCTATGTTTGGAGGTATACTTGAATCTTGGAACCATTATGGACCAAATAAGGACATGTAGATTCAAATTAAATGATATCTGACCAAGTGTAGAAGTTTCCTTGCAGTTCCGAACGTTTATTGTATTAAATTAATTGTACTGTGCGACTCTATATTCTGTATGTATAAATAGCGATCCGATGTATCTGGAATACAAGTGATTTTGGGACGACGTTGCAGTGCTAATCTGTAAAAAGGAAAGACACACTCCCGCCAGACTGAAACCTCTTCGCTAGCAGCCATTCGGGCCCGGCACTTGTGAGTATAGGAACATCGTGTTCTGCTCCTTGTGACTGCGAGAAGTATATCCAGTTGTTGGGTATTCTTCGAACTTAAGATCAGTTGTTGGTTTTAAGGGCAAATCACGCTGTGTGGTTGTGCCAGCACATAGTTCTAGCCCTCCGTAGGGGTCTGTGTGTTTCGGTTTTAATTTACTTTGATTCAAACCCCCCAATTCTTGATATACCCATATCAATACAATCAAAGCACAAATCATGCTGAATCTACCTTGATCAAAGGAATATACCGAATCCTTAGAATGATTCAAATTGATTGATCGAAGCTTCGTACTTAGCTCTCAAAAGCTTTGCGGAACCTTTGCCAACACTACCCCTTGCTATTAAATAAATTTGATAGCAGTGAACTCGCATATTGTGTATTAGATTGGTTGGTTGGAGTGCACATTAGATTCCTTCCTTTCTCTTTCACACAAAAACAAGGCAAGCTCGTTATCTGGAGCCCACCGCGAGGGGTGGTTTTTGAAGCTACAATTAGCTTGATAAATTAAATTGAACGTTTGTTTGGATTATATTTGATTATTTGGTAGAAGTGTGTTGATCTTTGTGATACCATTTCTGTGAACTGTCAACATTAGTTCATCAGGAAAACCGCGTACTTTGAAGAATTCGGAGAAAGCAGGAGTATTGACACCGGAAGAATATTGTAAAGCAGGAGTTGTATTTGGGAGATCTACATTCGGCACATCAGCTCGAACATCCCTATTAAACCCTATGAACGAATCCAGTCGTCCATCCTCTTCTCAAATACCGACAGAAGCACTGCGTGGAAGTTCTGTTTCTAGAGGAACAGGATCATCTATATCTCGAGGAAGACTTACATCTTTACTGAGGAATTTGAAGAAATCTAATCTCGATCCGAAAAGGAAGAGAAAAGAGATTAATCCGATTGATATTGAAGAAGACATAATTGAATTGATTGCTCCAGAGTCAATTTCAACATCTTCTACATCGATTGAATCAACTAGATTGATAGATACGTTAAACCAGACTATCTTTCAGCCAAGTAATACGATTGAACCAGTCAAAATGACTACCAATAATTATGGAATGCCTGCGCTGTCAGCTGAAGCTAAGGCTGAGATTGACAAAGCCAGCGCGAAACTTCCAAGAAAGTATAAGACAGCACCATTATTTGATATAACTGATCCAAGTCAAATGATACCATGGTTCGAAGCTACTGAAAATATATTTGAACATGGAGGAATTACATCTGACGAGGCTAAAGTAAGATTGGCTTTAGAATGGACATCTTATAAAACGAGACAAGCATTAAGAGTCTTTGATTCGGTAAAGACACCGAATTGGGATCAATTTAAAAAGGATCTGAAGAATATGTTTCCGCAATCTGTAGGAGACGAAAGAGGATCTAGATTATTGCTTAAACAATTAGTCCATCAATTTAATCCAATTGATGCAGGTGAACAGGAGAAGATGAGAATCTTCAGACTCCTCTTCGATGCTGAAATGAAAAAGCTGATGGACAAACCAAAAATGATCACAAATAGTGATGCAGTAAGATTGTTCTTGGCACCTATGACTCCTGAAGTAAGGAGAGGCGTGCTTGAAACAGTTGTGAAAGATGTATCAGTTACTTCTATGTCAGATAGACAAAAGGAAGACCCTTTCAAGATTGACGAAGTAATGAATGCGGCTGAGAAGTATATGATTGGGAGTTCATTTGATAATTACTATCAAACCCTTTCCATTGCTTCTTTGAGCCCACCAATTAATAACCCTAATTCGTTTAGTAGGGGACACATTAATTTGCCATTTGCTGCAGATGTTCCCAAAACAGATAGGAACTATCTTCAAGCTTTGAAACCCAAAGTAGAAGACGAATTTAAAGATCTTCTGGGAATTAAATTAGAAAGTTTGATTCCAAGGGAACTGACAGAAGAGCAACAGCAAATGGTTGCGCTGAATAAAGACCTCATGGAGGCAAACATGAAAGAAATAAGAGCTGTGAAGTCATTACAGTCGCACTTCAAAGAAGGAGCAGACATTATGACGCAGTTAACAGCAGTAATGGCACAGATGGCCAAAGAAAATGCTAAAGGAATGATTAATTCGATACCACCAAGTGGTCCATCGAATCAATCTAATAGATTTGAAAGAAATACGACACCAAGAAGTTCGAATGGAACTCAGTGGGCATGTTTCTTGTGCAAGTCGACAGATCATTTTATGAATGAATGTCCACACTTGCTTGAATTTACGAAAAGAGGTTGGATGATGCCTGAAGGAGGTGACTCGAAGCATTACAAATTAAGAGACAACGCCAGAATGCCTCGAGACGATCCAAACATACCTCGATACAAGAAAATTGAACAAATGGCAAAAGATTTGGGATGGGATCGTGCTGAATCCTATTTTGCAAACATGGAAGATGACGAAGATGATAAAGTCATGGACCAGCAGATGAATCCTAACGTCAATCTAGCTATTTAGATGACAAAAATAGAGGAACTATCAGATAGACTTGGGAATTTGGAAGCACACCGAGAAGATGATGTTCATGTGTTCAACCAAGATAGTTCAAATGGAAAAAAATAAGTACTCCAATAAAGGAGCAGGATCGGTCCATGAGAACTTTAAGATCCAATGCTGTAGCTCCGGAGGAAAGTGAGAAAGCAAAACGAAATCAATTTAATGATAATACGAGAAGATTAGTATTTGATGGGGTGCATATACCCAAGAAACCAGGTTTGTTACCAGGTAAATTGGTTGAAACGACCAATGAAAATCAGAAAACAGTGAGATTTGAGGCTCCAAAGTCCATAGAGCGGCCTTTGAAGAAGTCCTCAGTCACGATTGAAGACGTTGATGAATCTGATGATGAGGATCCTATTAAATTAATTCCTTCGTCAAGACCAACGAATCAAATTAATAGTGAACATAGACCGTATGATCATGTTCAACCTAGGACGTATCACCCTATTCAAATTAATACACCTATGAAGGTACCAAGAGACCCGACGAATCAAATTGATAGTCATGGATATACTCCAGCCTATAAGATTAGGAATGAAGTCTCGAGACCAGGTGTAGAAGAAGATATAGTGAAGAAGATATTCGATGCTAAAGTTGATTTGAGTACAGAAGAATTAGCAGCTTTATCACCTGCTATCAGAAAGATTATTATGCGCAAGATATGCAATAGAAGAGTCCGTCCAAGGACTAAAACGAATAACTATGTATCAACTTTATCCGAAGATGGAGAAACTGAAATTCTGGATGATCCAGCTAGGGTACAGATGATTGAACATGCATTAGAATTGAAGATCTTTGGCAGGATCAGGCGGATATGTTTGAAGTCCTGACTGAAAGTCGTAATGACATCCCTGTGGGATCTATAGTGCAGAAAGACATTGTGGAAAGTTTTCTACGAGACCTTTCCATTGATGATGAATGAAGAAACATTGCCATAGTTGCTAATCAAAGCGTGGCATATGAAGATCATAATGATCATCCAGTGGTAGTGGCAAATCAATCCAATGGATTACGCGCTGTCACCCCTGAGATCAATAATAAAGATGAAGAGATTGAAAGTGTATTGGACCAAGGCTCACAAATTGTTGTGATAGACCGATTGATAGCTATAGGTCTAGGGATTACTTGGGATCCAGAATTCACAATCAAAATGCAAGATGCAAGTGGAAAATTAAATCAAACTCTTGGTTTAGCAAGAAAT